>JARWLC010000008.1:115524940-116109940 GCA_033318265.1 Phyllotis vaccarum | reverse complement strand
CCCTGACATTCTCTCCTCTGCTTTCATTCCCTTCTCCGGGGGTGCCTTCTGTAATGCCCACTTGCCCTGCATTTGTAGCTTCTTTCACCAAATCTACACATCCCCAGCCTCCAAACAAACCACCCAGCCCATACTGTCTCTGTTCCCCTGTATTTACTGTCTCTGGAGTCCAGTTGGGAGCTAAGTCTCTGCAAGAGTGGCCTCCCCACTTTCTCTACTGACTTCATGTTTTTTTTCCTCCATGCCCCATTGCTGTGCCTTCTTTCTCTGCGATCCACTCATGGACTGTTTTCCTTTTGCTCCAAAGTGAGGGTATTTATCTTTTCCCAGTGTGCCATCTCCCTTTCCTAGGACAGAAAAGGCACTTAGTGGGGTAGGCTCAGGGATGAATGGGTGTGGGACACTCTTCAGTTAAATTGTGACATAGGAAGACCTCTCTGCTCCCAGCCTGGCACTTGAGTCTGCTCTGGGATGAGAAAGTGTTCTCTCTTGAATGGTCTCTCTTCTTTCCCTTTCCTTCTTTAAATCACCTTCACCTTTGACCTTTGACTTCTGCTAAGTTTTGAGACCTGAGTGTAAATCACCGGTGCCCCAAGGTAGCAAGAAAGTCAGGAAACAGTGTCTCTGTCTCTTCTTGGTTTCTGCTTTGCTTCTTCCAGGCTTTGTAAATCAGTTGCGAACTAACTTTGTGAATGCTAGGTGTAGGTTGGGGTTTGGCCCCAACTCCCTCCTCAACACTACTTTCAATTCTTGATTTCTGGGTCCTACAGTTACAACTTTATTTAAAAATAGGGACTTTGCACACTTAATCAGACTAACGTGAGGTCATACTAGACTAGATTTGGCTTTCCTCGAATGACCAGTGTCTTTATAAGGAGAGGAAAATCTGGAAACAAAGCCACACAAGAGTACATGTCACAGACAGAGATTAGAGAGGTCAAGGGTTGCCAAGATAGCTTCCACCACAAGAAGCTGGGAGACAGTTTTCTAGATGGCATGGAGGATGCCACAGTCTAGCTGGTGCCTTGATTCTAGACTTGTGGCCCGTATAGTGAGTGAATAAATTGGTGCTGTTTCACCCACCCAGTTTGCACTTTGGGGTTATGGTAATCATACAATGTTCATACACAAGGCAAACAGGCTCAGTGTGTTCCTGTCCCTTCAGCCAGCCTTTGCGACTCAGGAAATTCATGACTGAAATAAATCCAGGCATGAACTGGCCAGCTCAGCACTGCCAGACAAAGCGTGTCAATGTAGTGAGGCGGCTAATTCTTCACTCCCATAGAAGGGGGATGTGACAGGGGAGGGGGTGACACTGGGAGCCTCAGGCCTGATTCCTGCAGGATGGGCCGAGACTTCCTCAGTCTGGGGGTTTCTGGGATGCTGAGGGTACAGAACACTGCAACGGGATGCGAGCCATCTTCCAGATTAGATGAAGTCCTTAGAAACTCATGAGCTGACTCAAGAGGTAGACTGAGTGAAGCAGAACATCTGAGTGCTCTGCCTCAGCGCAGGTTAGCATGTCAGCACCACTGTTCAGTTCACTGGGCGCTGCGTTCCTGCAGCCTTTGTGGGTTCTTGTGCAGGGGCCCCTCCTTTAGTTATGTACTGAGTAATCATCTTATTTGTTAAACTCAGCACCTAGTGTGTAGATTGCTCCATAAAAGATGTGTTGGTGGATGGAATTGATTGAAAGTGTTTACAGTTATATATCCTCAGGTGATTAAAAAAGGAAGCCAATTGTAATTTATTCTCATGAATGCTTTCGGTACACTGAAAAATTTAAGGAGCCCTTAGGTATTAAAAAGTATAGGAAAGAGCCACTGAAGCACAACCCAAACCCAGCACACAGACCCAAACAGCACAGAATGGATGAGCCCTACTGTCAACTGTGAGTGTAAGCAAATAATGACCACAATTGATACCAATTTGTCGATCAGAACACGAGCACCATAATAGAAAATATTTCTTAAGAGTTCACTTATTTTTATTTTATATATGTGGATATCTACATGTATGTATGTATGTTCACCATGTGCATATACTTCCCCAGAAGGCTGGAAGAGGGTATTAGAATTCCTAGAACTAGAGTTAAGATGATTGGAAGCTGCCCAATGTAGGTGTTGGGAACTGACTCTGGGTCTTAAGGTAGTGGAGCCATCTCTCCAGCCCAGTTGTACAAAGTATTAAAAGTGGGGAATTGATGGGGATGGGTGAACAATGAACAGACAGAGCTCAGGATACTTTCAGCTCCATTCTACAAATCTAACATTGATCTGAAAACCAAAGTTCAATCTTTTAAAAATCCATGCTTTTCTATGTTGTTTATCAAATACATAGAGAAAAGTCAGAAGACTAAGTCCTTTTTAAAGTCTACTGTGGGGTGTGGAGTGTGGAATGTGGAGGAGTTCCTGAGGCCTCACCTCTAGCTGAGGAACTTTCAACAATTGGTGGCTGCTGAAGGAGGGAGACCTTTCTCTGTAGGCAGGTCATCCATAACCAGTGGATGACCCATACCCATATCCATGTTGACAGCATTAATTGGACTTAGTGGATTATTAATAAAAGAAAACGGAGAACATGAAGTTTGGAGGGAAATGTGTTGGGGCAGGACAGAGTTAGATGGAGGGAAGAGTGTGAATATGATCAAGACACACTGAGGTCTCATTTATTGTCTGAAGACTTGAAGGTATTTTCCAAGTTTCATATTAAGCTATGACCCCCCCCCCCAGATCCATACACAGTACCTCTCTCTCTCTCTCTCTCTCTCTCTCTCTCTCTCTCTCTCTCTCTCTCTCACACACACACACACACACACACACACACACAACTACACAGTGCTGTTCTTGTGGTACTGAGTATAGAAAGAGTGTGAACAATGGCTTTACTTAACCTCACTCCTCAAAACATCTTATTGTTTCTGTGACATGAGGTTTTATCCATACAATGTCGTAGGCTAATTTTATATGCACAAGCCCACATAGCAATGGGTCAAGATTAAATTAATTGCAAATTATATGACTAATGTCCCAAATCTTGTGTCAACCATATGTCTTATGTATCCTTTGGTGTACCTTCAACCTGACACATAACTTTAAGATCTTCTTGAATAGCTTCTTGAATTATTTCTTCCAAGGTCTTAGGTATTTTTAAAGTGTGTGTGTGTGTGTGTGTGTGTGTGTGTGTGTGTGTGTGTGTGTGTGTGTGTGTGTGTATGCAATTGTTAGCACTGGATGCATATGGTATTTGTGTGATTGCTATGGTCAGAAGTTGGCACTAGGTGACTTCTATTGCTTTCTAACTTTTTTTGAGATAGGGTCCTTCACTGAACCTGAAGCCTGTTAAGTCAACTACCTGACCAATGCGCTCAGAGAGCTATCTATTTTTATATCCCCACCCATGCTGGGGATGCAGGTTCATGGCTCTCCATATAGTCTCTTAGGTCTTTATATCAGTAGATAAGTAGTATTCTCATAGTCTTTATTTTGATTTCTGTCTTGTCATTCTGGCCTTTAGGTAAGTCTAGAGATGATTAGATAACATATACAACCCAATAGCATAAGAACACTCATGGCCCCTCCCCATATACCTGTCAAGGCTCAGTGAAGAAGAAATTGAATGTAAGAGCACTGGGCCTGTGTTTTCTTGGGCCATTTCTAGATTTTCATGAAGAATATGGTGATGGATCAGATGAGGAAGAGTAGTATAACTGTACTTCTGGTCAACCTTGGGACAAAGATAAAACCCAGTTATTCAGGAAGTCACATGATGGGAGAGAGACTATGGAGGAGGAGAAAACAAGATATTTAGGAGTTTCATAAAGTGGAAAGTTCAGGAAGTAATGACCAGGAGGAAGGGGAGGAAGGTCCAGCCAGAGTTACTGGCTCGTGCTAGGCATCCTGTAATGAAGCAATCCAAGGCAACTCATGTTACTTATTTTCTTTCTAGCTTTTCTATCCTTTTAAGCGGGATAATTCTGAGGCTAAGATGCCTTTAGGCCACTGATAGCAGTATATTACCATGAACAATTTCTTACATGAGGTCTATATAGACAGATAGACACTATATGTAATAGGTGATTCACAGGTCCACATGAAGTGAGTCAGTGGAGATGCAAAGCTACAGCTGGAGAACTCATACTGATTTTCTTGCAGTCAGAGCCTTTAAACAATTAAGATCATCTCTTTGTGTTCTTTTGTGATCTGATATGTCATTTATGGCTAGCTTCACGTGGTCTTCCAAGAGCAAAGAGCTGTCCTCCTATATTCACCATGTCACAGAACAGGGTTGTTGTTCTCATCATGCATTAGATCCAGGATTCTGTACTCACCATGCCACCGTCCATGCAACTTGCTTCTTCCAAAATATCACAACTTTTCCTGCCTCTGCCTCTCCCAATGCCATTTACTCAATGGCAACTAACACATTCATTGTGCCATACCACCCATCACCCTACACTGAATATTGACTTCAAATAATGCTTTCAGAGGCTATGCTAGCAGGAAGATGTCCTCAAGTGCAGGCTAGCCAAGAGTAACTGTATCAGCATAGAACCTAGTACACAAAAGATGCTATTGACATAGATTAGACATATAGATTGTTGCTAGATGATATATTGATAGATATATAGATGGTTGCTAGATGAATAGGTGGAGTGATGATAGACAGATAGATAATACATGGTGATAGATAGAGACAGATGATTAAGGTTTGGATATATAGAAAGTTGGTAAATGATAAGTGGATAGACTGATAGTAATAGATGAATGGATGATATATGGATATATGGTTTGATAGATACGACAGAGAGATTACCAGATGGATAGATATAAGATAGATAGATTTGCTGAACAAGAGAAATGAATGGACATTACTCATCTTTTAGGAAGTTCCTGAAAGGCAGAGACCCATGTGGTTATTTCAGAGAACACTGGAAGTAGGTGCTTGTGAAACAGCTGAGTGTGTACCAGGTACCCACCATTGCCCTGGACTTTCTCCCAGTCAGAGCCCCTGGCACATCCTGGCCAGATCTCATTCTGTAGTTGTCGAAACCCCTTTCTTGGGAGCTGGGCTGTTGTTAGGTGGAGCACATAGCAAGCACCCCAGAAGCTTCTTCAGTTAAGGCCTTGCTAGTCCCAAGCTACAGCCCATTGCATTTTCTAGTACAGCACCCCCCAACCAAAGAACTGGGCAAAGGAAATAACCATTACAGCTGAACATGACGAATTGTCAGAGAAAAGTAGAGACAACAGGAGCCTCACTATCACCGTCAAAGAGCCTGTCAAAGCCAGGCAGCCTGACCAGAGTGAGGGTCGGTGCATTGGTCAGTGGATTGAACCCATCAGACAAGATGGCTTCTGGTGCTCACTGGGGCCTGTCAGCCAAAACCCAGAGGTGAAGATGATGACATTTGAAAATAGGGGCATGACAAGGGCAGTCAGAGAAAGACAAGACGAGGAAGAGAGGTGGGGGTGCTGCTGGTCAGCAGAGACCATCCAGTGGGCCCTTCTAGAAAGGAAGCAGGCCCCTTTCTGTTAAAGATCAGCCCTCTGTCACTGGGCAGCTCACGAGATTTCAAACAGATAAACGTCCCTTTGAGAAGCTGGAATGCCTTGGCAGACAATTTTAGGCCTTGATTTGATTGATAAATCCTTTGTGACAGGAGGGGATGAAAGAGGCCCCCGGTTTGGTACATATAAATAGGAAATTAGCTGGCAAAGTTGTCAAAGATAATTAACTTTCCCATTCTGTGGGTCTATTCAGGTTGACATCCTGAAATTATTTAGAAATGCACATGTCAACGCTCTGACAGAATTTGGGGCTGATCAGATAAACAGATTTGGAGCTGCTTGATTGTAAAATGATGTAAGCGCTTAGCTGGTGTTTTATCATGGAGTCTGCTCCCCCTGCAGCACTGAGGGTGGGAGTAGGGGTGGAGTGGTAAGGTGGAGGTATCCATGCCAGGCATTACACATCACCTTCCTCCTCCTCCTCCTCCTCCTCCTCCTCCTCCTCCTTCTTCTTCTCTCTCTCTCTCTCTCTCTCTCTCTCTCTCTCTCTCTCTCTCTCTTTCTCTCTCTCTCCTCCAATAGAAGGGGTACGTTCTTTAGGAACACATCATAGTGGGCTCTCTGCTCAGCAAGCCCTGCTTCAGTAAGGGAACCGTGGTGTGCAGCTCAATTGGGGTCGCCACAACAGCTGTTTCATCCTAGCACTGGAGAAAGTCCTGGACCTGCCATGCTGTTCACACACTACTCACCTTTTCTTTGGCAATTCCATCTTGTTCCTAGAAACTGCCTCCTTCAAAAGATTCATATAGATTCACACTTTTTTTCCCCCAAAATGAAACAACCTTTCTCCAAGTTGGAAGACATCTAATGTATACTGCGGAACTACTGTGTGACAGAGGCCAGATTGCAGACCTACTGTGTGATTGACTATGGTGGTCTGTGATAGGCTCATTTCAATCTCCATTTACAAACATTTGCCACTTGGCTAATGATAAAACAGATGCCCAGAGAGGGGAAGTAACTGCTAGAGGTGATGCAGTTATCAAAGAGGTGGAAATTGTGGTTGCGCTGGGCTTTGCCTATTCTCCCCTTGCCAGCACATATTCATGTGAGTATAGGCTTGGACTCTTAGCCAGAAGGAAATTTACCCACTGCCTAATTTGAGTGACTTGTGAGCTAAGAATGAAGGTTCTCACATTTGGAAATGATTGGGAGAACAATAGACAGATACAGAAAGTGTGATGTGAGAAAGCTTCATAAAATTCTAAGCCAAGTGCACACAAATAAAGCTTTATCAGAACACGGTCTTGCCTGATTGACTATGTGTTATCTACAGCAGCTTCTGTACTACCCTTGGCTAGGTTTCAGAGCATGACAGAGACTGGCCTCCTTCAAAGCTGCGCTTTGTTGTTGTCTCCTTACCCACAAAACGCACTTGCTGGTTCCCATTGGTTCCACATCTCAGTGCAAGCTTGTGGATCCATGAGTGCAAGCAGCCTCAGGCAGAACTTGCAACAGGCCTTGCCTAAAGTACCTTACCACCACCAAAGGTGGGAGCTGTCATTGTCTTGCTCAACACATGAGGAAACAGGTTCAGAGAGTTCCAGGAAGTTCTTCCTGATGATGCTGAGCTATGGTCACAGACACTCCTGTCTGGCTTCACACTGAAGGCTTTGAAAGTATAGCCATGTAGCTATGGTTCTATATTACCTAGCTGTTCCTTTTCTGGGTAAAATTCCAGGGACACAATGGTGGTTGAAATATACCTCCCAGTCCCCAGAACTCATGAGCTGCCTTATGTCGGGAAGGGAGCTTTGTGTATTTGTATATTTAATAAAATTAGTCTGGAATATCAGAAGACAGAGTCACCCACAGCTAAGCCATGAAAGTCAGGGAGTAGTTACCCATGGCCTTTAATCTCATAAACTGATCACTGGGGATACAGAGATCCATCGAGGTCTCTGTGAGTTCAAGATTTAGCAGCCAAGCAGTGGTAGCACACACTGTTAGGCCCAGAACTTGGGAGGCAGAAACAGGAGGATCTCTGTGAATTTGAGGCCAGCCTGGTCTATAAAGAAAGTTCCAGGACGGCCAAGACAATTACACAGAAAACCCTGTTTTGAAGGGGAAAAAAGGCTGGAGCGATGGCTTTGTTCTTTGATATTCAAGACTAATTTTATGAAATATACAATATATCACCACAGAGCTTAGTCCTAAATGGGACATCTATATTACCTCTACCCCATATACACCAACATTCAAGGAGCATCAAGGAAAAGAGGCAAAAAAAAAAAAAAAAATAAAGGAGCTATCCAAAGGTTTGGAGGATTGCTGTGAAATGCCATTTTGTGGATATGACCCAGTTAATGTAATTACGAACTCACAGTAACTGTGAGTACCTGTGCAAGACCTATACAAGATGAAGCCTGCTAAGACCTAGGCACAGTTGGGGTAGATGATCTCCAGGCCCTACCCCTTAAGTGAGGAGTGACTGGCACTGGACAATTTCAAGGGGGTGGGGATCAGTTTTGTGTTTGTGAGGATCTGGCCACTGGTAGGTTTCCCATGCTTCAGTAGATAGCCCCATAACAAGCATATGCGGACAACACTGATTAGTCTTATCAAAAAAGAAATAGAAAGCAGATACAAATTTGGGAGTGAGGCTTGCTGAGGGGAACCAGGAGAGACCATGATGGCAGCTTTGGGGGGATGGTCGTATTTCATCATATACCATATGAAATTCTCAAAAATGTTGAAAGTTTTAACAGAAAGAAAGAAGAGAGAAGGCATGAATGGATGGATAAGGGACAAATAATATGCTATCTTGTCATGCTGTAGACTCTAGGGCTTGTGCCACCCACTTCAAACTGAGCTCAGGCTTCCCCATATGCATCCACCCCAGTGTCTTTCCATTGTGTTTTTCCTGGCTGTTGAGCTGGGTCTCTTAAGAAGGGAAATCACAGCCATGCCTGTACTTTATAAGCATTGCAACCATTTGTAAATTAATTTGGACAGTAATATAATTTTCTCTTGTACAAAGCTCGGTTCTGATTACTGTCATGCCCCCAAAATGCCAGCTTTCACACAAACTCTTATTATAGGAAATTAAGATACATTCCTTCCTCACCCCAATAAAACAAACACATGACTGTGGGACACAGTTGAATAGAAAAATCATTAATCCAAAGAACATCATTATTTGAATGAAAGTGGAAAGGAGACACTCAATCGAGGGCATGAATGTTGACGTGAAATTGCGAAGGCTATTTTCACCCATCACTGACTTTAAATAGCTCTTTGTAGAGGGTAATTTGGGCCATAAACCTTGTTAATGTGATATTGGCTGTTTCAAAGTCATGTTTAATCCCAAGCAACAGTCGTACTTCGAGGGTCCCAACATGTGGAGTTGCATCTCCATCTGCTGCCCTGATTCTTCATTTAGTGAAGGTCACATGATTTTATTTGGGGCAGAATGGATTGTACAATGCCCAGGAGGTCATTTGAAACAATTGCAGAATAGTTAGCTGCTGTGCATGTATTACATGTGTGCCCTCACTGTGTCACAGGTACATTGTGGTGTGGTTTGTGGACCTTCATGAATAGTCCTTATTTTCAGTGGCAGACTGTGCACCCAAAAGTTCTTTATGATAGTCCAAATCGCCACTGCGTATGCTCTGGAGCTCAGCTCTATGGTGGGCACACTATCTCTTTCCAGCTCAACCATCCTGTTATTCTCTGGGTGGCTCCATTCAGCAACTTACAGGAAGGGTAAAAAGGTACCACACTAGGGGGAAAAGGCAGAGATCCACTCTCTTCTGATCCCAGCAACAGTTCCAGTTGCCCATGGTCATAACAGACTTGAAAGCCTGCCTCTTTACTGGCTCCTCTCTTCCCCCTGTCTCATTTTTTCTGTATGTTACCAAGTTTACAGCTTAGGTCAAATACTTTCATTCAGTCCTTGTATTGGTACTCTATAGTGGAAAAATCAAACCAAATGATCGTATTCCCACCAGGTTCTCTTGCTTGTTCATTCATTAACTACTTGTTCAGGGGCTCAGGAGAAGGATCCTGCCTCCATGACGGGCTGCACCATCACACTGGGAGCCCAAATCTTTTTTTCCATAAGTTGATTTTGTCAGGGATTTTGTTACAGAAACAAGGAAAGTAATGAGTGTGCTTCTCATCACAATGCTTCCACAGCCTGTGAAGTGGGATTGCACTCATCCTTGCTTTTCAAGTTGAGAAGATACAAAGTCAATGCGAAGGGTAACTGATCTCAAGTTAAAATGGGCAACAGGGTGTTGAGATGATATTTGAATGTAGCTTTGAATGAATCCTGGATGAGTGGTTTTCAATGTAGTAGCACAACGGTAGTCTTGCTTTGTTAAAACCCCCATATGGAAGCCTTAATAAGCTGTGAGCTCCTAGTAAGAAAAATGCAACAGAGATCTTGTGATTCGGAAAGAGAGTGGGGCGTATTACCTGATGTTTAACACACAGGCTTCCTGCTCAATAAAACATTGACACATTTTGACTACATTCCCTTGCCAAGCATCTATCTGCTATGTTTAAAGGTACAGTACATGACAGGGGGCGTTGTCAGTGGGCAGTTACTCTGAAGAGACGGTGCTTAGTTGTGCATAGCCTGTTCTTAGACAAACAGAAACAGACAAAAGCAAACATTCAAGAAATGATAAAACTGTCTCTCCCCTAACACATGTCCCTAGAATTTGTTTAGAGTTTACTCATCAAATGTAGATAAAGTGGTCCAATAACCTCTTAACAATGCTTATAATTCACCAATGGAAGGAAGAAGTGTGAATATAAACAAAGGAATACTTTTGTTACTACTTATTATCCTCAATTGATTACCGATGAACAATTTGACTCCTTTCTTAGCTAGTTTGGACCAAGAAATAATAGTAGAAAAGCAAGCTTGGGAGTGAGCAGCAAGGGAGACCTGGAGTGTGTGGAGTGTGAGGTGTGGGTCCATTAATGCCTGACACTCTGGTGGGTGGATTAAGATTAGCAAGTTTGTCTGGAAGGATTATTGTTTTCATTTAGTGATATAAATGCGAGGGTCAAATGGATCCATCTGAAGTTGATGTCTTATTGCTATAGCCAATGTACTCAGTCATTTTGTAAATAACTATTGAGCATTTTCTATGTGCTATGTGGCTATGGATGTAGCTATGACCATGATGATGTCACAGAGACTACTAGTTTTGGGAAGCTCCTGTCTAGTGGGAATTTCACACGAACCAACACATCCCCCCAATATTATGTATTTGGAGAGTTACGGCGATGATAGTACCCAGTGAAACAAGAGACTGTGGGGAAAGTGAGAGCAGAGGGACAAGGGTATCTAGAAGAGATTTGAGTATTCATGCCAAGGGAAGAGATTTGCTCCAAAGTAGGCTACCAGATGCAAAATTTCAAAGTAAGAATCAGTTGAGCATCTGTAAAGAGTAGAAACAAAGTCAACATCTGGAGCTGAGGAGCCAGGGAGGAGAGAGGTAGAGATGATGGAGGGGTAGGGGATGGGGAGACTGGGCACCCTCTTGTGATGGAAAGGCCTTTGAAGCATTTCACCAGATGGAAAATGAGAGGATGCTTATTTGTGAAAAGATTTATTTGTATTTTATGTGCAGGGGTGTGTTGTATGCCTATTCACCATGTTTGTGCAGGCCTACGGAGGCCAGAAGAGGGCCTTAAATCCTCAGAAATTCAACATGTGTTTTTGAGCTGTCATGTGGGTGCTGGGGACTGGAGCTGTGTTCTCCAAAAGAGCAAGTCCAGAAATTTTGTCTTGATTCCTAATGGCCAGGAAGTAACTTGTAAGCTGCTTGGCTGTCTTCAGCATCTTCCTCCAAGTCGATGATAGATTTTTTTTTTTTATTTTTATTTTTTTATTTTTATTTCTATCCATTGGATCTGCATCTTAAGTCACAGGAGTTTTCAGGCATCCTCTTTCTCCTAAATGGTCATTATCTGAGATGATTCCATCCACTTCTGTTGGTAGATAGCCCAACATTTTGCCATATGGCTACACGTAGTTGCAAAGGAGGCTTGGAAATGTTTTATTAGTGCAGCAACATCTGATAATAAAGAGTGGGTATTAGCAACAACAATAAGCTAGGACAACAAGCCCTGCTTCAGTCCTAGCATGCATACTTTACCTGATGTCTATCTGATGCTGAAAAGGGCAAATGAGACCTGTTATTATTCTCTTATTCTCTCGTTCTCCTATTCTCAGTTCCTCTGTTAGTTTCATGGTTTTAAAAAACAGGTAGCTTTCCAACCCTCTCTTAGGCCTCTTCCTTTCTCCTGTTGCATACCAGAACCAATTTCTGAGCTCTGGAAAATATTGCGGGGCAAAATAAAAATAGAAAAGAGAGAGTCTCGAGCCACTTATTTTAACCCTTCAATGCAGTCTTTGCTGCCTCCCATCAATCAACAGGTTTTCTGTAACTGGGAAGCAATGGACCATCAGACTTTTATATCTGACATATAAGAAAACCTGAGTAAGCTCCTCAGGATGCCTGTTGTTCTAAATGGATAAAGCTGTAGAGACCCCTGTGTTTGTGTCAGGCAGAGAAGAATTCACCCACAGAGGAGGAAATGTTGATACTGGGAGTGGTTCTGCTTTTAACAGCTCTTTAAAATTTTATTTGTGCATTTTTTAATGTAAAGATACATGAGAGTACTCAAGTTTAGTTCCCAGAATCCACATGGTGGCTTACAACCCTCCATAACTCCAGTCACAGGGATCTGATCCCTTCTTCTGACCTCTGCAAATATGTATGCATGTGTACCACAGTGTACATCCCATGCACAGGAATACATGCACACAAAACACTCACACACATATAAAATAAATAAATATTAATTAAAAAAAACTGCCCCACTCCAAACCTTTACACACATGTGCCTTATACAACTAGTAGTGTCTGAGTAAAACTCAGCTCAGTTTTTCATTGTGACCCTGATACCTGAAAAAATGCAAAGGGAAAGTCCCAGTGGTTAGTATGTGTACTTGACCGCATATGTGCTTGATATCATGTGCACTTGACTCCATGTGGCTGAGTTTTACTCAGGCACTGTTAGTTGACCAATTTGAGGCTCATGGTTGGTCATGTGCTGGGCTCTGATCAGAAGAATTCACTTGTCTGCTTTGCCTTTGTGAAGTGCTGGCTTTCAAAAGATCTAAACCCCCCAAATAGAAAGAAACAAAGTTGAAAACCCTGTGGAGTTCACAGAGCCAGTCAGAGAGCAGGAGTTTATTGTTGGCCTTCAAAATAAGCACTGTATTTGAAATGAGTGGACTTGACAGTTGTGTGTCAGACAAAATGAAGACACAGCAGGATTTGTCCACTCAACTTCTTTGGCCAGTGGACTGGCCATTGAACACAATGCTGGCAGCTAACAAGAAACACAGAGAAGAATAGCATGTCCCCTCACATCTGTTCCACCCAGAGGCCCTCTCTCCCTATCACAATGTCAATGGATAATGGACACATTTGGAGACAAGGCATTGGATATAAGCTGTTATGGTTGGAATATAAAATGTTTCTGCCAGGCTCACGCATCATATTCTTAGTTTCAGCTGGTGGTGCTATTTGAAGGTTTGTAAAAACTTGCCTAGCTGGATGAAGTAGGCGTTTCCCTAGGGACTGGACCTTTTAGAACATTTTAAAAATGCAATTGTGTGTGTGTGTGTGTGTGTGTGTGTGTGTGTGTGTGTGTGTGTGTGTGTGTGTGTAAGTGCATGTGTGCTTATATCTCAGTGTTGGTGCTTATGGAAGACAGAGGTGGTATCAGATCCCCTGTAGCTGGAGTTACAGGCAGCTGCAATTCACCCAATGCAGATGCAAACGCCCTTAAAAGCTGAAGCATCTCTTCTATCTCATAAAGACCCCAAATCTTACCCTGGGCTCTTTTCTCCCCTTCTCTCTGCTTCCTGTTCCCTAAGAAGTAAAGGACATTCTCCTGTCCTACTGCCATGTTGTTTTTTCCTAAGCACCTGGGACCAAGGGACCAGGGACAGTGCCATCTGAAAAGGTGAGCCAAAATGACCCTTTCCTCTCTTTAGGTTGTTCTCAAGCATGGTGGCCAAAGCCACACAAAACTAATGAACACACAAGGAACCATCTCTCACTTTGTCCTTGGTCTTATTCTATCTTGCTATTATTTTTTCTGGGAACATGTATTAAGTGGGTGGTTTTAGTCAGTGTTGGGAGATTCTGGACTTAGGAAAGTTCTAGGAACTTTTAAGAAGTAGAAAGATCTATGAGAAGAAATGACACTGAGTTGTGATCAAGAAGATCCTTAGGACAGAACTGAGAGGGGAGCATGCCCAAACAAGTAGGGGTATAGAGGTTAAGGAAATCTTCCCAATGCGAGTACTCATATCAATTCTGCCTCTGTCTACAGGACCAGATAAAACCCTAGCATCCTTCTCAATGTAGATGATTTGTCCAGTTGATTGAGAAGATCATAGTAGATGCAATATAGCATCCAGCTAATCTGAATGTCTTGAACAGTTCCAGAACACACTGGTGAGGAGCTCTAAGGGATGAACGTGTGAAATCTGTGAGTTTAGCTTGCTTATTGGACTTACTTGGACCAAAGGAATTATGTTAAAGTCTAGCAAGGGAAGCTTTGGCTGGTCAAGGTGAGTTGCAGGTTGAAAAGGAAAGCTGATTTGCAGAGTGTGCTAATTGCAAGGAAATCACTTGCGTGTGCTAAGTTCAAGGACACTGGCTTCTTCTGGTGTTGAGCAGGAGGTGAAACGAGTTGTTGACGAAGCAGCCCTGGGGAAATTGGAGCCCCTGGACATTATTGGAGAGAACGTCACATGGTACAGTCACCATGGGAAACAGAGTGAGGGTGCCCCAGAAGAGAAGCGTACCATCACCATGCGGCTCAGCAGTGCCTGGTCACATACCCTGAATGTTGGGGTTTAGGCAAGTACAGTTGTCCTCAACCAGAGCATGAAAACAGCCCAGAGGTCCATCTGTGAATGAATGTGGAAACAAATGGTGGTCTACTCACACTGGAAAAGATAAAAGGTTGATATAATGCAGATGTGTCCCCAAACCATGCTGAGTGAAAGAAGTTAGTCATGAAGGACCACATATGACTTGACCCCACTCTTATAAAACCCTTCAGTCTGATCACATGTAACCAAAATGACAGGAATTGGACTGATGGCTGCCAGGGGAAGAGAGATGGTGTTGGGAAGGATCTGGGGTTTTACTTTGGAATAACAGTCATGTTTTAGAACCCAGGGCAGTGGTGATTGCATAACATGGAATGTACTCAATGGCAGCCGAAGTAAAAACTAGCAATTTTATGTTTTGTGAATTTAGGCTTAATAACTTGTGCCAAAGAAGAAGGGCGATCAGAACGAGGGGGAACAATGAAGTGGAGAAGGAGAAGGGAGGTAACCAGGAGAAAAGGGGGGGGGGAGAAGAGAAAGAAGGAAGGCAAATGACCCTAAAAGGTTTCTACCTCTCTCATTCTAAACATTCTCCCATTCAAACAGCCACGTGGAGCTCCCACACACTGCGCTATTTTAAACATTCTATCTTTTGCTCTCTGTCCCGTCAGATCTCTGTAATCTATTCCTTCTTTTTCTCGTGGGTCATCATAAACTCACACATGGAGACCTGTTTCCTCATCTTCTACCGTTGCAGAGACATCTTCCTAAGACACTTCTGGTTGTTCATCATGATCAAGTGTTTCTTGAACCTCACCAACTTCAGGGCAGTTTTAGTTCCCAAACCTGATGTGATAAACTGGAGAGGACCATGGACTTGGGTAAAGGCTCTGACCCATCTTAACCCGAGTATATTGCCTTGGCCATCTCCCAAGTGTGTTCATAAACCAAGAGGTGGTTTTATTCTGCCTTTGGCAAAGTCATAGTCCCTCTGAATTCCATAATACTAAGAAGTAACATCTTACCACCACTCTGTATGTTTGTGTAATTATCTATGGATATGTTGGCTACCCAGGAGGATGTGTGGTTTGAAGATTAATGCCAGGTTCACCCCTGGATGGACAAAGATTCCCTTTAAGAAGCTGGTATTCTGGTTACTGCCTTTTCTGGCTTCATTCTGTTGCTGTGACAAACACCATTATTAAAAACAGCTTAATGGAGAAAACAAAACAATAACAAATATAAAAAATACTACTTATCTGACTTATACTTCAAGTTCGTAGTCCATCAATGAGAGCGAGGGGTGAGGGGAGAGGGAGAGGGAGAGAGAACTCAGGCTAGAAGCTTGAAGTAGAAATTGTATAGAAATGCTGCTTGTTCTCTGCCTCAAACACTGCTCATGCTCCCCTTGCTTCCTTTGTGAGCCAAGGAGTAACTGCCTAGGGATGATGCTGCCCATAGTGGGCTGGGCCTTTCTGTGTCAATCAATAATCAAAACAATTTCTGAAAGACATATCCACAGGTCAGTCTAACATAAGCAATTGTTCAATAGAGGCTTCCTTCTCATATGACTCTAGGCTGTGTCAAGTTGCCACTTCAAACTAACCAGGGAAATGCCTGAACTGGAACTCTGCCCCCAGAGGTTCCGGCCATCATATATACTGAGCTGAGAGGTTCATTATCATCAGGCAGGGGGAACTGTGCTAAGCTGAATGAAGCCCAGATGTGACACCTTTCACTTCCCTGACAGTGATTTGCATGGGTTGGATTCTGGCACTACAGGGATGGGTACTAAGTCCTCCAGTGTGCAGTGTGTACATTTTATTCATACATTCACTCATTCCAGTGTTGTCTCGACTATGTGAACATTGTTATACTAAATTCTTAAGAAGTACATAGTCACGTTTACATTCAAGACTTTATCCACTAATCATCCTAAGTTAAATAAGAAACACAGAAGCAGTGGGACCAATCTTACCAGAAGCACTAGAAGGGAGTTTGAGGACATTTTCAAGGATACGTCATTGAGAAAATTTATATGGTGAATCTTGACACCACCTGTTTCCATTGGGGGAAGTTTCTGGATGTTGAATGCTTCTAAGCATCATCTGAGAAAACAAACAAACAAAACAAAACAAAAGATAAAAACAAAAACAAGAAAACGTGAAGATTGTGGTTCAACTTTGTGACCCAGGGTACTTTACTATAGTCTGGGGGATCTTCTAAATAACAGTGTGTTGGCATTGCACCACAGAAACTCACCTCGAATCTCCAATGGATGGAATGTCCATGCTATATAGTCTAGAACACTTTCAGTTAACTCTCATGTGTAGCTGAGTTTGAAAACCAGCCCAGTAGCCTGGTGGTTATGACCTACCTGGTGTCACGTAGAAACGCAGCTTTGACTTTTTAGCATTGGCTAGGGTTTTCTGAAGTTGTTATTTTTAAAAATTTCTTGGGCAGCTGGACATATCTGGAGAGTCCTGGACCCAGAAGACCTTTGATGATGTCTGGGGATAGGTTGGGTTGTTGTACTGTGGAATGAAAGCACTGCTTTCATCTCATTGGCAGGAGCTGGGGATTCTATCCAGCATCCTATGATAGACAGGAGAGTCCTCACCACAAAGACTTTTTATTCTTCAAATGTAGAGGCTGAGGAACCCCGTTCTATGAAGAGATGAGGTCATTGGTCTACAGACCACACTGCCAGTATTGGCAGTTTCCTCCTCTGGGTAAGCCGTAGTCACCCTGGGTGAAGTAATTGAGACAAGCAGAACTGGGTACAAAACGAAATGACAAAACCAGCACAGATCCCTTTTGCTCCCATATGGAGGTTTGGATAGAAAATAAAGAGAATGTGACCAGCCTCAACTCATGGCTACTCACCAAGTGACTGGTGTGCTGTTTGCAAAGGTAGGTAAATGGGAGGCTTGGGGTACCCACTGGGTGTAGGCAGCAGGGACAAAAGAACTAAAGAAGGCGAGAGCATGAATTATTAACAAGGTCAGGCGGGAAAAGTGTGGTGCAAGCCTTTTTTAACACTGTTTGAGATCAGGATGAGGAAAAATGGGTAGGGACTTAATTGTCTCATTGACTTTTGCCGAGGAAACTCGGAGTCATCAAATCCACACAGGGGGCAGAGGGAGGATTCACATGCACCACTCTCCTCCTTGGTTCAGTTTTAATCTCTCTCTCTGTCTCTGTCTGTCGGTCTATCTTTCTCTCTGTAAATACATGTGTGAGAGCACATGACCCAATCAAATATGGACGGGTGCACACGTGGAGATCAAAATCAACCTCTGTGATCCCTAAGGACTTTTCCTCTTTGCTCTTTGACCCAGGGTCTCTCCTTGATCTGGAGCTAGGCAGTTAGTCAAGGCTGGCTGGCTGAGAGCCCCAGGGGTCTTCTTCTATCCCCTCAATGCTGGAGTTACAATAGGATTCCATCACACCTGTCTCTTTTAATGTGGTTTCTGGGAGTTGACTTGCTTGCCTATAACAAGAACTTCCCTCCCTCCCTCCCTCCCTCTCCCTCCCTCCCTCCCTCCCTTCCTTCCTTCCTTCTTTCTTTCAAGTTAATTTGTGATTTATACTTCTGACAACCTGTCTGGGGAAAGGGATAAAGGGATGTGATCTGGTCATCTCTAGACTCCTGCCTTGAGCTTCCCACCCAGCCACATCCCTTCAGATTCCATATGCTTCTCAAGCAAGTAGACACAGGGAGCCCCCCCAATCTATTTTCCTGTGTTGTCTCCATCTAGTTCACTCTAATCCTTCCCCATACATAATCAATGAGAAATTTCTTTAAAACAAATTCTTACCACCCTGGTTCAGGGAAATCTTCCAATGGCCTTCTTCGCTCTCAGGATAAAGGCCAAATCTCTTATCTCAGCCTTTGGGACCTTTGGTTATATGGTTGTTAATCTCTTCCGGATCACCTCTTCCACCCCTCCCTTCCTCTATTCTCCTTGATCCAGTCGAAGCATGGCAGTCACACTTGCCCAGGAACATACCAGGTTGTCTACTCTCTACGATTATGACAGCTGCTTCTTCCTCTCCCCTTCATCTTTACTGACAGGTTGTTCTAATAAACCCACCTGCAGCACCATACAACTGAAGCTTTTCTTTCAGGGAGCCTCTTCCTGTCTCTTGCCCATAACACCGGGGTTACTTCTTCCTCTCTCATGAGGATGGAATCTTGATTACTCAATGTAGACAACTTAAAAGCAGAAAGAATTTGGGGCCACAGGTTCAGAGGGATCCAGGCATGCCCAACCTTCTGACACTACACCATGACATTGTCACCTACAGTGCCCATACTTCAAAATCATGCAGTTGAGGCCTGACCAAAAAAAGATCCTCCAGATTTTCACAGTGTTTTAAGTAAGTGTAGGGTGTTGTGTTGGGCTGTGGTAATAGCTAGCCTTGACTTCATGTGCCCCATGATCTACGGGTTGGATGTGTCTAGTGGGGAAGGTGTAGTAGGAACAGCTTATTTGACATCATGGCAAGCTGGGATGTAGAGGATGGGACAGCTAGGGATAATATACACCATCAAAGACATAGCCTAGTAGCCTGCTTCCTCCAGCTCCTAAAGTTTCCACAGCCTCTCAAAGTAATGCTATCATCTGGGGACTAAGCACTTATATGATGAGCCTATGTAGAGGGGGCATATATAGTAAGGCCATAACAAGTAGTGATAATTTCACATTGCCTAGGTGGCCTTCTGTAGTGGAAACTTCAAGGACATTGTTACTTTCTGATTTCTCAGAAGGACAGAGCAGCACTGTAATTTGGGAGACTGTGAATCCAGTGATGTGTTTGAATCTCTTAAGTGGGAATCCTCATCTGCATCCTTCTAATATAAATAAAGTCAAATGGCCTGAATTGTCATGAGCCAAGGCCTATAATATTCTGCTAAAGGATACTGCATCACAATAGCAGTAAAACAGAATCCAGCAAGACAGCATGTTTGGGGTAGTGCATCAAATACACATACATACATATGTATATAATACATACACACACACACACACACACACACACACACACACACACACACACACACACACACAAACACACACACACACACACCTACCTCTGTCTATTCAACTACATTCAGGGCACAGGAAACAGAAAGACTACTAAAATCTCCAAATCATGGCTTTGATTACAGAGCCATTTTTTATAATTATCTTTTATGTCTGCCCTGAGTCATCTTTTCAAAAGGCATATTCTTTATGAAACAAACAAGCAAGAAGACAGTGGGAATGCCAGCAGCCTCTCTGTGTTCAAACCCTCAGCCCTTGCTGCTAGGCGAGGCCACCATCAGGCAAGCTTCTGAACCCCTAAGTGACTTGAGGCTTACCGTGGTGTAGTGCCCCAAGTGTGGGTCATAAAACCTCTCAGGGCACCTTTGAGGGCAAGCTGTTTTCTTAAGAATATAAAGATGTGGTTACCTTTGTCACCATGTTCATAGTTGTTGCCTTGGTGGTGCCAAAGCCCCAGTGAGTCACCCTGCTGGTGCCTGATCAGGATTCCCAACATGGCATCCATGCCCACAAGTGGTCATCATGTCCTTCAGCAGTCCATTCTCACAGTAAGAAAGAAACAAAACAAAAGCAGCTCGTCTTCAGAATGCTCTAGATAAAGTAGTAACAATGATTAATGCCACCAAATCTAAACTGGGTTCACATCTCTTAATATTGGGGGTTTGATAATATGGAAGCACACACACACACACACACACACACACACACACACACACACACACACACACACACACACAACCCTCCCTACTGAGTGAAGTGTGGTGTCTGGCAGGAGTCAACCTCTCGTGCAATGGCTGAGCTGTGAGCTGAACTTGCTATTTATTTACAGAACACCATTTTCACTTGGAAGAACAACTGACAGACAAATTATGACTCTTCAGACTTGGATGTTTGGCAGACAGTCTCTGGAAGATGAATAAACGAGCCTGCTACTCCAGAAAAACTGACAATATCTGTTGCCAGCTCTGAGAGCTGAACTTATAAAAGACAAGAAGAATTTTGGGAAATTTTATATTTTGCAACTGTGAGCACCTCAGTTTTTAAAAAGTCACACATTTGGGGGATGAGATGAGTAGTATTAACAAATGTGTTTTATAAAGGTATTAATAAAATGTATAAATATTTGAAAAATATCTGTATAATATAAGAAGTCCATATTTTCCAAATAGCCAATGCATAAGGTGGTAAAAGGCCCATTTAAAATTCACGATGAGCCAATGAATTTTAACTAAATCGAGTACAAAACAATTTATTGATATATTTTTCAGATTCCACATTGCAATAACCTTTGAGAAATAACTGTTGTTGAGTTTCAGTGTAGTATCAGAAATACCCCCCCCCCTTATCTGAGAAGGCCATTAACATCATTTATTTTTTCCATATCTGTGTGCATTTCGAGTGTCATCATATACTTTAACTGATGATGATAAAATCAACAATAATAAATCACATACAAGAAATCATATAAAAATCTGCTGTCTGTTAGGGGGCACGATAAAGGGTTTAAAATGGCTTTAAGTGGCAGTCACCTCACTAAGTTATTATTGTCTCCAAAACTATAGTTGCAATTGTTTTAATTACATGTGTATGTGGGGTTTATCTGGGTGTGCACGCGAATGCAGGTGTCTGTAGAGGCAGGAAGAGTGTGTCATATTTCCTAGAGTTGAAATTACAGGCAGTTGTGAGTCTCCTGATGTGAGTGCTGAGAACCAAGCCCAAATCCTCTACATGCACAACAAATGCTCATGACCACTGAACTACATCTCTAGTTCCAACTGTTGTCTTAATTGTTAAATAACATAATCTACATTGTGTAGGCTAACATGCAATGATTTGATGGTTTAAATGCATTGATAAGTTTTAAATTGCCCTGCTCTGAATGCATAAAGTGAAACTATAAACAAACACAACTCACTAAAACCAAAAGCCTTTAGAGAAAATTCAGTAGGTTGTCAAGAATGCTGAAATAAAAAAATTGAGAACTGTTCATGAACGCCTTCCTTCACCTTCTCCAGTGTTCAGAAAGCTAGGCTTTCTACTTGTCAATGTGTGCACCTCAAAGGGTGTTGTGTTTCAGAAATGGTCACATTACAGTGTTAGCTGAAGTTTTGCAAAGCTAGGAGATTTGGGGTTGCAGAGGCTTAATAACTCATAGCATGGTAAACCCTACTGTGAAAAATAATATCAAGCAGCTTGTGGGAATCGAACACCTACTGAGCAGTGTCCTTGGATGTGTCCCTATTATCCTTCAAACTCACAGAATGTGTAACTGAATCTTCCACTATGCAGAAGCCTGGTTGAGGCCATCTGGGGCTTGCAAACATGGTCTACTACTACCAAGAAGGTGAGTCAGATTCATAGCTGCTTTCCTGGGCAGAGCTGTATTTCCTTTCTTCTTTCTCCGAGACAGCCCATTGATCACCATAAGATCCAAACTAACTCCCAGCCAACGAGAACCTTGTCCCTTACATAAGTTCTCCCCACCCCGCAAGAACTGCAGGCATCTTCAGGCCTCATCTCATTTCTCCCTGAGGTGTATTCTCATGGCCTGGACCAGATGGACTTCCCCAGGAGGTTTGGCTAAGAGACCTTCTCCCCTGAGCATCCAAAGCCCCCATGCTTGCTGGCACCCATCTGTTCCTCCTGAAATCATGTCTCACCCATTAGTTTGATGATGATGCAGAATTTTCACTACAAATGAAATATCTCCACCCCATTTCCTCTGACAACCAATTTCACAGGTGGTGGGATTGCTGGAAAGACAGACTTTAATGCAATGTTAGCATTATGGAGCCTCCTGTCAGACTAAATCCTACCTCCCACCATCGTTCTCTGCTCTCCTGAATCAAGGGACCTGAATACATAGAGCAAACAACAAAAACATGTTTGCACAGAAATCCATTCATTCATATAGTCCCCAAGTGTGGAGCTTTCATAAAGGAAGAGATTACGCTGAAGGTAGTAGCTATCTGCCTCTGCTTACAATGTCTTCAAACCAGGAAGAGGAACATATGATTAAAACAAAAAAAAAATTGCCTAATTTAGTGGACTAACTAACCCTAAAAAGGGATAAAGTAATTATTTAGAAACAATGCTCTCAGCTACCATCAAAGAGCTGACCTCAGAAGCCTAATTCTTGGTATCTAGGTTACTTGGTCAACAACTGGATAAAGGAAGATTTGTGGGTGGTGATTTGAATGGTGATGAACAGACAGGTTCTTCTCCCACCTAAGTGGTTTGCCTAAAAAGGAATTCAAATAATTAAACATTGGATCTGGTGACCCTACCAGGCTCCAATGGTTAGCCCCAACCTGATAGTCATGCAGATGGACCTGGTTAAACCAAAATCAAACCAAAAGCCACAAATCTGGGAAAAAAATTGTTGGAGAGGAAGAGAGGAGTGTTGATGGGAGTGGGAGAGAGTAGAGGAGTAAGCAGATTGCACTATGTACATGTAGAAAATTGTCAAAGAACAAATGGAATTTTAAAAATGGGTCTTGAGAAGGATTTCTCAGCCTCAGCACTATTCAATTTTGAGTTGCATAATTCTTCGTTATAGGGGAGGATCTTACACATTCCAGTATGTTTAGGAACATCATCAATCTCTATTCGCTAGGTACCACCCCCACCTCTCTATTTAGACAGAAGCAGAAATTCAGCTGCCCCTCCTCAGTCCCTATAAAAGAAGAAAAAACGTGCACAGGCTGAAACGAGAAGATAAAGTGCTGTACTGTTTCTGTGTCTCTATATTGTTGATCACCAAGCTTCTGATGAATAATTCTTCCCCAGAAAGTAACTTCTAGATAGCCCATCTCACACAAGGTCCCTTCTCCTTGAAGTAATTAAACACATGTCAAAAGTTACCTGTGTTATCTCTGATAGGTCTTTGTTTCTACCATAAAGAAGAATTTTTATTTATGTATGTGTGAGTACATAAACACAGTATGTGTCTGTGCATGCATATGTCGATGCATGTGCATGTGTGTGGAGGTCAGAGGTCAGCACTGAGTCATCCTCAGTCACTCTCCACTTTATTTTTTGAGGCAGGATCTCCCACTGAACCTGAAGCTCACTGGCAAGCTAAGCTCCTTGTTGTAAAACTGCAAGAAGAAATAGCTGAAGAGAGAATTTTTAAGAAAGTTGTTTTTAGAATAAAGGTCTATTTTCTGCTTCTTGAAAATATCTAAGCAACTGCTAGTTCATTCATAAACTTTCAAAGTCAGATTCCCACCTCTCTCCAAGGGCACATGGTGCAGAGACCCATGAGGAAAGACATTTCCATGCAGAAACTGATGAATCTCCAGTCCAGTTCTCAACAAATCTTAGCTGCATTTCATCTACATCTTCAACTGCTTCCTCCCTCCCCTCCTTCCTTCTTTCTCTCTTTCCCTTTCTCCTCCATTCTTGCCTGTTTTTTTTTTTCTCCCTCAGAATTGGAGGTTGAACCCATGTCCCATTCTGCAAGCTCAATAGTTTACACACTGAGCTCTGTCTCCCAGCCCTCTTTTTACTGTTTAGTTTGAGACAGGATCTCATTGAGTTGCCCATCCAGGTCTGGGACTTGCAATCCCCCTGCCTTAGCTTTTATGAGGCCTGGGGGCAGTGTGGTGGGGTGGGGTGTGTGTGGGGGGAGACCTGGCTTTCAATCCCTTTCCAGTAAGATTCTTTGTCAGGTCCATGTGTTCTTTACCTAAAAATTTTTAGGATTACAGAGCAGTTGGGATGGCTGGAAGGAAATGGTGGAACTGTGGGTTAAAGTTTGTGTTGAACTGATTTAGTGCATGTGTGCAAAACTAAGCTTTGTGCTTTTTGGCCTAGACAAGAGGCAATCAGAGATGTACTAGGACAATGTGTGATTCCATCTTTTAAGAGTGTATATGCCACCAACAGCTGTACAGTGGAGCAGCTTGGCAAGCTGCGCTAGAGACTTTGCTGAAGGTGCAATATTATTATTTCTGGGGACAGAAGCCCAAACGGTTCATTACTAACATATTCAAAGCCCAACTGCCTAGAATGTGTGTGTGACAAGAATTGGTAGGCTATCCTTGATTCCAGTAGGCATCTTAGCTCCTAAAAGGGAAGACTTGAGTTAATGACCAAAGGGCTTGTGTGGGTCTTAAAGAGTCCCCCCCCCCCAAAGGAAGCCTGGTGTAGGGCAGGCTAGTTATTAGGCAGAAAGTTCCAGCACATTATCTGTTTTTTCTTTTATGAAATAACTGATTTGCCAAGCTGTTATTTGCATGTCACAGAACTCAACAGTTTTTAAAGTGAATTTTTAAAGAAGACATTTTATTTATTCTTTGACAATTTTATTGACACATCTAATGTACCTTGCTCATATACTCACGCCACCCCTCATTCCCACTATCTCGGGACATCTTATGTACCCTTCCCATCTTCATGTCTTTTCCTTTCTGCCTTTAACACATAGAGTTAAATTAATGTTGCCTGTTGGGATGGTCACTGATGCCACTGCCTTGTACTTGTGCAGGTAACCACAGCTGCAGGAAGGCCAGCCTTTCAGGGCATTCTTCCCACCTTTGACTCTTGTCATGTGTAACTCCATGTCTGCCTTCTGCCTAGGAATGCCTTCATCATCTCCAGGCCTTAGGTGGCTGCTGATATAGCTAGATGCTCTATTTGGGGCTGAGCACTCATCAGTCAAAAGAACAGACATATATACAAATGTGTATGTATGTAATATACAAATATGTATGTATATATATATAGGAGTTTTATGTTATGTCAATATTGAATGGAAGCTACATTGGATTCCCATAATTCTTCTGGTTCCACTCTCACAAAGCCTTGTCCATTGTGCTGTATTTATTAAAATTACAAACCTATCATGCTGTCATCACTCACAGTCCACTGCTTACAGGGGGATTGCTCTGGGTGTTATATGCTTCATGACTAATCACCATTGTACCTGGGTGGACACCTGTGCTAAAGTTCATTATTTACAATATGAGATGCAGTGTGGTTTGCTTTTCAGCACTTTCACTATTATGAATATACCCCTCCCCCATCATATAAGTGTTTTTCTCAGAGTGAGCCTCCTTCTCACTCAGAGGAGCATGTGTTGTCTCTTAATGACTCCACACTGTCGCCTATATCTGCATCTCTTCAGATGCACTGTTTTAGATAAATGGAATCTTACAACCTATGGCTCTTGTAACTGGCTTCTTACATTGTGTGCAATATGGGCACAAAATTAGCCATGTTGTAGTATAGATCACCTTTCCCTTTTGAAATAAAAATGGTTCTGTGTGGGTAAAATGTTAGAATTCATGTGTATGATTTTATTTCTGCTGCTGTTTGCTAAATATGAATCTTGTTACTATGAACATTCACATGAAAGTTTTTGTGTAGAAAAGGTCTCAGTTCTCCTTGGCCTTTATCTAGGAGTAGACTTCCTGGGTCACATCGTGACCCTATATTTAATATTTTGATGGATTTTCCCAGTCTATTTCCCATAGAGGCTGTAATACTTTGTAATTCCACCATCAATATGGGATTTTAATATCTTATAGCTTTATGAAGACTAGTTGTAACTGGTCTCCATTGACCATCCATCCATTCATCCATCCATCCCTCCATCCATCCACCATAATCATTCCATCCATCAATCTTCCATCCATCCACCCAATCATTAGCTCATGCATTCATTCATTAATTCACATATCCAGAAACTAATTATTAAGTACCCATGTAGTCTAGGGACTGGAGAATATAATAAGCAAGATCATCCAAGTATACAGTGCTGTGATGGAGATATGTAACAGTCACATAATACAAGACTTAAAAGAAACACACAAATGTAAGCCAAAGCTCAAAGGGATGAGAATAAGAATAATCCTAAGAGACTTACCCAAGAGAACTTAGGATCTGTGAAACTCAGAGTCTTTCTCAGAAGTTATTGGTGGGTTTCAACTGGACCAAAGGAGAAGGCGGGAGATACTTGTGAGCAAAATTAGGAATGCATTTCCGTGGGTTGAATATAAAATATCTTTCACAGTCACGTGTTAAATGTTTGTTCCCCTGTGCTGATGCTGATCCATCGGCTCTGAAAACTTTGGGAGATGGGACTTTTTTGAAGGGGACAAGTCACCAAAGAGGGACATTGCTTAGAGTATCTTGTCACTGGTCTTCTCCTTTATTCTCCCTCCCTGTTTCCTTCTTTTATGAGATGATAAACTATCTTCGTCCACATGCTCCAACCACCAGGATGTTCTATCTATGCACTGATGTCTAAAACCACCAAAACAGCAGAAATGAACTCTTCATCTCTCAGCTGTTTCTGTAGGCCAATGCTTTCCCTCCTTTTTAAACAAAACAAAACTTGAAGTTATCTAGGTTCATATCACAGTGTTTATAGAATCCCAGAAAAACTATTGTTATCCATGGATTGGACCCTGAAATTTGCTATTCTTTGGTTTCCAGTTAGACTCCTGTTTTGCTTTCCATTGTCTGAAGAGAAGGTCTCTGTTGATTCGGTGGAGATAATGTCAAAGGTGATGGTGATTGTGTAAACGGTTGCATCGTATGTCACATACCAGGTGACATTTATGTGGCTGGAAAATTGTAGCATTTGGTCCATTTTTTATATTGTCACGGCCACAGAAAGAAGCCAGCATGGGAGTAGAAAGAAACGAAACAAGAAGGCAATGAAGAAAAGGCACCCCATTTATGTAGAGCAGAACTGAGCTTATGGCTGATGAAATTACCTGAAGACAAGCATTCCCAAGGCCATCTCAGTGCCTGAGAGAGAGGTACTCTGTGTCAGAAATACTTTTGAATGCACTTCAATTGTTTTACTAATTTTTTTTTTTTTTACTTAGAAGCACATTTATTTCTTGAATATGGAATGCAATTTCTTTTTATTTCAAATTACTTCTCTAGAATTAAACTGAATGTTTTAACTTAATCACACAACAGCTCTCCCCAGGATAAGGGCTCCCAAAACTTTGTACAGATTAGTTTCTAACCCAGGCAATAAATGAATACCTGGAACCAAGTCAAAAAAGGAAACCACTTTAATTAGGTTTGAGAGTTTCTCCAATCAGCTTCAGGAACGCTGCCACTGGATTTACAATGCACCTTCCCAACTGTAACTCTTCATGTTCTGCTGAAGTGAAAAATCCCAGGAATGAAGAAGGATTTCCTAACATCTAAGTATTTATCTTCTTGGACAAAGACCCTTAGGAGGTATGGGTATTATGCATAGGGGGAAATCAGGCTCACTTTACCCCAAACTGTCAAACTCTAAAGGTGTTGATCTAATTGAGTTTTCCTTAGTATATTTCAGGTGGTACAGAATAACCCTCCCAATCATATATAGGACACTTAGATTCATCTCCACGCTTATCTCTACTGATGGTGATGTGAGCCCTGACCCGGGCAGCACTAGCTGACATTCAGAAGGGTACAGAGACCCAGCCATATATTGCTGCTAATGGGCTTAAAATTCAGATCAGTTCAACTGCTGCATGTTAGGTCTTAAGGAAATACTCAAAGGAAATGTCAATAATAAAATTTATCATTAGGGATTGGGGAGATGGCTCAGTCAGTAAGATAAAGTGTGAAGACTGATACTCAAAACCTACATAACATAAGTTGGGTTGGGTGGCACACACTTGTAATTCCAGTGCCAGGCAGGAAGAAGGGGGAGGGCCCCTGGAGTGTCTTAGCTTAACTGCTGGGCCCCCAGTCAGTGAGAGGCCTTGTCAGACCAAAACAACCCAAACCCAAACCAACCAACTAACCAATCCATCAATCAGTCAATTCATCCACAAATCAATCAAACAAACAAACAAAAAATTGTGTATCATGTTGGAGGAGAAGCAATACCAATCATGCTTCCCTCTATATGTGTGGTTCATTCATGCATACCTACATATCTGTGTAGCTCCTACATGCACACACATGTGTACGTATACACACAAAATTAGGACTTGTCACTTTGTTTACAACAAGACAAACTAATTCATTGCTAGTTCTTTTAAAACTGGATTCCTTTACTGTATTTTTCCACTTATTTTTTTGCTTTCACCAAATGTAGTACATGAATACAGCACACCCCCAAACACACAGACCTCATATTATGCTGGAGAAACCATAACACTGAGTTGGAAAGGCAGGAGTAATTGCTTCTTAACAGCTTGACTTTGGACTTGACCTCTCTGACCCTGGCTCTCTTCCTAGCAGGGAGAATAAATACATCCAGAAATACAGAGGTTTGGGGAAGATGAAGAGATTAAGTGTCTTGTAGATTCAATGTTGCCATCCGCCTCACTTACTTCTTAGAAAACCCAAAGGGAGTGTGATTAGGTTTGACAGTGGAAGTCTGGGAAGTCTTTTGTGAGAGTTAATTAAGGATGTTGTCCCCTGTGCAGAAGTCACTGTGGCACTTACCCATGAACACTTATCAGGGAGCCCTTTCTTCTCACCTCAACAGAATAGCAATTGCAAAGAAGGTATGACATTGGGTTAGAAGTCAGCGTAGCTTTATGACATTCTCCACATTGTACCAAACCCTTCGTGAATGTTCTTTAATCTCTCCCTCACATCTACATCATTGGTAACACATCCCTTAGTTCTCATATCACAGATGGTGACTGGGTACAGATTGCTCCTGTTTGATTAGGCCAGCCATGCTCCCAATGAGAGCTCTCGATTCCAGTTTCTTCCATCTCCTTCCATTTCTTTGTGATGGATCATTGATTTTAATTACCAATGAATGTGGCACTTTTTTTTTCTTCTTGGTGATTACTAGGACTTTTATCTAACTCAAGAAAAAAAAAGAAACATGTTAAATAATTTCTTTCTAAGAGATGTCAGTTCTCAAATTCAGGACATGTGATTTATCATGTTGTGTACCTAACATGGTAAGAAGGACTTCATAACATGGTAGAGTTAAGGTCAGTGAGTCGAGGACCGTGTCCTAGATGTATGGCTGGGTCCTGTGGGCTTATGGCATCCTCCTATGGGCTGGAGAAGGAGATGGGAGTATAAAGCAGAAGTTGGAAGAAGTTGAAAATAGAAACAGAAGTTAGAGCTAAGACATAAAGTGCTTTTAGGAGCTGGGAAAAGAAAGAAAATGGATTTGTCCCTGGAACCTCTACCAGGTTCCATCCCAGCCAACACTGAAGTTTGCCCAGTAAGAACCAGTTTGAACCTTTAATTTCAAGGTGTCATCATGTCCTGGGTTTTAAATGACTGATCCTATGTTGAGTGAAAACATTGAATTTGCTGTCACTTGTAGCAGAAACAAAAAAGCAACACGTGAGAGTCAAGTCATGGGACCCTTCACAGCTAACCAAATGACCAAGGCATCACCGAGAACATTCGGATCAATAAAGAGTTGGGCAGAGAGACATTCAGACCAGTAATTCATTGTAAAACCAGCCTGCATGACCAAGGCCACACACTAGGAAGCCATGTTGGGAGACTCCAAATGTAGTCTTTCTGGCAATGTGTATTCCATTCTGCATAGGCCTGACCTGTACTCAAGACCACCCAGTTGCACACTGGCAAAGTTGGGCTGGAATGTGGGTCTCAATTTCCATATAGATATTTTTTAGGTCTGTGTAACTGTGAAAAATATTTGATGGAGGCCAATGTAAAGAAGGAACAGGGTTAATTTCCACTCACCTTTAGAAGGCACATTCTGTTAGGGAAATAAAGTCATGTTAGCTTGTGAGTTGCATTACATTCATTGTCAAAAAGAAGAGAGAGGTGAATGCTAGCACTCAGCTCACTTTCTTCACCAGCCCATGGGGTGGTACCACTCACACTTAGGGTGGGTCTTCCCATCTCAATTAACCCAGTCCAGAAACTCCCTCATAGTCATGTCCAGATGTTTATTTACTAAATGATTCTAGATGCTGTCAAGCTGGCAGTCAATATTAACTAACCCAGTGTCTGTGTGTTATGTGCCCATAGATTTAGTCCAAGTATTGAGATGTGACTATTGGGGAAAAGGAATTATCAGTGCTGAGCATATACATGTCTGCTCTCTGATCATTGGTGTGACAATGACTTACATAGTATATTAGGAACGATAAATAATCTAGAGATGCTTAAAGTATAAGAGGTTTGTGTATAGGTTAAACATAAATACCACACTATTTTAGATAAGTTCTTTGAATATCCATGTGAAGTCCTAGCGATACCGATGAATACCTCAGCACATTTCCTGAAAGCAAACAAAGAGACCCAGATTCATCACAAGATTGTGATACCTACCTTGCTTCCCCCTCCACATGACTTGGTTTTAAAAGCACCCAAGCATGGTGCACATCCATCACTTGTGAGTGGCTTTCCCACACTCACCATCCTTTGGACATGATTAATTGGTGCATGATGGAACCAGATGTGAAATAATCTCTAACGAGGTGGTTAATGTTTGCTGAATGTCCCAAGACTGCACTTTGATTCTTTGGCATTGCCACCCACTGCTGATGGAGAGTCTTCGATACAGAAGCCTCCTTTGGTATAAACAAGGACTGGGGTGACTCACAGGTCAGAGTGTACCCTAAAGAGTACTAAGTGCTAAGATGAGCATGAAGCCCCAATAGAAGTTGTAAGCTCAGGGAAGGAAATCTGGATTTGGTGGAAACATGAAGTTGTGTTTGGGAAGTGGGGGGAAGTGAGTCTCAGTCTCCCATTTAGATTTTCTTATCAATTGTGAGCAGCATCATAATGCAGAGAAGTTGTCTGAGTATTAAAGACTGGTAAACACAAATTAGTAGCCTCTCTGACAGCCTTGTCCCAGAGAAGAAGCCTTCTAATAGCTACAAAGATCTTCCTCATCTTCCCCACTGGCTCATGAGGTATGCAAAAGCACTTAGGGAGAAAAGTTGCCTGGGACCACCAATAAGAACTTGTTAGTCATTTCTGTGTCCACTGTATGAACATATATCCTTGAAGTGACCTTGATGAGAAGGTACCCATAAAATGATAGAAGAGGATTTGAACGCCACACATAGCCTAATCTTCCCTTAAAGTAGAAGAAGAGAGGTAGACCCTCCCAACATTACTGGCTCCTCCGCTCCATACATTTATCACTGAACTTGAACTAGGGAATGATGCTGTTCTTCTTTTAAGCTATTTAAGGTTCTAACTTCCACTGACATTTTAGGGGTCTCAGGGCAGGCAGAGACATTGATTTAGTTGAGGGCTTTGGAAAGATTACAGCAGCACCCTTGTCCTCTCTCTGGAGATTGCTGAGCTGATTTGGATAAAATAAGAAATGTCTTGACCCCACAGCCTTGAACAAAATCAGAACAAAATTAAATTTGTGAACTTTAAAGGATTTCACCCAAGGTCTCCTATTGGTCTTGCTTTGCCTCTGGCTTCTGCTCCGAATAGCCACTCACGACCAGGTGCAGGGACAACCTGCTGGGAGTCAGCTCCTTCTGCAGATGTTTCTGGAAGGCACTTGGGTGTCCTGAGATTTGCACCTCTGGGGATTTTTCATTGGAATCTGCAGTCCTGAGAGAAGAAAGGGACATTTGTAGGTCTTGGTGTCTAGTGACTGCTTTTTTGCTGATCCAATTGCACTAAGTCACGCACTCAGCAGAGGGTCACCAGCTTCTCTCCATTGCCATTGATGCAAGATCAATTTTTCTCACAGTGTGCCCTGACACCCAAAGCTTTCTGGTGACCACTTTTGGGTCACAGTGGCTTTCATTTACCAAGGTTGGCCAGGAACACTTTTACCAACCTTGACTGTGGCAAGGCCTGTGTTATCTCTGCCACCATTACACAGGCCTACACATAGTTCCAGAGTGACCAATGACTCATGGGTAGGTTACCAGGTAATCTTCACAAGGACCCAATATATCATGACTCACACTTTACAGCTGAAAGTATGTATGTGGAAGCATGTATGTGGAAGAATCAAGCCTCAAACTTCCCTTTAATGCTAAGCCCAGAACTCTACCAATAGTCTACCCAAGACCAGCAGATGATCTGCTACCCCAGGGGAAGGATAACTTCCTACTGACAGTCTACCAACAGTAGTAGATGATCTGCTACCCCAGGGAAAGGATAACTTCCTGATAAGCAGATCACACAGTCTGTATTTCCTTGCTGCTATGTAACTACTTTCAAAGAAATGTGTTTTATGAATTCTTGATCTTCAGACAGACAGACAGAAGTCATGATATAGAAGAAACATCTAGGCCCTGGTTTCTTTAGGGCCAACAGCAAATGATACATTTAATTTTGGCCACTTTCTCTTCCTGTTAATTGTTCTGTGTAAATGGGTCCTTCATTTCTTCATAAAGAGTCATGCTAGACTATGGAATACCTATAAACACAGAGAAGTAGTTGAAACAATTTTATTCTCACCGTATGTACAAGTGGCATAGATTCATTTTGGGGGAATATTTGGGTCTTTTAGGACTAACTTTAGCCATTTTGATTTCTCTACAAAGAGCAGCATTGTCCTAGAAGTGTCTACATTTCTCAGCACATAGGCAGGGGCTCGCCACCTGCTTCTGGTGTAATGCCTAGGCCTTGGGTGGAATTTCCTAAAGGGAATTTGTATGACAGATTCTGTCTACAAGCTGCTTTGCTGATCACCCTGGATTAAACACTGCTGGAGGTGTGAGTGGGCTTCCAAGGCACAGGTGTTTCCATTGCCAGTGAGGGAAGCTTGCTTGTTGGAACTTTAGGAGACCTGGCAGAGGAATAGAGAAAGGCTAGTGTAAGAGACTGATGAGTTCCAGAGAGTTCAGCTGAACTAACTGAAGACCTCCATCCAAATTTGGGTACAATTCATAGTGAGTCTGACCTGGGAGCTGAGCTTCAAGTCTGTGTCCCAGGAAATGGGACACTGTCCACAAGAAGAAGATGGGTATGGATCTAGAAAGAGGGTCTGATAAAATGTGTAGCCTGAGAGCAGAAGGAGGCAATTAGGTGGAGAAAGAGGGAATTGGTTAGAGCAGGCACTGGTCACAGGGAGAGCAGGGGGCAGACTGACAAATTACTATCAAGTATAATGACAAACATATGTGAAAATGTCATGATGAGACCTGTTGCTGATGTAAATGATAAAAATATGAAATAAATTAAGGATGGATGAAGTGACTGGGAGTAAACTCTAACCCATGAGCACTTAGGTTGTGTCAAGCTGTTACACATATTGAGTTTGATGTGGAGCTCTAGCATCTGATAGATAGATGCTTCCTGTCTCTGGACAAATCAAACTCATCACTTCAACAAAAAAGTGGGAGTGAAATAATTGGCTGAACTGGGCCACCTGCTCATTCCTCTGTTTCACAAGGAATTGTAGTTCTGTCTGTTCACTTAAACCCCATTTCATGGTTTCCTGTTGGAAGAAAGTGTCCTGGTACACCAAGGGAAGAGAATGGATACAGAGCACCCTAAATAACAGAGACCACATTCAACTCCCAAGTTTCAAGTCCTTCCCAGGCATAGGCTGGGTTGAGGACAGGTGGACCTCTGAACGCAACATGGGTACAACATGAATCCACTCTGTAAAGAACTAAGAAAAGTGAGCTCAACTGTGATGAGGGGGCATTTTAATCAAATTAAAGATGCTCTGGAGAACCTAAAAGATGGACCTGTACCTTGAACTGAATGGGCTCCTTCTGTAGAGACTTTGAGCATACTTGTTGGGTATGAAAAAGCAAGAGGGGGGCATGGGAGGACTATAGTCCTTGGGGAAGGAATGACAAAGGCTATTCTTACCATCCCAACTGTAGTATCATAGCATAGCAATGTGACCTGCACATACCAGCACTGTAGAGCCCATTGGAGGGCTGGAGTCCCCAAAGTGAGTCTGACAAAATTCAAGTCTTAGTAGATGTTTGCCCAAACTGAAAATACACCAGGAAAGGCAGATAACATTTTGAATATTTGTAACTTGAGGTTATCTACTGGACCATCCTATTAATAGCATGTCTGATATGGTGGACCAACGAGACATAGGACTTCAATAGATGCAGGGATGTAGCTTTACATAACAGCCTGGTTGAGTATAACATGTTAAGAAACTCCAAGTCAGGCTGGATCTTAGGGTTCAGTGCTACTGAAGCTGCTCAAACGTGAAGTTCAAGTTAAGGCAGAATGTAAAGATGAGGCTGGAGGGAAATTAAAACCTTTGCTTCCTGCATCCTACTGCTGACTTGAGGCTTTGTTCTGCTTATGGAGAAGTCATGGAATCTACATAAAACTATGCTCTCCAGTTGTGTCCCCAGAGTCTGAATAGACTGAACAGAGACTAAGGTGGAAGGGAAAGAGGGGAACCAGGGAGAGTTCAGGAGAGGTGTGTTTACATTCTGAATCAAAATCTGAGAAAAAGATGGATGAGGTAAGGGAGGAGAAAACCAGCATAAAAGCCAAAGTAGATGAGAGGTTTGTATGCCAGCCTATGCTCCTGTTTCTCTGATGAACCTACAAGGCGTCAAACATCAGTAGAGAGACAATGTGTTGTCTGCTTTTATGCTGCTGAGATTAAAATTCTCGACAGAAACAGGTTGAGGCTGGGAGGAGGCTTTATTTTATCTCAGAGATTTGTTTGATGGGGTTGCTCATAGTGGGGAAGTTATGGCAGAGTTTCTGTTCACAAGAGCTGTGGTGAAGACTCTTTGCACAATAGCAGAATGTAGAAGAGAGGACTAGAGTAGAAGCACAGTGCCTATGAGCTATCCCTAAGGCCTTGCATATATCAGCTATGCATCATCACCTAAAGATGGGAACCAAACACTCAAAACTGTAACTTGTGGGGGACTTTGCAGACTAAAAATTGTATTAGTTACCTTTCTCATAGATAGGACAAAACATTTCATAATCGCAATCTTTGAAGAAGGAAGGGTGTGTTTGGGCTTGTTAATTCAAGGGACATTTCATTATGGGAGGATGTCATGATGGCAGGAGCATGGGGCAGTTGGTCAAATCACATACACTGTCTGGAAACAGTGAGAGGTGAATTCTGGTGCCAAGCTTGCTTTCTTCTCTTAATTTGGTTCAGGAGCCCCAGATCATGACTTGGTGCCACCCATGATTAGGGTAGGACTTCCCATCTCTATTAACCCAGCCCATTAGCTTCCTCACAGACATACCGAAGTTTTTCTCTCAGGTACTTGTAGAACTTGTCAAATTGCCAATCGATGTTAACCATCACAAAAACAGTGGATGTGCAGATGGGCGGACAATAGATTGGTGGGCATCTGACTTCTCTCTGAGAATAAATACAGAACTATGAACTGTTCCTATGATGTTGAAAAGCAAGCGACTGACTTTCTAGCTGGTTTTTATAAACTAATGGTGTGTGTGGGGGGGATACACAAATGAATATTGTACAACTCGCCAGAGAATCAAGGGACAGAGATTTCTAAGAAGCCATTCTAAAGTAGACACACTTAGCTGGAAACCTTCACATCCAGGCAGCTCTCTCTCTCTCTCTCTCTCTCTCTCTCTCTCTCTCTCTCTCTCTCTCTCTCTCTCTGTGTGTGTGTGTGTCTTAGAGGTGGACTGGGGGGGATTGAGGGGGCACTGTCTCTCAATCTTGTTTTTCATACATTGGATCCTCTGTGCCTCTTACCCTTTGCCCTTTGCCCCTTGGCCTTTGGTGCACCTCTCCGAGGCCCCTCCCTGCCCCTTCCTATCTCTCCAAGCTCATTCTCAGCTACTCAGATTTCTAGTCCTTGCTTCCCCCAAGGGTTCCATGTATCTCATTCCTTCTTCTGCTCACTCTGGGATTCTTAAATGTCGCCTCATTTCCACACTCAGGCCTTTGCCAACTCTCTCCTTTGTACTCATTTTTAATAAGCTTCTGGGCACTTGGGTCAGATCTTTAATATTTCACTTGATTTGTGTTGAAAGTGGGATGTGGGAGAACCACAAACAAACAAAAAAATGGTGGCCCTATATAAAGTAACAAACATTTGCCGGGTCTTTCAAAATGCACCCAATACTTTTAAAGACCTCTGGGAACATTTTAAATTAAAAACTGTCTTTGTTTTAAACAGTCTATGAAAACAACCTTCCCTGTAGCACAGGATTCACGTTCTCTCACGAGCATGTGTGGGTATAGATCATTTTGGGCCATGATATGAAAGGAGAGAAATTAGTAATGAACATTGACTGTATCTCAACAATTCTTCCTTCTGACCAATTAAAAACAACCCCCATCTCCAGCCTCCTTTCTACCCTCTTGCTTCAGTGTGTGAGTTGCCTCTATATAACTCAACAGACTTAGAGAAATTGATCTGTAAAGAGATTTTCCAAATCTATAATTTTACCACAGTTGGGAGAATGTGAATGACTTAATTGATCACAACAAACTCTTCTCTGCAGGCTCACCCCAGATATTTTTGGAGACATAGGAAACTAAGATTCATCAAGTACCTACTATGTGCCAAGTGTTGACCAAAATGCCTCTTTGGACCACTCTTATTCAGTCTTCTTGATGAGTCTGTAGCAAAAAAATGTTGTCACTTCCATGCTGTAAATGAGAGAAAGGCAGCTTGGGATGGCAGTGGTAAGCTGCTTCATTTTTACCAGGTAGGGGAACCAGGACTGAAGAACTCAAACTAAGGTATGCTTGATGTCTTTTGGTGAGTGTGTATGCATGTGTACACACACACACACGTGTGTGTATGTGTGTGTGTTTTCAGGTATGTACCATATTTGAACATACATACATGTGTGAGCATATTTGTGTAGAGGCCTATGGTCAACTTCAGCTGCTATTTTGGGGCTGTCCATCTAGGTTTTCGTTTTATGTGTGTGTTGTATATTGTGAATTTGTGTGTCTGCACATGGAGTATATATGTCTTGTATGAGTCTGCAGTAAATGAATGCATATATGTATGCTATATGTACACCTGTGTGTGCATACAGAGGCTAAAGAAAGATGGTGGGAGTCCAGCTCTATCACTCTTAGCCTTTTTCCCTTGAGACAGGGTCTCTCTGGACCAAGAGCTGGTCTGATAACATAGCAAACCCCAGTGATCCTCCTGTTTCCCATAGTGTTGTGGGTATAGGCACTTGTGGAAATTCCTGGTTCTTTACATGGGTGCAGAGGATTCAAACTCAGGCCCACAAACTTGTGTAGCAAGCTCCTTTATCCACTAAGCCACCTACCTGCATCCCACTCTCTATACTTGAGAGAGGGTCTCTTGCTGAACTTGGAGCTTGCTGATTAGGTTGGCTGGTTGGAACTCCCTATTTCCATCACTCCAGCTCTAGGATTACAGTGAGCACTACCATGCCTGGCTATGTGGGTGCTGGGCGGCTCAAACCTGGTGAGTCTACTAAAGAGCTTAACAGCCAATAGCAAAGCGGGAAAAGGGATGGGCCGGGCTGACAGGCAGAGAGGATAAATAGAAGGAGGAAAAGGGAGAAAAAAGATTTTGGAGCGAGAGGAGGACCCCAGGGGCCAGTCACCCAGCTACACAACAAGCCATGAATAGGAAGTAAAGAAAGGTATGTAGGATAAAAATAAAAGCCCAAAGGCAAAAGGCAGATGGAATAATTTAAGAAAACTGGCTAGAATTAAGGCAAACTAAGGCCAAGCATTTCTAAGAAATAATAAGTCTCAGTGCATATTTATTTGGGAGTTGGGTGGTGGGCCTCTCAAAAAAGTAGAGGCCAGAGAATAAAAAACAACTAACTACATAAACTACAACAACAACATAAAAAACTCCAAAACCAAACTTGGACTCTTATGCCTACAGAAGTTTTCTGACTGAGCCAGTCCCCAGCTCTGTCCAGTAGCTGCAGTTCCAGTGTTCACCAGCTTAGTGACCCTGGAGCTGTCCTTTTAGAGATGAATGTGTCGTAGCAGTTAAGAGTTGGGTCCATGTCTGTTAGCAGCAAAGTGACCTCAGGCAATGTAGAGTAAGCATCCAAAACACCCACAGGTCCTAAACTGAGAACATCTCATCATTGACCTGTCCACAGTGACCGCATGTGACAGGTCATGGTGACATAGCAGCTCATTAAAGATATTTAATAAAAATCATGTTCTGGTGATGTATATGGCACTATGACATTCTTCCAAAATTCCTTGTTTAGATTTGACTGTGGTTCTCAAAATATCTCATCTTGTACATGCAAGCAACTCTGTTCATCAGAAAATTCCCCAAGTTTTAACATTTTTGGTCTCGAGTGCTTCAGGCAAAAGAATGAATAAATTTCCCAGTATCTGTATACTAAAGTATAAGGTGGGGACATTTTAAGGATTACAGTAGATGCTATTTAGAAAGGAAGACATGAGTACTGTGCCTATACTAGTTCTAGATACTCAGTCAGTGTTAAGTTATTTCCCTTGAGGGAGTTACTTCCCATTGCCTCTGACATTTCTTCTGTAATCTGGGGAGATGACACCAGGGACCACTCTGCCAACACTCATTTATTTCAATTGTAAAGTGCAATGATAATCTGTAGTAAAGAATTTTTTATGTTATCCATCAATCTTCTCTCTCCCTCTGTCTTCTTCATTCTCTTTTTACCTATTTATATACTTTTGTTGTTTTTGATAATGTGGCTTTTCCAGGGTTAGAGAGAAGGCCTCTTGCAGAAGCCCCGAGTTCAGTTCCAAGTACCTAACCCAAACAGCTCACAACCACCAAGTGAGCATCCTGGTTCTGGACTTTGAGCAATTCTATTTTACCCATTGTAGGTGGGTATTATTTATGGTTTTAAAAGAGCAATTATGTAAAATTTTATAGGTATTTGAGGCTGATTTTTATTAAATAAAATGTTGGCTTCCTTGAGAGGGAAAACAGTTTTCTTCTATGACAGATTGAAGAGGATCAATCTATTAATTGACTCTCTGATGCTAAATGGCACCTTCATGATCTTGCCACAATTTCCTCTCTGAGTGTTTATATATGTTGCTGGATTTCAATTGAATAGCATATTATTTAGTGTTTTCATCTATCTTCCCAAATGAGAGTAAAATGTAGTTTATACTTCAGAATTTTCCAACTCAGTTACACAGCCATGTTCTCTTCTTGAAGTAAATTAGGGTATTATCTTTCCTTTGTAGATGGTATGGATATGGTGATATCTTGTGAAAATTAGTTAATCTTTAAAATTACCTACCTATGAATCCCTTGGATCTGTAGACATCTTGTTTAAGTGATTATGTGTGACTTTTTCCCTTCACTTTTTGAAAATAAATAGTTATTGATCTAGGCACATGGATCAATTTTAATAGCCTCTTGGAAATGTTTCGAACTTTTCTCTGAGTTTTCAAACTCATTATTATAATTTGGCACGATATTTTGATTTAAAATCTACTTCCATTTTTTGTGAATATGTAAAACTATGTGTTGCTTTTCTTTTTCTTTTTCCATTTATTTTTTTGGGGAAGGAAGGGATGGGATTACTTGACTTCTCAGAATGCATTTTATTTTCTCTCTAGCTATATAGTGCAAGTCTTAAGATATTCTGATGAATTGTGTGTATGTATATGTGAGAGAAAGAGAGAGGGGGAGAGAGAATAGGGGAGGGGGAGAGGGGAGGGGGAGAGGGGGGGAGGGGGAGAGAGGGAGAGAGAGAGAGAGAGAGAGAGAGAGAGAGAGAGAGAGAGAGAGAGAGAGAGAGAGAGAGAGAGAGAGAGAGAGAGAGAGAACATGCATGCATATGCATTTGGAGATCAGAGGTCAACAACTTTGAATGTTGTTCTTAAGTTTTAAGTATGAGGCAGGGTCTCACTGTCTTGAAACTCACCAAGTCAGTCAGGCTGAATGTCCAGTGATCCTACAAATCTTCCGGTTTCTGCCTCCTTGATGCTATAATTACAAGCATGAACCACCACACTTGTCTTTTTCTAAGGTTAAGTTTGGAGAGTCCTACTTAGATGCTGGCAGTGGAAATGCCTTACCAATTCGACCATCTCTCAAATAGTCTTTCTTTTTCTTACTTTCAAAGCTATCATTCTGCATATCTTTCCCTCTGCTCTCCCTTCTGTGTGGTTTTCATTGGCTCCCCTATTGAAGATAAGTGAAAAAAAAAAAAAAAACCCAACATACTTGAAGTCATGTACAGATGACGCAGTATACACATTATATTTAAAGTTTGTAAATGTTATATATACAGTATCTAAGCACACCTTCAAGTAAATGTATATGTGTATAAAACATTTAACACTATGAATTTTCTTCTGACTACAGGATTTATATATATATTGTATGCACTTGTCACATATTAATGTTTTTACTATGAAACTCTGTATTAATAAATATCGGGGCAGATTTAATTTTGATTTTCCTCTGACCTACAAGATGTGATTAAAGATGTGCTTTTTCAAACTGATTATAATTTTTGTCTTATTTACCCATTCTTGGAGATTGGAGCCAGGGTTTTGGTCCCATGAGAAAAGGGCTTCACCATACCAACAAACCCCACCATCTCTGCTTTAACCTTTGCTATACATTTCTGATCTTGCCTCTTTCTGGTTAAACCATGATGTTTGAGGGATTTCTGCTAGATGTAGATGTAGCATGATGATGTAGATGATCAGTTTGTTTTGATACAATAGTTGCATTTAGAAAAAAGCAAGATATTATTTGTAGGCAAGGTACAAGTTATGTTTCATGTTAATGAAATATTCTATATGTTGGTTAAAACATCATCTCCTTGATAATTCAGAGTGGTAATCTGTTTTCTTCCATTTGGGTTACTGTTACATTTTGAAATTAAAATACCTCCACAGGGTCATGAATGGAACACTTAGTATTCAGCCTGTGGTACCACTGAGGAAGTGCTGGGAAGTTGTAATGGGGACAGGGAAAAAGAAGAGGTCATTGAGGGTGGGTTCTTAAGGGTTATACCTTGCCCTGACATGTCTCTCTCCTTGCTTTCTGGCTGTGTGAGATGAGCAGCCTTTTTTCCTACACTCCTGATGCTCCAGTGCCCCTCCTCTAAAGCCCATAGTAATGGAACAAAAGGACAATGTCCTGGAGACCCTAACTCTGTGAATCCAGATACAGCTTTAATGTTTCCATCAGGTTTGTTGCAACAATGGGAGTCTAACCTAGTAGCTGTTGGGTGGGCCAATAGTCAAGGATGAAGCTGTTTCATTATCCTTCATTTGTTCTTAGCAAGTCTTTGTGGCCACAGAAAAGAGAGAGATGAGTTCATGACTTCCAGGTGTCTTGATTCTATTGCATATATTGATTTTTATATATGTTATATATATACATATATATGCATATACACACACATATATGCAAAATCCCTATATAAGCATATAGGGATATAAGATACTGTATATAGGGATTTTGCCTAGATACATATGTGACTATTACAACAAATTTAGCTAATTCCTTCATCTACATAAAGTAAGATGGCAGCCTATACTCTGTACTGCACTTAATTTTTAATTCTGCTTTATTTATCAGATGTTAAATTTTATTCTGTGTCTCTCACACCTTTGTGTTTGCACAGTGTCTATCTGCATTCTTTCATGGTGGTGAGATATCATTCTACTAGAATTTCCCCGGTGCTAGTATCTATTGCTGGAAATACTAATAGAACAAGAAGATGAGGGCAGAACAATGCCCAACATTTCCATGTGTTACATGACTCACTCATTCCTTGGTGCATTATCCATAAGAAATTGGTCTATGACACACTAGTATCAGAAAGCTTACATGCTTGAAAGATGATATCATACTTCAGATCCCTGGGGTGTGCACTGTGCAACAGTGTCACACACTTTGCACACCCAAAGGGAAAGTAACAACCAGCCAAGAATGTACTTCAGGGCAGCACCTATGCACAAGCAGACAAGTGGTGGCCGGATTTGGTTTCTTTGGAACCCATAGTGTTTGGGAAGATAGTTGCCTTTGTTTGTTAGGTTGGTTAGTTGGTTGATTTTGTTTTGTTTTTGGTGGAGTGAAGAAACATTATTCCACCTCTGTGCTCACTCTTTAGTGATCAAACTTTTATTGAACATTTAATATAGACCAACAAGGAGTCTCTACCATTGAAATCAAAATGATGAATAAAACAGAGGAAGTTCCCACTCTCCCTCTTGGAGTGGTGGGTTCACCCCATCAGATTATAAAGCCAATCAAACCATACTGGTAGATCACCTGCTCCCAGGAATTATGCCCTCAGTGGAAGGTGGGTCCTCTGATCCCTTCACATCATGGGGAAGACAGTATTCAGAGATGATTGTTGCAATGAGGAACAGCTGGCAGGGAAACTAATGTGACAGAAAGTGTCATAGCCTTGGGCTAAGAGAAAATCAGCAATTAGCCAGAGGGAGACGGGCCCCACTCCCCCCAAAAACTGGAAATGGAAAAAAAAAAAGCTTTAATATTTACATCTATGTAAGAAAAGGGGAAGTCATGGGGAGCAACCTAGCGCTGTGTACATACAAAACGTCTCTGAAGACTGAGCCAAGCATACTGGAAAGTTCTGAGGTGGCATTTTTCTTTTTGAACAATGCTGCCAAATTGCTAATTTGGCCTCTCATTCTTTTTCTGCAACATAGCTTTCTCTGACCTCGAAGGAGCTTGGGTGTCTTAATGTTTGAGAACTGCCAACTCCGCTTCTCCTCCTCCAAACTCTCGGGTGGATTGGTCCATAGGGTTAAATGGCTCATTGCAATTCAGCAAAGTGGGGTTTATGTGCAATTACTGTTTGTTAATTTGGTTAAATGTCAAGCATACATTTTTGGGGGAGGGGGGTAAAAAAGTTCCTACAATACAACTTCCACCCTCAACCTCTTTAAATATCGAAGGGTAAGATGTTACTCTCCAACAAATGTGAAGGCGTCATATTCAGCATCCTCTGGAAATTGGATGGAGGATGGCTTCGTTAAATGTCTCTCTTGGGAGAAAAGACAATTGGAAGTCAGCACATCTAAGTCTAGCCTCACCCTTAAGGGGACAGTATAAAACACAATCTAGAAAGAAAAAGAAAATCTGTCCTTACCACCTGCCTCCTCAAAGAAGAATAAAAAGGGGAGAAGGGCTATTCAATTATCAGCCATCTTTTTTATCTTTATGATCTTAATATTATGGGCTATACGCATGGCTTAATGGTTAAGAGCATATAATACTCTTGAAAAAGATCTGGATTCAGTTCCCAGCACTGATGAAGTGACACTCACAACCACCTGTAACTCTTGCTCTAGGCTCTCTGACACCCTCTTCTGGCATCTTTAAGTACCTGCACTCATGTGCACACACCTACACACAGACGCATAATTTAAAAATAATTTCTCTCCTGGACTTTTATCATGAAGGAATGTTGAATTTTGTCAAAGGCTTTTCAGCATCTAATGAGATGATCATGTGGATTTTTTTTCTTTCAGTTTGTTTATATGATGGATGACATACACAGTTTTATTTATTTATTTATTTTAAATGTTGAATCATTCCTGCATCTCTGTCTGGGATGATGCCTACTTGAATGTGGGCTTGGAAAAAGACCTGGTGCTAAGGAAACCTCCAAGAATTCACAGGATGTTTCTGGCTAGGTCTCCAACCAATATGGGAGGGGGTGCCTAAACAAGACTTCCCCTAGAATCAACCACCCTAGTATCATCACAGAATCTACATCCAACAATGAATAGAGGCAGAGATCCATGGCTGAACACTGAGCCGAGCTCCTGATCCATCTGAGAACAGGGGAGAGGAGTCTATATGAGCAAGGGGATGGGGATTATGAGGAAAATTCCCACAGTGGTGGCTGGCTGGAGCTCGGGCGGGGGCGGGGGGGGGGGGGCGGTGGGGGGGGGGGGTGCTCACTGAATCGGAAATTGCCACTGAGGAACCATTGGGAAAAGGAACTAGGCCCTCCAAGGGTAGGTAACTGTCGACTGGCATAAGCGGTATGTGGAGCCTCGAGAGGTGGGATCAGACTGTATTACTGTGCGTGGGCTGGCACCTTGGAGTCCATTCCCTCCAGAGGAGCGCCTAACCCAGTGTTGATATTGGGATGAGGAAATCAGACTTGCCTGGAGTGGATGTGCCACACTGAGCTGACCTACCTTGGACTTGTTGCTCTTTTGGTGAAGGGGATGGGGGGATAGGGAGGGAGGAGGCTGAAGGCTGACTGGGAGAGATTGGGAGGAGGGAAGGGAGGGGAACAGGGGGATACATGGATAAAAAAGACATTTTTTATAAAAACTAATTAAATGAAGAAAAAAAGAGAAAAATCTAAAAAAAGGTAAAAAAAAAAACATTTAAAAACTCTTTGTCCTTCTGTATAGATCTTTTGTCTTCTCTCTTGTTATTTTTCCTCTTTGATGTGTATCCTGGTTCTGTCTGAGCACTAAACTTATCCTTTTTACAGAGACAAATTTTTATTCTATTAAGTATAAACGGATGCAGCAAACACTCAAAGAGGCTACAGGCCTCTTCAGCCTTGACAGATTTCTGCTGCTAAGGTAGAAAAAATGGTTCTCTTTTCCATATTCTCAATGTCAAAGTAGATTTAAAGGTACTTAGAGTCTCACTCAGACTTATTTATTTTTATCTTTATTTTTTTTTTAGAAAAAGTTTTTCCCATACCCACCACAGCTCCCCCTCCCTCCCCTCCTCCCAGTCCCCCCTTAGCCTACCCCCACCCCACCCTCCCATTCATTTTCCAGGGAGGGCAAGGAATCCCAAGGTAAGTCAGTTCTGTTTTGCCTATTCAGTTGAGGAAGATCCCAGTCCCTCCCCCAGTGTCAAGGCTGAGGAAGGTGTTACTCTGTAGGGAATGGGCTCTCAGGTGTCGGTTTATGCACCAGGAATAAACTCTGGTTCTACTGCAAGAAGCTTCACAAACTGCCCAGGCTGTTCGTCTACATTCAGGGGGTTTCTTTCCATGAAGGTTCCTCAGCAGTCATTTCAAAGTCAGTGAGCTCCCAATAACTCAGTTCAGCCGTCTCTCTGAGTCTCCTCATGATCCTGATCCATTTGCTCATATACTCCCTCCTCTCTCTGTTCAGCTAAACCAGGAGCTCGACCTGGTGCTTAGCTATGGATCTCTGCTTCTGCCTCTATTCATGGCTGGCTGAAGGTTCTATGATGACATTAGGGTGGTCATTCGTTTGATTATTTAGGCACCCTCTCCACTATTGCTTGGAGTCCTAGCCAAGGACATCTTGTGGGTTCTTTGGTGCTTTCCTACCCCCAACTTCCTCTCTAACCCCAGTGGTTCCCTCTATCAAGATATCTATCTCTTTGCTCGCCCTCTCTGTTGCTCCTCCCACTCAACCATCTCCTTCTCTCATGATTTCTTCCCACCTCCCCTTGCTTACTCTTCCGTATCGGACTTACTTTATTTCTTTTCATAAACTTTCTGTGCCACAATGGATCAGGTGGATTTTTGAATCGGAGGTGCATGTAAAGTTTGGCTATACTCCTGCACAGTCAAGGTCTTGCCACTATAGCTTTCTTTGGCGAATCTGTGTACAGTGAGATAACCAGTTTGGTTCACCCCACTCGCTGCTTGCTTACCTCCCAGCTGGGGGACATGAATCTGCTCCTTCAGATTTCTTGCCTCATGGTGTCTCTTTTCTCTGTTGGACCAGTTTCCTGATGCTCACTTCTCCCTTCTTTCTGCTAACCTCTGAAAGGAATAGGAGAGCATGGGACATGCAAGGACCTCGTTCGGTCCTATGGAGAAACTTAGAAGGAAGTAGTTTCTGACTTGCAACCATTTTGAGCCTCTGTCCTGTCTCTGTGAACTCTTCCTGTTTTGCAAATAAGGGCAGGAGCATTTGCGTAGCCACATGACTTCATAATTCCAAAACAGAAATTTAATCTTTATTTTTTTCTGTAGTTTTTGTGTATTTTCTTGAGGTAGCCTCTATTTGAATCATTCTCAGGAGTCATGATGACAGCTTGTAGCTGTCTCTTGGCAAATCCAGGTAAAGGGTTGTGGGACATGACCTTTCATACAGGGTTAATAATCTTTGAACACGAGTTCTCATACATTGACTTTATACTGGATCAATGATTCTTAGACATTCTGAGCAGGTTCCCTTTGCACATTGTTATTGTAGCATGCATAATCCTCTGGTGACTAGAAGTTCTCATCTTCACCTTAGGTTCTTTAGACCACACATACCTCCGCAAGCAAGAAAGAAGTTAATAAGATTTCCTAAGTTTCCAAAAGTAGAGCTAAAGTCAACAATGATCTAGAGTTAACCTGTCAAGGAATTTACAACCTCCTGGGTGGTGAGCTCACTCTCTGATAACAGCATTTTTATGAATGGAAAGTGACAAAGTCCAAGGAATTCCCCAGTGCTGTGCAAATCACTAATGCATTTTCTGGGAAGCTCTGCAGATTGTGTGTCCCTTGGATCATTGAAAAGTGTACTGTGTCTTGATTGACACCTTGGTTTCATTTTCACCTCCTCAACAAGAGTTGGGGTAAAGCTTCTCTATGGCTTCATTGCAGCAATGTCTACAAAAGACGAGGCATAACATTCCCCCAACCTAGTGCCTGGTCACGGGACCTGCCCATTGGGTTTAGCTGATCTGTCACCAAGGATCGGCTTTCTGCTAATTACTTTATTTGTATTAATTACCTTTCACACGGGACGCTAGGCTTGTTCAGATTCCTCTCCACCCATTCTGTGAATTTTCTGAACACATAGGCACCAAAGACTGCTGCAAGGTAACCTGAAATTATCGTGACTGGTTTTGGTACTCAAACCTCAAAGTGGAAGAATGTGGTGAGAAAAGAGGGGTGTGCTCCTTGTGTGGTTGGGGATAGACATGTTCTGGAATGGTATAACATGCCCACTAGCCCTGGGAGAAGAGAGGACAGAAGGAATCTGCTTGCTCTGGTCTAGAGATGAATGGTAATTTGGTGTCTGGCTGGAAAATGAATCAGAAAGGGCAAGATGGTATCAGCAAGACTTCAGTATGGTAGTTTAGCTGTTCACAAAGGACAGAAGGAGACAGAAAGAGGTGGGGAAACAGATTCAAAATAAGAAGGAAAACCACAGACGGGGGAGCACATATGTACCTACAGCTCTGCCAACTGGAGAAGAGCTGGATGGACATAGAAAGAAAAGGAAAGGGGCAGTGAGCTCTCTGGGAAGGTTGCTTCTTGTTTCCAAAAATCCTTGCTAGGGAGAACCAAGAACCAGTGGGAAGGCATGCGAGTGGACATTAAACAGATCTGATCAGGGATACTGGAGGTCCCAGGAACCCTGTAAAGTACCCACTTGCATAGCAGACTCCCAGCCTTAGGTCCCTCCTTTGAGGAAAGGATAAAGATATAGTTTTCCTTTTCTCTTCTGCCTTTCTTGGTCATTCAGTTCTTCGTTCATGCAGAGAATGATCTCAAAAACCCCCTATATGATCATAGTACCCTATTATATTTCTGACAAATGGGATGAAGTAAATGCTGTGTCAGACTCTGGCCAGTAATGGCCAAGCTTTCATTTGATTAAATAGAAGTTGATCAGTGAATGTTCCCAAGAGCTGACCCTCCATTCCAGGGCCCTTCAGAGAATGTTCCCCACAGTCTGATTTAATATCTGTTCTCCCAGAGGGGTGGTTGCTCATATCCCGGAGAATTTACCAGGAGATTCCACTAGGTGGCTTCTTCCTTGCCCTCCCACACTGGAAAGGAGAACATTGTAGCACTTCCTGGAATTCGAAGCTCAGACTTCCTGTAACAAACTACCTTGCACTTGCACCTGGTGAGCATGAGGCCAGGCTGCAGAAGATTCAGTGACACAATTGGGCTTTGCCAGGAGTTGCTGGCTGACAATGAGGCAAGATTTATGTGCGTGCTTTTGCTATAAGTACAATTTTATTTGATAAGTGAAGTCAAAAGATAGAAAAAATTCATCCAGGATCTGCATTGTGGGATATTTCCTCTGTAATATTAAAATAATATTAACCCTCTAATTACATAAAACTATGTTAATAATATCGTTCTTTGTTGTTGCCTGCCCATTTCATCTTTGTAACCAAAGAGTTTATTAAAATCAGTGACTAGCTCCCTTTCAGAAGAGGTACTCTTGTTGTTGTTATTAACCTACTCAGAAGAGCACAATTTTTTCATTTAAAAGAAAGTCTTACCCTGGGGGAGGGGACTTTGATGACCAGAGGGATGGTTTTCTTCACATGGGCTTTGCTTGAACTTCATACCTTACAGTACTCCTCTTAAGAAACCATGAGCTTGAAGGAGTAGCAGAGCTGACCTTGGCTCTGGTGGGTAAGTGGCAACGTGGGCACAGAGATTGGTGGTGGTCATCTGGCAACTTGATGGGTTAAGTGCAAAAATTGTGGCGGTGACTGGGAGAGAGACTTGGGGGTGAGATGTTTTCTCAAATGCCCTCTTTACACCTAGGCATCCAGTGCATTTTCTTCTGAAGATGTCACTATGGTGCACATCTGTAATCCTAGCATCCAGGAAGCTGAGGCAGGAGGACCACTAGTTGTAGGGGAACCCAGACTATAGAGCAAGACCTGCCACAAGGAAACAAATGAATGAATGAGCAAACAAACAGGAAAAGGTTAGTTGTAGACTAGGCCTGGGATAGACAGCCTTTGCCAAGGAACTGAGTATCTGGGAGGCAGCACAGAAGGAAAGAAACAGAAAAAAAAAAAGGCCAGACAGTAACTACACCATCCATACATCGACACAGGTGAGCACACAAACACAGATGGAAACCTGACAGCTGCTATCAAGGGACACTGCACATCTTCACTGCTGGATACTGACACCTGATTAACCTATAGGAGCTCAGAAGCTTCCATAGCAATCTATGTCTGTGGAATCTCCTGGCTCCAAAATTGTTCAATTTTATCATCAAACTGTTTTTCAGTGTGTGTGTGTATGTGTGTGTGTGTGTGTGTGTGTGTGTGTGTGTGTGTGTGTGTGTATTATATGGCACACTTAGAAGCCTGAGAACTACTTGTGGGAATCTGTGCTCTCCTATCCTGTAAGTCCTGTCTCTGCTTCCTGAATTCTGCGGTTGCAGGAGTGCACCACTCTGCTAGTTTATGATGAGATACTAGAATCCAATAGGGGCTCCTGTAGGCTAGACAAGCACTCAGCTAAATGAGGTTCATCATCAATCCTGCATTTTAGGGGGGTTTCCTCAAACTGTTTGTATCCATCACAGATAAGTGACATCCTTATGTTGTGCCCTAGGCCCCATACCAGGCAGCATCACAAGTGACTAAGTACACTACTATGTGACTGCTTGGTTATGGCAGAACTTGAGTAACTGAATCCTGAGCCTGGCCTGGAGAAGCGCCAGGCTAAAAGCTGCCTGTTGTCACAAACTCCACTGGTGCCCCCAGCTCTACCCTCTCCCTGCAGAGACAATGCCTCTATCCTCACACTGCTGTCCTGATCACAGGTCATTTATCAGGAACAAAGCCGGGTGAGCCTGTGATAACCCCTTTGTTGGACATTTAATCTCTGGTTCAGCGTGCTTTTCTGAAATGTGAAAGTAGATCACGGGCTGTGTAACTGTAGAGGGGATTAGATAATGATGAAACGAGGGTGGATAACACCAGGGAGAAAGAAAGAATGAGGTCATAGTGACACACATCCCTGCTTCAGCGACTCGTGGTCTCAGAAGTATTAGATGCTTGAGAACAGAGCAGGAATGTATTATCATCTTTCTTCCATGTCCTTCTAGTGATGGGTTAATGCTGGCACAAACAGTAAGGGACAGAGAAAGAAAGGGGGGTGAACTGTTGAATGAATAAGGTTTCAGGGAGAGTAGAAAGTGGGAGCTGACTGTAATATTCCTGAACTAAGAGATTTGGTGTAGGTGACAATAGTTTCTGTTAACTGTCAGTCATATAGAACAGAAACCACTGTTCACTGAGTCCCAGTGCTGTGGCAAGTCCTACTCCTTTGAATTTCCTGACAGTCCATTCTTGAACCACTCTGTTCTCATCCTAAAGATTAAGTTATTGGTGCAAGAGAAGCTAACATTAGTAAAGATTTGGATGCATGACCTGCGGGGTGTCAAAGGCCACACTTGTGAAGCCATGCAGAAGTGCCTTAGATGTATTCAAAAAGTGCTGACTCTAGAGAGTCATTGACTATTTAGCCTGGTGTGTGTGTGTGTGTGTGTGTGTGTGTGTGTGTGTAGGTTCTCCTTATCTTCCCTTCTGCATATGCCTGGGAAAAGCCTTGGCTAGAAATAGGTTAAGACAAACAGGGAACCACCCAAATCTGGGCTTCTCTGGTAAAATGCCGCCGGAAGAATGGAGAGTGTGCCTCTGGTGTCCTCCTGCTGGATCTGACTGGTCTTTTAGGAGACCACAAGCTGGCATGGGCTGGCCATAGTGAAAAGATAGGGAAGGAAATGGAAGAAGGGAACAAATGGAGAGAAGGGGGGAAGGCAGGAGGATAGGGAGGCAGCGAGAGGAGGGAGAGGAAAGAACAGGACAGAAATAAGAGAGGATGTGAGAGGAAGATGATGGAGTCCACACTGATCCTCCGAGTTCATCTTTTCTCCAGTTATTACTGGGAAAGAACACTGGACAACTGGGACTCAGGGTGGTGAAAGGGGAGAAAAGTCACCTTCTTGTTCTGACATCTTATGTCATCTGTTACCAGTGTGGGATCCATACAGCTGTCTTGTGTTTTGTTGATGTGGTGAACTTCCCATTGGCCTTTTTAGGTGTCCAGGACAGGCCTGAAGGGCACGGTGATTGTGGGAAGAGAGGGATGGAGGAAGGAAGACTAATGTGTAGGTCCAGGGGACAGTGTCTTACTCACTCCCCGTCTTTTCCTGCTGATACCCAAGATTCTCAGCCATCAGTGTCCATTCGTTTCACTCCCAGAGACACAGGTTGAAGCTTGAACTACAGACCATGAGGACACAGAGGACATCACACCGAGTTCAAAGGTCAGGAGCTGCCACAATACCCTCCCTCTGATCAAAGGCCAGGCAGTGAGATGTGGTATATTCTCAGCAGTGATTGCTCATAGCTATGTAAACCAGCTGTTATGGTAACCAAACTCCTGAGATCACTTACTTAGAACGAGAAAAGTGGATGTCTGCTCACATTCTGTAATATAATTGGCCTCATTCTCTGTGGGCAAAGTAGTCATGGAGAGATGTAAAGGAACAAAGCTACTCACATCCTAAGCCAGGGAGAAAAGAAGAAGGGGGGATTGAATCTACAGTCCTCTTTGGGGTCACATCTCTGAAAAAGCTAAAGACCTCCTACTGAGTCATGCCTCTTGCAGATTTCACTACCTCTTGATAGTACCACCCCAGGGAATAAGCTTTTGAGCCCTGAGCCTTTGGGGGCAGGAGGCATTCACAGTCCAAAATCAATGGAAATCAAGTTTTTTTTTTTGTTGTTGTTATGCTTTTGTTTTTGTTTGTGTGTGCCTGAGACAACTGTGTTGGTTTGAATTAGAATGGACCCCATGACTTACATATTTGACTGAATGCTTAGCTCTGGTTGGTATACTATTTGGGAAGGATTAGGAGGTGTGACCTTGTTGGAGAAAGTGGGGCCTTACTGGAGGATGGGAATCTGCTGGAGGTGGTTTGAGGTTTAGTCTTATTCTTTCTCTGCCTCCTGACTATGGGTCAGGATGTAAATTCACAGCTACTACTCCAGAGCCATGCCTGATGTTACCATGCTTCCCACGGTGATGCTCATGGACTAACCTGTAAGCAAACCCTCAATCAAATGCTTTCTGTTATAAAATGCCTTGCTCTCCTCACAGCATAGAATAATAACTAAGATAACAAACTAAGTGCTGCTTCTCAAAAACCTTTCAGCTTGTTTTTTGAGATAGGGTATCAATCTGGAATCCCGAGGCTTGCCTGTTAATCTAGGCTGGTTTGTCAGTAAGCCCCAGGAATGCTCCTGACTCTGTCTGCCCAGTGCTGAGATTACAAATGTTTATGGATGTCTTAGTTACTTTTATGTTGTTATGATAAGATACCATGGGCTAAAGTAACTTAGAAAAGAAAGTTTATTTTGTTTTATGGTTCTAAAGCAGTGATTCTCAACCTTACTAATGCTGTAACCCTTTAATACAATTACTCATGTTTAACACAATTCCTCACCAACCATTAAATAATTTTTGTTCCTTCTTTATAACTGTAATTTTTCTACTGTTATGAACCAGAATGTAAAAATCTGATATGCAGGATATCGGATATTCAACTCTTGTGAAAGGGTCATTAAACCCCAAAGGGATCATAAACCACCGGTTGAAAATTATTGTTATAAATGTATAAGCATCCTTATTTGGCAAAGATTTATGGCAACAGATAGTAGGCATGGCTTCAGGAACAGGAAGCTGAGAGAGCTCACATCCTCAAATGTAAGTAGAAAGCAAAGAAAAAACAGGAAGTGGCTTGAGGCTTTAGCTTTCAAAGTCTGCCCCCAGTGATATACTTTCTCAGTTAAGAACATGCCTCCTGAACCTTCCCAAGCAGTGCTACCAACAAAGGTCAAGTGTTCCGATAGCTGAGCCTATGAGAAGTATTGACATTCAAAGCACTACAACAAATCCATTCATCTGTCCATCCACCCACCCACCCATCCATCCATCCATCCATCCATCCATCCATCCATCCATCCATCCATCCATCTATCTATCTATCTATCTATCTATCTATCTATCTATCTATCTATCTATCTATCCTGGGGATTGTACTCAGGCCGTTCTGCTTATATGGAAAGCATTTTATGAGCCCAGCTACATCTTTAACCCCAGTAAGTAATTTTTGAGTTTCAAAGAAGTCAGATAAGTCTCAGGCCCTGGATAGCTCATTTTATTTTATTTTTCTAGCATTGTCAAAAAACACGGGTGATCCAGGTCTTCAGGCTTCCATTGCTCATTGTCTATAGAGTCTGTCAACATGGCCACATACTTAATTTTAGCATACTTCATCTCCAAGGTGAATATATAGTAGTCAACCACATGGCAATGGCTCCTGACTGTGCACTCTTAATATTGAACTCTTCAGGAGGGCAGAGCACTATGGCCACATTCTCAGTTCCAGGTCCATGTTGCCATCAAAATCTGACCAGCCTGGTGAGAAACAGAAATTCTTACTTCATAATGAGTTCTGAGGATTTAGAATAGGAAAAAGAAAAAGCAGTTTATTCTTGAGTTCCCAATGTTTCAGCCTAGAGAAAAAGCAAAAATGTCTGGTGCTCTGATGTGCCACAAAATATTGGTTTTTATATTTCTAAATGCATTTTCCTGCCTCTTGAATCCTCCTTGGGGAGTTACAATCTTTCTGTGTCTAGTAGTGTTCCCTCTCCAAATTTCCCATCCCATTACTTCATAACCCTAAGCCTTATCTAATATATATCCTAAGGATGGAGATTCCCTCCTTTTCTGTTCCATGGGCTCAGTCATGTAGCAGGCTGCCTATAATGTTTGAACCTGAAGATGAGCTGAGCATCCCCAAACAAGCAGGTTCCTGCTACCAGGAAGAAAAGACAGGGCCTTAGTGTCTCCTGGTTATGATTCTCTGATGAGCTCCAAATGCCTCTCATATTGAAAATGGGCCATAATGATTTCTCTCTTTTAGTATCCATCTCCCAAAGGACAGGGAATAGCTTTGCAAGAGATTTTAGTGGAAGTCTGAGTGATGGACTCTGACTTCATATTGTCTGAGAAAAACTCATTCCTGCCTTCTGGGGTCTACTTATCTCAGGGAAGCAGCCTTGAAGGTCCTTGTGAATAAACCCATTGGGTTTGTACAGTTTCTAAAGGCCAGGAGCATATGAAACACCTTAGAAATGTCCACTATACTCATGCAGGACCTGGGTCCTAGTCCTAGGATACTGGTGTTTTCACCATTTCATATGATGGCTTTCTTCCTAAGCACACTGGATTCATGGACTTCTGTTAAGACTAAAAGTGACTGAAAAGAATCTTGATCTCCTCCCCCAGCCCCTGTGGAGGTGTATAATGCCATTCTCCATGTTCTTGAGGCTGAGTAAGCTTAATGGGTCACTGAGTCAAAGTGAGGCAACAGAAATAACATTTAGGGTCATTTGAGGACAGATCATCAGAAAGAAGCCTTGTAACTTTAGTCCTTGCCTCTTGGAAGGCTCTATCTAGGGATGGCTGATCTAGGAATTCAGTAACTAAGCTCTAAAGACAGATTATGAGATGAACAATCTTAGACCAACTCCACATCATCAAGCAGCAGCAAAAAAACCAGTCTTCCTAGCCCATCTTCAGGAATTGTGAGAGAAAATACCACCTTGCAAATGATCTTGCAGTGCCCATTTCCTGGAGAGTATCACTAGGTAGATGAACCACTCAGCAGAACTCACTCACATTCTTCATCTACAACACTGGGGCAAAAGAATATATTCTTTTTTTAAAAAAAAAAAATTATTTAATTTTATTTTGTGCATTGGTGTTTCACCTGTGAGGGTGTCAGATCTTGTAGTTACATTTATGAGCTGCCACATGCAGTGCTCTTAATGCTGAGCCATCTCTCCAGCCCCAAGAATGCACTCTTAAGAGTTTCTTACAATAGAGCATGAGCAACTTACTGATGGCTACACCACTGAAGAAAACGAGCAACTATTAACTGTCAATCATCCCTCAGGGAGGACCCCTCCGCCATTCACTGTTGAAACATTGATGGTCTCAATCTTGCTCAGTTTTTGTGGGGTCACCACAGTTCCAGTGAGTTGAGTTCATGAGTGCAATGGCTGTGTCATGTCCAAAAGACCTCTTTTTGGCTACATGTCCCTCTTATGTTGATGAAGGACCTGCTGTATTGATTTTCTAAGGATACTGTAACAAAGTACTACAAGCTAGGGATTAAATGGCAGATATTTGTTTCTCTAGAAAATGGAAGCCAAATATTAAAGTATTGGCTGGGGTGTTTCTTCTGAGTTTCTTTCCTTGGCTTGTGTCTCCTTATCATTATCTTCCAAGGAAATGTGTTATTGGTGTAGGTTCCATCTGTTAGGGTTCTGACCCACTTTCTGGAGTCCTGGCCTGCCCAGCATCCTGACATGAAGCGGTCTTTAAGAACATTCCTCCTCTTCTTGCTCTTTTCTCCCCCCCTCCCACCAGAGGACATGCATCCCTCACTCCCTCTCTCTTTTCCTGACCCCTCTCTATCTATCTGCCTGTCTGTCTCTCTGTCTGTCTGTCTGTCTGTCTCCCCCTTTCCTCTCATTCTAATAAAGTCCCTCCGTGTGAGCCCAGCCTGACTGTTTCTCCATGGCGCACACTCACATCAGTTACCACTACTGCACCTCCCAGCTGCATGGGGCCCCATCTTCCAGCTACAGGTACTGGCAGTAAGTCATAACGCAACACCATACACACCATTTCACTTACCTTAATCCCTTCTCAGAGGATTCTGCATTCAAATAGAATCAAGTTGTACTACGGGTCAACATCTCAGCCCAAGAACTTACATGAAAGGACACAGTTCTGGCCTTAACATCAGAGTTTGAATTCCAGTCCTTCACAATGGTCCTCAGTGAGCCTCCATTTTCTTCTCTGGGAAGTGAGATCTCAGCACAGGGTTGACATGACATGTAGGAGATGACATAGGAACTACTTGTTCACAAAGATGGTTTAAACAGGTCAATGATAGACAGAAATACACCAGTCTCTTCAACCTTCTGCTTTTAACTTTATGCATGATGAGCCATGTTAATGATCATCATTTTTTGTGTGTTGTTGTTTATTTAAGACAGAGTCTCCTGTGGCTCAGGTTGGCTTTGAACTTACTATGTGCCTAAGAATACTTTTGGACATCTGACAGGCACCAGTACTCCTACTGTTTTTATATGGTACAGTGGATTGAGAACTTTGTGGATGTTAAGCAAACATTTTACCAACTAAGCCACAAACCTAGCCCCTTGTAGTATTTAGATGTGACTAAGATGTGGTGTAAATATAAGTCACTTAATAATAATTTCAAAGTTTATGTGATAGCTATTATAATTCTTGTTGCTATAAATTTGCCAAAGAGGAAATATGTATTTGTTTTCTCTCTCCTTTTAGAGATGTAAGTAGGCCCACTGAATCTGAGAACTGTTTTCAGGGATTCCTTATAGAGGATTACTTATGGTTCAAAACCAGGAGTTCTGAGCATGTCTTGATCAGAAAGCAGGTGAGGCCATCATACATGCAAATGGTTGTTAAAAACAAAACCTTATCACTATGCAGCAAGTTGGGCAGGAAACCCCAAAGGCCTATAGGTGTTACCTGCTTTTCTTTTTCATCTTTGAGCTTGGGGCTCAGGTAGGTCATTCACCCATCTTTCAGAATTTCTGGAGCCGGGAAGAAACACCTTATCAAAGGTTCAAGCTTTTATCTTGAGGTCAGTAAGAAGAAAAACATCTTATCAACTTGGAGCCAAGTTAATATTTGTTCAAAGCCCTCAGTTGGAGACCATGAGCTCAAGGGGCAGGTGAGTCATGAAGATGCTGGGCCACAGCCTTTGGTAGTCACAGGGGAACCTGCCTTGCTTAGTGTTGAAAAGCCTCTGCTTTGGCTGTGACTTTGAGAGAAGAATCAGGAGAGGCTGTATCCTGGGGACATGAGTATTTGAGTACTACATGTTTTCATGGACAACAATCTTCCTCATAAACATTTCAGTGTCGCTGGTCTCCCTGATTAGCCTGTGTTGGGCTGGGCAACTGTAAAACCTAAGGTAGATTCTTACAGTGGGCTCTATTCAGTCTGAGTCAGTTTCCCACCTTGGAATTCTGGGTGTGGTGACTCACACCTTTAATTCCAGAACTCGGGAGGCAAAGGTTAGCCTGGCCTACAAAGTGAGTTTCAGGACATCCAGAGCTGTTAGAGAAAACTTGTCTCAAAAAACAAAAACCAAAACAAAACAATTTCCCACCATGGTCTCATGACCAACATGTTCTCTAAGATGAAGCTCTTCAAACCACAATCTCCTTACCCATAGCTAGAGGTGATGGAAGTGGAGTTCTTGGCCCACAGTCTATTGTAGATGATGATCAGGACCATTGTTAATGTCACCAGCTTCATGTCCCCTATGATTCTGCTTCTAGAAGGCTCTGGGCTGTCTACTTTCCTGTTTTGAGGCTGTGCCAGCATCCTGTCTTCCAGCAGACAGGATGTTACTCTCTTTCCAATTTCTCTTTAAATGTTCTTTGTCATCTTCCTTCTGTCCTTCATTCATTCCTTTCTCTTCCTCCTTCCCTCCTGCTTTCTTTTCTATTCTCCTTCCTTCCTTCCTTCCTTCCTTCCTTCCTTCCTTCCTTCCTCCCTCCCTCCCTCCTTCTCTCTCTCTCTCTCTCTCTCTCTCTCTCTCTCTCTCTCTCTCTCTCTCTCTTTCTTTCTTTCCTTCTGACACTTTCTCCCTCTTTGCTTCCCTTCTCCCCCTTCCCTTTATCTCTATATCTATCTCTGTCTTTGGCATTTAATTTTTTTTTTAACAAACTCTCCCAGCATAGTCCAGAATAGCCTCACACTCACAACCCTCCTGCCTTGGTTTCCCAAGTACTAGGATGACAGGCCTAGGTCATCAATGATAACATCAACCTTATGACTTTCAGTCCTAATGACCTGAATTTGAGTGTCACAATTTGAAAGCCTCTGATGACTGGTTGTCAAATTGAAAGTGGACCTCAGGCTAGAACTTAGATTGTACAATCTAGCTTTTACTAAATCTTTATGTTTTTTCTTTTTTCTTTCTTTCTTTTTTTTTTTTTTTTTAAAGCAATTGGTAGAAGCTTCCCTTAGTGTGATGATAGGATTTCTTACACCATGCAACTCGAGCAAAAGTTAGAATAGTGAGTAGGGAGGCTAAGGCTAGAGACCATAAGTTCAAAACCAGCTCGGACAATTTAGTGAGAGCCTGTCTCTGAATCAAAACCAAAACCAAATCAAAACAAAAACACTCATAAACAACAGCAAGCAACCACCGCACAGGCTGGGGCAACGATAAATCAATGGGTAGGACACTTACTGAGCATGGGCAAGGCCCTATGCTCAAACCTCAATGCTGTAATAACAATGATACTAATAAAACCATAAACAATGAGTAAGTTTAATATATATATATGTATATATATATATATATATATATGAGACAAAAATAGTGACAGTGGCATTGTTATTTCAAGCAAACAAATCAGTGTTGTCTCCTGGCTCAGTATTATGTTGATTTTACATTTCTCTGTTCCTGTTCTTATGGACAAGTGGAAGACCATATACCCAATGGGACACCATGAGAGCCTAATAACATGCAGACCCCCAGTCCAGACCCAGAGTGGCCCGAACTGGATTTTCATGATTGATAAAGTGCTGACTGTACCCTTCTCTTCGCAGGGACATCCAGTAGTATCTCCTTAGTAGCCTAACAAGGGCCTGGTGGAAATATTTACATAAGGAAATTGGAAAATTCCCACAATCTGGGCTGTTTGTTTTACCAAGGAGCTAATTGCTAAGCTTTTGCTTGCTTACCTCAGCCCTGCCCTGGCCCAGGGATTCCCAGGGATCATCACTTCTCACTGGGGACCTTGAGCTGCTAGCCTTTGAGACACAATCCACTCTGCTCTTCCACCTTTCTAACCCAGGATTGTACAGCTATCAGGAGAGAAAATGCCACTGAGGCCTCCCCACCCAGTGAAGCAGAAATACACTGGGCAGAGACTAAAAACAAAAAGTTCCATTTAAACACAAATAGCTGAAATAATTGCTGAGCAAATCTAGAAAATGACTACCTAAATAAATTGTTTGCCTTGTGCAGTTACTCAGAGTTTGCCCCCAGTGGGTGGGGAGAAGCAACTCTGGACTCCTGGGCAGCTTAGTTGGGCCCTCTAGATTCCAGCTTCTTTTCTCAGGAGTCACCAGGGATTTCCTACTGAATGGGGCATGTCAGCCATGTTCTATCTTCAGGGGCTGAGCTTCCTGTGGGAACATGGCAGGTTGAAAGAGGTTTATGCTGATACCAAAGAATAGCACTGTTTGGGTTTCTCCCTCTTTTGGTGTCAAATTCAGATCAACAGAAGACCAGCAAAATTGTGGCCTAATCTTTTTGCAAATAACAGGTATTGGGCATCACTATACACTATTTGAACAGCTTTTCTGTAGTTTCTTATGGCAAGGTGATTTTATGGAGAATTAACAACTAAACCTAGACACCATCTTAAGCCTTTTCATGAAATAGTTCACTGTGAGGCATACATCCCCATTCTCTCTACACAGGACAGAGTTAGGACATTGCCCATGGTTGGTCTCAGAGCTGAGACTCCTCTGGCAGGATATGAACCAAACTCTGAACCTCATAAAGCTACCATCTCTTATGCTGAAGTACAATGGTTCTCCTAAGTGTCCATCAAGAGTTTGACAATAAATGAGACATATACCAGGGAGAATATTCAGGGAATATCGTAGCAGAGGGAACAGACAGAACAGAGGAGCCAGAGGCTCAGGGGGTCAGTGGTAAAATGAACATGACAGAAACACTGTGATGAAGTGGAATAAGGAGGGGCTACAAGCCCCACTTTTAGCTGAGGAGCTACTGATAGTTTATGGCTTCTGGGGAAGGGAGAACCAATTGTGTTTAAAGGGGTGACCCTTACTAGATTGACTCTGCTCCAGTGGATGGCCCCACATCTTTGTACATATGGGCAGTACTAACCAGACTCAGTAGGATTTTATATATACATATATATATATATGTACATATATATATATATAATAGGATATTTTGTGTGTATATCATATAAAAAAGAGACATGACATTGAGAGGGGACATGAAGGGTATGGGTAGATCTGGGGGGAGTTAGGAAAGAGTGGGGACTGAGTATAATCAAAATGCAGTGTATGCACGTATTAATTTTTCAGGGAATTAATAAAAAGGTAAATTTTCAAGACATACTTGGCATCATGCAGGAAATGAGGAAAAGACACACAAAGAATAGAAGAACAGAACAGGAAGAGAAATGGAGTGTGAGCCTGCTGTTACTACTTTTCAGGAAAAATCATAGAACCTTCTAGAACATAAAGTCATACACTAGGTGACACAAAGAGGGGTTCTTAGAAGTTAAAAGGACTCTCATCTCTGTAAAATGTGCCTTTGGACCCCTGGAAAGTCATTCAATTTAAGACCAAAGGATCTCATGTCAGCACTGTGAAAACATTTAGCACACCTTCCCAGCAAGATGTCCAAAGAAACAGGAATGAGAAAAAAGACAAAAAACAAACAAACAAAAAACAAAAAACCAAGCAAACAACCCAGCTGTGATTATTTGAACCAGGATGTTTTTTATGAGTTTGTTATCCTGATGGTTTAAAGGAAAAAGCCCTAAAGCTTGAAGACTATCTGTCCCCAAGGTCAGTCTTGAAGTAAACCCTAAACCTAATCAGGGATTTCTTCCTGGCATTTTGTCCCACAGATAAACATTAACCTGAGAGCAGAGTTGATTGACACATGGTAGGGATGGCCTGGTCAGACCCCCTGGCCTGGGGGAAGAGGCATGCTGGGTTGGTTTTACTTCCCCAGAGGAACTCCTTTATTTGTCACCACCTGGTTCCTTATAGAGGTTGAGGTGCTTGCCCTTAACATGCTGGCAAACTCAAAGTGGAGCCATCTGAGGGTCCATATGAGCTCAGGGTCGTCCCCTCAGGCCTAGAGTAAACTCCCTTTCCTGTCCTGGTCAAAAGTCAAGATGAGGGATGCCTGTCTTTCACTGGACTAAGCGATCAAAATTTGTTATGAATTTTTGATTCTAGAATGTCAAAGGTTGCTTAGATGTAATATAAGAAGCTTCCTGAGGCATTGTATTCATTATGATTTTAAATACTTCAGAATATATAATCCTTGGTGGCCAGGGATAATTTAGAAAATAGTCGTATAGCAAAGTTTAAAAAAGTTCAGCAATAAATCTTACATGTCACAAATGTAAGGTCCGGCTTGAAATTCTTAAGGACATTTGTAATATAAAGTAATGGGGAAAAAAGTAAAGGGACTAACAAGGGGGAATTGCTAAATTGTAACCTGTCTGCTTGGCAGGAAAAAGGATATTTATTCTTATTGTCTATCAGACTATTAAGTAATGAACCCCGAGAAATGAGAATCTCCCAAGCTATTTACTGCTGGAGGAAGAGGAGGTCGAAGTCAGGGGTTGGGGGAGGAGGAACATACAGAAGAAAATGTCTCCTGGAGGAAGGTTTACAGTTTGTCAAATGACCTTCCAAAGAGACCCCAAGCTGAGGCAGTGGCAGGCAGGGAGTCACACCTAGGCTAGGCAGCTCAGTTATGCAAGCCTCTTGCTTCCTTTGCAAGTTACCATCCTGTGAAAACCTCCTGGTGGACTTGGGACAGGGGTTCACTGAATCTCCTTATCCCTCTTTCCAATTTGGTTCCCTTGAGTGAATCTGTTCTTTCTGTTTTCAGTATTAATCTGGTTCTTTTGATTGGCTCAAAGATGGGTGTCTTGTTTGGGTACAGGCTGTAACCCTGAGTCTGGTCGAACACTCAATTTTGTGGCTTTGATATTTTGTATTGGATGAAAATTTTGGGCCTTTGTCTTGACATTTCAAGAGAAAACAGCTTAGGTGATTTTATGTTGTTTTGTTTGCTTCTCTAACTGGGGCTTCACTTTAAGGGGCTGTTCTTGCCTCCTGATTCTCCCAGCCTTGCCTCCTGAGTGCAGGGATTACAGGTGTGCCCCTGTGTGAGTACCCATGCCTGGCCTCCTCTACAATCAGCCTCTCTCGGGCTCCTGTGACCTATTTGTAGTCTTTGAGGTGTGAGAAGTGAGAAAGAAAGTTGTCAGTCTGTCTCTTCCCAACTGAGTCGCTTCCTGGAAATTCTCGGAGGCCAGGGCAAGGTAGAGCTGAGTCTGTTTCTCAGCTCCAGGCTGGGCGCTTTTCCACTCACAGATCTGCAAGGAAAGAAGATAGGGGATGAAGAGGAAGAGAGAAACTCCCCAGGTGGTATTGGGGTACGTGTGTGTGTGTGTGTGTGTGTGTGTGTGTGTGTGTGTGTGTGTGTGTGTGAGTGTGTGTGTGTGTGTGTCACCCTGTGTGTACACTGGGAACTGAACTCTGCAAGAGCAGCAAACGCCCTTATCTGCTGAGCCATCCTCTGTCCAGCCAACTTGTGTTCTTTGCCCTGGTTTCATTACCTGCAAAGCACATTGCACCATTTTCATATAATAGTTTATTTAAAGTACTGACCACTCCACAGCACTGTTACCAACAAGGTGTTTTTTACACTCTGGAGTTTATGGTATCTCTGGCTATTCATGTCTCTGCCACTGTTTAAGTGACACTTGTCTGCCTTCAGCTTGTATGACTGGAAATGTGGGTGTGTGGTGGGAATCCCTCTAGAAATACCACATATGACTGAGGAAATTGGAGTCCACTCTTGCAGTTCTTAGACTATTCTTCTCTTTAAAGAAGTAACAGTAAAATCATTTAGGAAATGGGCTGAAATTAGGAAAATCACCATGAAAATCTACCTTCCTAACACTGCGACCCCTTAATCTAGTTCCTCATGTTGAAGTAACCCTCAATCATAAAATTAATTGCTACTTCCTAACTATGATTTTACTAACCAGTATGAATCATAATGTAAATATCTGTGTTTTTTGATGATCTTAGGTAACCCCTGTAAAAACGTCATTTGATCCCCTAAAGGGGTCAAGATCTCCAGGTTGAGAACCACTGACCTAGAACTACAGTTTCAAAACTGTTCACTAGAGGGATTCACTTCTCGATAGAGTTTCAGCCTCACCCTCCTCATATAGCCTCTAGGATTCTTATTAAGGAGCAGAGATGAAATCAGTGCCCTCTTTTGACAATCCTGGTCCAGGGGCCAATGGTATTTTGTTATTTTATTTTATTTTATTTTATTTTATTTTATTTTATTTTATTTTATTTTAGAACGACTGCTTTCAGGGATCCCTGCTCTAAGTCTGCCCAGCCAGTGTCAACATTCTGCTTCCAACATTTGCATTTGAAATATTTCCTTCTTTATCTCCCTCAATCATGAGATCTTAGCTTACACAGAGCTAAAGCTGAGATGGAACTTTCCAGGACATTGCAGAGTGAGCTCTAAGAACATCTTGAACACTTGTGAGGGCAGAGATGGCCACTGGATTCCTTGGCCCAGCCATCCTTTTTAGCAGCCACCATACTCTTCTTCTACTGATTTTGTGAGAGACAACATCTGCAATTAGAAGTCAAACTTGGAGCTTTTGGCTGGAAGGGCATCAGTGCTCAGAGCTGCTGTGGAGTGCTAAAGCAGACATTACCTTGGTCATTGAGTGCATTGCAGATCCTGTATGGAAAAAAAATTAGTAGAAGGCCTTTAGGTTGTAAGGAGCATACATGATTGCCAGCAAGGAACAAACTTTGCAGGCGAGCAGAAACACTTCAGAATTTTTTATTAACCTCAATTGACATCTAGGGATTTGATGGTTATCTTAAAGAAAGCTGGCTGGAAAGCCTGGCCATTTGTATGTAAACTTTCCCCATTAGTCGAGCTAATGGCTTGAGGATTTGCCTACTAATCTCTCACTTTCTTCTTGCCTGAAGCCCTCTTTATGGTTCCCGTAGGGACTTAGATTCTCCTCTGGTTTGCAAAAGTTAGATCAATTGATTATCCTCAAAGCAGAGATGCCTATCTTGGTGACTGAGAGCTCAAGATGTTCAGAAAAATCTACCTCTTTCCTTCTGTGCTTGAAGGCTATGCTACATACAGAGTAAACAACCTTCACTCCCAAAGTTCCCATTTCCACTCTTGCTCCAAGTGGCACTTATGGACAGGGCACTCAACAGTGTTATCAGTCTGTCAAAAGGCAAGGGTTAGGCTATAACTTTCCTCATGTTTCTCTATAGACATCTGGCAACAAAGGTCTATGGGCTGCTAGTTTGAAGTGCTAACCCCTCTCTAAGTTTGTCAAATTCAACAAATAGAAACACAGGACAACTACTTAAATCTAAATTCTAGAAAATAATAAACATATTTTCAGTCTGTGCACCAAACAGGGTAAACAGTATACTTCCAGTTAAAAATACCTGCTGCTTTTCTGAAATTTGCATTTAATTGGGTCTTTATATTTTATCAGGCACCCCCACCCCTTTTTGATGTCTCCTTAATGAAGAATGGGTTCAGCTCAGGGAGGAAATGATAGCTAGTCAATCCTTAGTAGCAGGTTTTGGTCTTATGATGTTTGTTTTTACAGTTACCTTTTAATTCAGAGTGAATAATACCAGACATGCATTTAGATTACTTCATTTTAAAGTAAATTTAAGCCAAAAGCTAAAAAGGGAATTATGGAGGTTTTTATCAATTTAACAGGCTCTAGATTACTTAGGAGACCAAGCCTCTGGCCGCATCTGGGGATTATCTTGATTGCATTGGTTGAGTGGGAATACCTGTCCACTGTGGGTGGCACCATTCCCTTGTTGGTATCCTAGATTGTATGAATGGAGAAAAGAAGCTGAACAAGAACATTCATTTAGTTTTCTCTCCTTCCTTATTTTAGATACTTTCTAACAATTTTATCATAGCATCAGAAAAAAAAAAACTAAGGCAGAGATGGATGGATTTTTATGATGAAGTTGGATGCAGCTAAGGATTATGGGCTATGGGGCAAAGTGCCTTCCTTTGGTTGTGAACATAGTTAAATTGTATATGAACATGCCATAAACTATAACCATTGGCAGTAAGCTTAAGGGATTCCATTGCTTTCTCTGTGGAATCTTATAATGTAGGAAGAGTAAACAATTCCAAATTACTAGGCCCTTTATAGTTATTGTTATTATTATTTCAGCAGGGAGTGAGGCTGAAGCTTGTAGGAGGAGAAAAGGCAGCTTTGTTAAGGCTCTTTCCTTCCTGGTCTTCTCTTTGTTTTCCTCTTTGCTAAACTGTTCTCTGCCAGACCCAGAGCAGCCTCCTTCTGTCAGCTAGGACCGTGCTAGAAAACGCAAGTTCTGAAGCTACGAAGAGCTCAGCTGCCAAAGACACCTGGCACCAACCCCAGGACAGGAGTCCCGAACCCAGAAGTCACATGGGGGAAGAGACTTGATTCCTACAATTCATTCTTTCAACACCCTCACACATACACAGACGCACAGGAAATGAGTGAATAAGTGAAAGTTAAAAAAAAAAAAAAGGAAAAATAAATACAATTACTAGCTTCCCCGTAAGAACGGCCCTGCCAGGGATCATCTTTTCCTGTCCTCTTCTCACCCTATCCCTCCTTCACTTCTCTCTCTGCCTATCTTTCTCTCTTCCTTCCTTCCTTCCTTCCTTCTTTCTCTCATCCTGTCTTTTTGACAGAGTCACATGTAGTCCCGGCTGACCCTAAACTGGCTATGTGGCTAGTAAACACCTCCTGCCTCCACCTTCCAAGGTGTGCTCCATCATGCCGCTCCTGCAACTGATGTTGAGGCAGCTTCAAGCCTCTCACCCACTGTGCAGTCTCCACAGCAGAACAGGCTGCACAGTGCTAGTGCTTTGCACATTCCTCACCGATCTTAGCTACAGTTGTTCTCTTTTAGCCTTCGTAGCCAAGGCCTCTGAGCTGCCTTGCAGTAGTCACTGAGGTCAGTACGGTTAGTTGCAGGCAGCACTGCAACTCTGTCCCACTCTGAGCAACTTAAGGAGAGCCGTTAGACATGTGTATATACGAGTATGGTCATGCACAAATGTGTAAATTGAACTTGAAGATATCAATTAAATATCAGAATTCTGCCTCTGGAAAATAGCCTTTAAAAATTAATCAGTTAAGGAGCCTTTAAAAAAAAAATCACAAAATCTTTTCTTTTTCTTCTTCTTGTTTTAAAGATGGGATCTCATATAGCCCTGGTTGGTCTTAAACTCCTGCCATAGTTGAGGATAACCTTAAATTCCTGATCTTCCAGCCTCTACCTCCTAAGTGCTTGGATTATAAGTATGAGCTACCATGCCTGCCAGTCACTAAACTTTTAATATTTTAATAGCTTCTGGAGCTAAAAGAGGCATGAGCTGATAAGACAGGAAAATACACAAAAATATTCAGCCTCACTGGAAAGTAAAGTAAAGCAAATTAGGATACAAATAAGGAAACATTTTAGCTATAAAATTAGCTAAGGTTTAAAAATGGAAAAAAAAAACAGGTTTGGCAAGAATGCAGAAAAATAAACATTCATGTCATGTGCTGGGGGAGTTCAAGTTACATGGTCAATATTACAAGGCATTTGGCAGAATATATAGTGAGTCAAAGCAGAGTTCATGCCCTTTGACACAGTGTTTTTTCTTCTTGGAGGAAAAGTCAGAAACAAGTATGAATATTTATGCACAAATACGTTCATTGCAACATTATTTATAAATAGCAAAAATGTGGGAATGGAATGCAAGCCAAAGCCAGTTAAATAAATTATGTTAAATAGAAACGAGAGAACATATGCAGCCATAAAAAAAATAATGTTTCAGGAGATATTTAATGTCATGGAAAATTTGCTACTTATAATGTTAAGTTAAAAAAAGAGAGAAAGATAAACATTTGTCTATACAATCACAAGAATTATGTTTGTGTATATCCAGAAGAAAATAGAGCAGAATGTTTGCAGTGTTGGCCTAAATATTAGGAAGTTTGTAACCGCAATGTGGATTCCTTCATGCTTTCTTAGACTGGTTCCTCCCCCCCCCCTTTCTAATATTTTGAAAATCTTTTATAAGAATAGTAGTCTCTGTGTGCAGTTTCCATAGAAGTCCAGTTAAACAAAAGCATAAAACTAAATCCCCTGTAATTAAATTTTTAGTCACTCAGTTAGATTGAAAACTATGAAATGGTCTTTTGGTCATGATGGAGAAGCTAGGACTGAGTTTGTCTTCCCAAGTGACTATAAAAATCACAGAAATATTTAAGGTTTGTAGTTATTGGCTAATAGTCAGTTCAAGGCCTTCAGGGGCTATAGAATTAGTTCATGGGAAGCCTGGGCAAGTAATTTAGTGAGACTTTTGTCCAAAACTAAAAAGCATACAGAAGGCTAGAGGTGTAGAGTGTAGCTCAGTGGTGGAGTATTGGGCCTCCATGGGGCACTTGGTTCAATCCTTAGAACCTTCAAATAAACCAAACCAGCAGTAAGACAGACACTTAGGAGCTTCAACAGAAATCATGTCAAACATTTTTGAGAGAAATTAAAAATGAAACTTGTAAACGGATATACCATGTTCTTTAACCATTAGGCTTAGTTTTGTTGAGATGTTTACATTTGTTTAGAATTGTCCACAACTGATACAACCCCTTTAAAACCCAAGAAGCTTTTGCAATTAAAATTGCCAAAAATCTCTAGGTCCTACAGCCCCAGCAGCTTTACTGGAGCTCAGGCTGGTCCTAGTGACCCCATGCTTAGTTAGATACTGCTTACTGTTTACTAAACCCATTGAAGTTGGCCCCAAATCCCTAGACTGCACCCCTACCCTGGGCTTCATACCCTAGTCTACAATGTCAGAACAAGACTCCGGCTTTAGCCAGGCTGGATCTAAGGACCCTAGGCCCCCAAAACCCAGAGGAGACACCTTGCTGGACCTGAAGACTCACTAATCACTAGAACCCTTGGCCTTTTAGGCTAGAAGACCAGTGAAGAAAGAAAAACCAAGGGACAAAACACACATCCAGCAAAGACAATCACAGAAATCAACACCGAGACCTAAAATCATCCTGAGTGCAGATGCCTATGCCATCAATAACAGGAAAGACAATGTGCCAATATCTGAGCCCAGCTATCCAAAGACAGCAAGACCTGTACAATCCAGCATAGCTGATGACAAGACAGTGACCTTAAATATGACCTTATAAAGATGATAGAGGTCCTTAAAGGGGAAATGAAAAAAATCCCTCAAAAAATTGATTAAAGACAAAATTGGATAAAATCAATAAATCCCTAGTTCCAAAAAAGCCATAAAAATAAACAGCAGCAGCCACAATAACAAAAGCCAAAACTAAAACAAAAAACAGTGAAGGAAACTGTTCAAGACCTAAAACTGTAAATAGAAGCAATAAGGAAAACACAACCAGAGGTAATCCTGGAGATGGAAAGTCTGGGTAAGCGAAGAGGATGTGAGCATCTCCAACAGAGGGATAAGAGGTGGAAGAGAATCTCAAATGTTGAAGACACAATAGAGGAAATAGATTCATTGGTCAAATAAAATGTTACATCTAAAAAATTCCTAATGGAAAACATACAGGAAATATGGGACATTATGAAAAGACCAAACATAAGAATAACAGGAATAGAAGAGAAGAATATCAACTCAAAATCCCAGAGAATATATTTAATATTATAAAATTATGAAAGAAACATTTCTCAATCTAAAAAAAGACATGACTATAAAGATAAAGGAAGCATACATAACACCAAGTAGGTTTGATCAGAAAAGAAAATCCTCACACCACATAATAATGAAAACTTTAAACAGACAGAAGAAAAAAAGAATATTAAAAAAAAATGGCCAGGGAAAAAGACCAAGTAACATATAAAAGCAGGCCTATTAAAATCACACTGACTTCTCAAGTCCTAAAATTCAAAAGCATCTGTATTGATGTCTTGTAGATTCTAGGAGAATAGGGATGCCGGCTCAGACTACTATACCCAGCAAAAGTGTCAGTCACCACAGATGGAGAAAACAAATATTTAATGACAAAGTCAAATTTAGACAACATCTATCCACAAATTCATCACTAAGGGGATACTGGAAGAAAAACTCCAACCCCAGGAAGTTAACTATACCCACAAAAGACAGACCATGGTTAACCTAACACCTGTAAAACCCAAGGAAGGGACACACACACACACACACACACACACACACACACACACACACACAGAGAGAGAGAGAGAGAGAGAGAGAGAGAGACAGACAGACACACACACACACATACACATACACATTACTATCACCAACAAAAGGAACTAACATCCCTCCATCAAAATGAATGTGAAAAACAGGATCCACTTAAACATCAAAGACAGACATTACCTCAGAGTAAAGAAAAGATTTGGAAAAGATTTTCTAATCAAAGGGACCTAAGAAGCAAGGTGGTGTTGCTATACTGATATCTAGCAAAACAGACTTCTAATAAAATTTAATCAAAAGAGATGGTGAATGACACTTCATATTCATCAAAGGAAAAAGTCTATCAAAATGATGTCTCAATTATAAACATTGATACCCCAAATGTAAAGGTACCACATTCATAAGAGAAACATTACTAGAGCTTAAATCACATATTGAACCCAACACAGTAATAGTGGGACTATTTCACATTTCAGTCTCACCAGTGAACAGGTCATCCAGACAGAAATGAAACAGAAACAATAGGACAGATGTTGTGACTCAGATGGATCTAACAGATATCTACAGAACACCTGATCCAAACACAAATGCAACACAAAAACAAGAAAAAGAATTAATGAAAAAAAAAAGTTGGTTTTTCAAGAGAAGCAGCACAATGTATAAATCCTTATCCAAACTAACTAAATAGAAAATGTAAACTCAAATTAACAAAATCAAAAATAAAAGGGGGCTATAACAACAGATTCTGAGGAAATCCAGAGAACCATTAGGTCACACTTCAAAAACGTGTACTCCACAAAATTGGAAAATGTAAAAAAGAAAAAAAAAAGGATAAATTTCTTGATAGATACCACTTACTGAAGTCAAATCAAGATGATAAATAATTTAAATAGACCTATAACCAACCCTAAGGAACTAAAAAGTCTTTAAAACTCTACCCCACCCCCACCCCCAAATTCCAGGGCCAAACAGTTTTGACATGAACTTCTACCAGAATTTAAAGAGCTAATACCAGTACTTCTTAGATTATTCCACAAAACCTAAAAACAAAGAACAGTGCCAAATTTCTATGAGGCCACAGTCACTCTGATATCCAAACCACAGACTCAACAAAGAAAGAGAATTACAGATCAATTTCACTCATGAATGTTGATGCAAAAATACTTAGTAAAATACTGACAAATTGAATCCAACAACACATCAAAAAGATCATCCACCATGATCAAGTAGGCTTCATTCCAGAGATGCAGGGATGGTTCAATATACGAAAATCTGTCAATGTAATTCACTACATAAAGAAACTAAAAGAAAAAATAAGCACAGGATCATCTCATTAGATGCTGAAAAAGCCTTTGAATACCCTTTCATAATAAAAGTATTGGAGAGATCAGGGATACAACGGACATACCTAAGTATAATAAAAGCGATGCACAGAAAGCTGTTTGCCAACATCAAATTGAATGGAAAGGAACTGAAAGCAATTCCACTAAAATCAGGTATCTTCCCACACTTATTCAATATAGTACTTGAAGTTCTAGATAGAACAATAAGACAATTAAAAATATAAATTGGGAAGGAAGAAGTCAAAGTATCACTGTTTGCACATGACAAATAATATTCATAAACAACCCCCTAAATTCTACCAGGGATAGCTTTATCCTATAGCTGATAAACACCTTTAGTCAAGAAGCTGAAGCAAGAATAAATGCCATTTACAATAGCCTACTGTAACTCTAGCCAGGTAAGTGAGAGACCTGTATGACAAGAAATTCAAGTCTTTGAAAAATGAAATTGGAAAAGATATCAGAAAATAGAAAGATCTTCCTTGCTAGTGAGTTGGTAGGATTAATCAAGTAATAAATGGCCCTCTTACCAAAAGCAATCTACAGATTTGATGCAATTCCCATTAAAATCTCAATATAGTGTTTTGGAGTCTTTGAAAGAACAGTACTTAGCTAAATATGAACATCCACCCACCCCACCCCCTAAATCTCAGGATAACTAAAACAATCTTATGCTATAAAAGAACTTCCAGAGGTAGTTGATTTCAAGTTTTACTAGAGAGCTATAGTAATAAAAACAGCATGGTATTGGCATAAAAACAGACAGGTGGAACAATGGAATTGAATTGAAGATCCAGACATAAATTCACACACCTGTGGACATCTTATTTTCAGTAAAGCCAAAATTCCAAACTGGGAAGAAAAAAACAAAAAACAAAAAAACATCCTCAACAAATAGTGCTGGCACAACTGAATGATGACATGTAGAAGAATGCAAACAGATCCATATCTATCACCCTTCACAAAACTCAAGCCAAAGTGGATCAACTTCCTCAGCATAAAATCCAGATACACTGAACCTGACAGAAGATAAAGTGGGAAATAACGCTGAATGCATTGGCCTAGGAGACAACTTAAACAGTCAGAATGGATAAGAGATCAAATCACAAGTGACAGCTCATGCTGTACAGGATGTGGAGCAAGGGGAACACTCCTCCATTGATGGTGGGAGTAAAAACTTGTACAGTCACTTTGTAAATCAATATGGCAGTTTTTCGGACAATTGGAAATCAGCCTATCTCAAGACCTAGCTATCCAATCTTGGGTGTTTACTGAAAGAATGCTCAATCATACCACAAGGACACTTGCTCAACTATGTTCATAGAAGCTTTATTCTAGAACCTAGAAACAACCTCGATGTCCCTCAACCAAAGAATGGGTAAAGAAAACTAAAGAAAACGTAGTACATTTACATGATGGAGTATTACTCAGCTCTTAAAAACAATTACATCATATTTGCTATTGGAGGCAAATAATGGAACTAGAAAAAAACATTATTCTGAGGTAACCTAGACCCTGAAAGGCAAACATGGTCTGTACTCATTCATAAGTGCATATTGGCTGCAAAATAAAGTATAACTATACAACAATCCAAACACCCAGTGAGACTACGAACTAGGTGGGCTTTTGTTGTTGTTGTTGTTTTTATTTTATTTACTTTTTTGTGGGGGATACCTGGGTCCTCCTGGGAAAAGGAAATAGAAAAGATTTCATGAGTGGATTGTGGGAAGATAAACATGAGAAAAGTACTAAAGGAGAGTACAGAAAGAGACTACTGGAAGGGAGGGCATTTCAGGGTCAGATAAAAACTGTGTAAGGCAATCTCCCAGAAATCTACATGGATGACCTCAGTTGATACTGCTAACAATAACGGATACATAGCTTGAACTTGCCATCTCCTGTGACCAAGCAAGACTTCAATCTGAGGGAGTAAGAAGCCAATCCAGCAACATAACTTTTAACCTACAGCCCATTTTGCTGGTCGAATGGATATTCTGGGATAAGGGTGGCCTAGAGATTGAGGTAGTGACCAAACAATGATTGGTCTAGCCTACAACCCAGGAGAGTGAGAGCACCCAACACTATCCCAAGCCTCAGGACCCACAGGCTGGATGGCCCAGATCTAGGATAGAACCAAATATGTCTGGAAGAAAAACGTCAATGTAATGATTTGCCTAACGATAGTCTGCTCTACTCATAGATGGTAGCCTAGCTCAATTGTCTTCAGAGAGGCTTCATCTAGCAATGGATGGAAACAGATGCAGAGATCCACAATTAAACACTGGGTGGAACTTGAGAAATCCTGAAGAAGTGGAGAGAAGATTGTAGGAGCCAGAGGGGACAAGGGCACAACAAGAAACTCCACTCAATCAACTAACCTGGGCTTGTAGGGGCTCTCAGGGACTGAACTGATAACCAGGAAGCTTGCGCAGGACTGACTGACCTAGGCATTCTACATATATGTTACAGTTGTGTAGCTTAGTCTTCATGTCGGATACCTAACAGTGGGAGCAGGGACTTTTCAACTTTTACTAGTTTTGGGGGCCCTACTCCTCATACTGGATCACCTTGCCCAGCCTTAATACATGGGGAGGTGCTTAATCTTACTGCAACTTGATATGGTACTTTTTGTTGATATCCATGGGAGATATGCCTTTTCCTGAAAAGAAATGGAGAAGGAGTGGATGGGGGGTGGGGACAGAGGGGGCAGAGAGAGGGAATAGAGGAGAAGAGGAAAGGGAACCCGTGACAGAGATGTAAAGGTAAAAAAAGGACAAAAATCCAGATTTTATTATCAAAAGCTCTCTGAAAATGTGAAGGACTCAGAATAGCTAAATCATCTCAGAAAAGGAAAGAGTAAGTGGTCTTCCCATTCAGTATTATAAAGTTTTACTGATCTCTACTGTGGAACCTGGATTGATAATTGGACTAAGAAAAAGTCACATGAAAAGCTTGATTCACATGTATTTAATTGTTTTACTTTTTGGAATATCTGGATAAGCATAGATATAAAAGCAACTTGGTCTCCTATCTCACCATAGAATAGATAATTTGAGATGTGATGATAGAGTGCAAAATGTCACATTTTGTAGAATAAGCTGTAGAGGTTATAGATCAAATGGACGTTTTGGAGAGAAATAAGCCCTTTGACCTGGGTCAGGATGACCAGAGGGAGGGGATGAGGCACACAGCATGGAAACTGGTTTAGATTGTGTGGGATCTTGCTATTGTCACTGTGCCAGGGTAAAGCATTGCTATAGCACCACTGGCCTTCCATCAGGGGGTGTGTTTTCACTCATTGTAAAACTTTGACTTGAGAGCCAGACAGAATAGCTCTCCTAAGCAGAGACATTACAGCCCAGCACATGCTTTTCCAGGGCTACTTTTACATTTGCTGCAACACAGGTAGCATCCCAGTCAGAAGCTGCTGTATCAACCCAGGCTTCAAGAGTATAGGTGACATAAGCTGAGCATGATGGCAGTGTGATGTGTGCTCACACCAACAGGTACATAACAGAGGCAGTGGGCGTATGGAGACAGGTCTACAGTCAGCCATTACCTCTGAATGCCCTGTAACAAGCCTTCAATGTGTTATGTAGGAAGCCACAGCGTTAGCGTGATGGCCATAAAAATAAAGACCGGTCTCTGAGCTTATAGTCATCTGATGGCAAGTTGTAGGAGTTTGAAGTTTATTTTTCTAACTGTGGCTTAGATTGCTTTCCTTACTACAGCTCAATTGTATCTTCTAAAAACAACCTGTATCAGCATTTCTTTGCATTATAATCACCACCATAATAGTAACAGTTATCTTTATTGCTGGGATGGTGGTACATGACTGTAATTCCGAGACCCAGAAGACTGAGGCAGGAGGAGTAAGTTTAAGGCTGGCCTGGGCCACATAACACGTTCAAGGCCAATCTAGATTGCACAAAAAGTTGTCTCAATTTTTAAAGTGCTCTGATACAAGGGAAAAGAAATGCTATTCAGACCAGAGAGAAAAAATCGATTAGAATACTGAATTTTTATCTTAGTGCGTTTTCGACAGCATGCTGCTCAGTGTCTCCTGGAGGCTATCAGGGAGCATGAAGGCTGGCTGGCTGTGACAGAGTTCCTCCAATGGGTGGCTAGGGCTCCCAGTCACACTGTGTGGCCAGAGTCAAGTTCAAGAATGTCTCCCTGCTTTGGAGAAAGTTCATTTTAATCAGAGAAGCTGGGGTCGGTGGCCTCTCAAATGAAACAGATAAGGCAAACAGAGGGTTCTTGTCAGAAACAAATGTTAAGACTCTCCCTCCTGAAAAGCTCAGTTGATGTTATCAGTAGGAGTCTGGTTAGGCCTAAAACAAGCCAGTGAGAAGTAATATTAACCAGACGCTTGGCAGATTGTTTATTTATCTCCCACTAAATTCAATAAAGGCAGATGTATATAAATAAAGGGAAATAATGTGACTTAGTAATTTATCACTTCGTAGAAAGGCATTGTTGCCCTTATCTCTCTGATGATGTTCTATTTCAATTGAACCATAAGGCTGTCACATCTCTCCCTCAGGACAGGCAGTGGAGCCACATTGAGTGCTGCAGCTTAGCTCCCCGCATCAGGGTCCTGTATCCTATGCATTTGGGCTCCAGTGTGAGCAACTCCAGATCAGAGCCTAGGGTGGTCTAGCTAGGGTGTTTGGAGAAGAGGACATTGTTTCTAAGAAGCATTTATTCACAACTCTTGTGGGAAGGCATGAATGAGGGCTTACTAATAATGCAACATTTTGCTCATTTCTTCCAGAGTCCTAGTCTTAGTTTTGGTCACTTATTAAAGAAGTATGTTCAATGGGGCTGTAGGGAAGCTGGAAAGATAGAAAGATTGGGAACATGAATTTTCTTGGTGGTTGTTATGATTTTGATAATGATGGTGATAATAGTAAGGATGGTGATGATGGTGATGGTACTGATGGAGACAGACCTAGTACTGATGGTGATGATGGTAATGGTGCTGATGGGGACAGACCTAGTACTGATGGTGATGAGCACGTATTTGCTTTATACTTCCACATCTCTTTAAGCATGTTGCCTGACTTAAATGTTGTTTGTTTTATTTGTCCCACAATTCCCATTGCGGCCCTTCAAAACCTTAGAATATTAATAGCTTTCTCCTGATCACACAATTGGCTAGGGAATGAGCAGAACTGGAAATGGAGATCTGACTAGATTGTCATTCCAGTTCAGAATGAGCAAAGCTCAATGGTGTACACGAAGAAGAAGAGTTGATGGATGTGAGGTCAAGACCACCAGCTTCTGTCTTCAAAAACAGAACTACTTATCAGGATTTTTGGAGCTATTGTCACTGTTAGAGGCCAGGGGAGGCCACAGGTGAAGGTGTAGCCAGAATAACAGCTAGAGCCCCTGACCTGAAGGAGTCATGGAGAACAATGAGGCTTGATGCCATGAAGAGAGTCCAGGAGAGGCTGTTGGTAAAAGTATAGCCCAGGTATAGTAGAAAACCCCAGCATTTGGAGATGGCAATACCAGGGGATGAACACCATGATTCACAGCAGTTACAGAGTAGAGCTGACCTAAGCCTAGAAGACAAGCTGTGTGCTGCAGATATGAGAGCCAGAGAAGTGACCTAAGCCCAGAAGATCATGAGTGAATCTCATATATTAGAAAATGAGTGATTTATACTACAAAGTTTGATTTTACTTTGATATGATTGTGAGTGTGCTCTGGTTATTCCTTCTTGAAGTAAAGAAGTTTTTAATTTATTTATGATTTTATAAGAGCCTACAGTTGAGAGACTGACCTTGAAAAGAGATTTTTAGGTTTTAAAGGAGTCTTTGGGTTTTTAAAGAAACTGAATTTTAAAGTGTTTGAATTTGTAAAGACCTTGAGACTTTTTAAGTTTATAAAATGTTTTACATTGTGATGTTGGTATTAACGTGTGATCTTGGGGATGAAAAAAAGGTGAACTGTGATGTGCTTGAGTGTCAAGTTGACAAGGGGTCAATTGTGCTGGACAGTTTTATGTCAAATTGACATAAGCTGAAGTCATTTGAGAGTAAGGAACCCACAATTAAGGAAACTTGAGCTATCAAGAATGTGGGGGACTACTATAGAAAACACACTTCAGAAGACTAACTGTCAAGATGTTTGGAATGGAGATGAATTGCCTGATCTACCATGTCAAGTCCTGAGTCCCTCACTTTCATTAGCTGCTTAGAAAAGAATGTTCTGACTCCTTTGTTGGGATACTGTGATGCCTACTTAGTCAATTTTGATGATCCCAAGAAAAGAAGGAAATTTTGAAAGATAAATTTGAACCAACCATTGATATCACTCACAAGCTATCCACCAATGGTACAAGATGCTTGATATCTGTATCTGTCTTAGGAAATATCCTGTCTATTCTCTCTGCATATTGAAACAAAGTTATGTCCTTGACTATGATGGAATAGGATGAAGGTGTTATATGACTTTCAAATACTAAAAATCTCTTCCTAGGAATATAGGTGGATGCTAAGAGACATAGTATCTAATTGTCTGGCTTCTGGAGTATCTAAGTGCAACTAGCATTTAGATAATATTAACTAGTAAAGGAAGTTAGACCAGAGTAACTAAGAAGACACAAAAGACACATCCCACAAACTCCTTCTGCCCTTGGGAACAAATGGTAGACTCCACAGCTATATAGCTCCAATCTTCCTTTTCATGTTTTAGAACCAAAGACTTTTAAGTGAGAAGTGTTCAGTGTGTATCTTTTCCCATCAGTCCATGGTGACGTTCATAATTACTCTCAAACTTCTCTTCCAGATCTTTAGTGGTTAACCACTGTCTAGAAAGGGATTGGGAAGAACAGTAAAAAAATAAATGATTTTTCTGAGACCTATGCTATGCAAACTTGGAAAGACTGCTTAGGGTTATATCCAGGCACAGTACCAAATCCAAATTGAAGATGTGATAAACTTTAATAGGCATCACTAGAAAGCACTAGTATGTTCCTTGTGCTTTTATAGTATCTACTATGAGTGTTCAGGCCCTCTTGAAAAAAGCTATGTTGAGTAAGTCCAGACCATCAAAGACTAAGCCCTCTCAGGCACTTTTGAGTTATGGCATTATGCCTGTGCCCTTTAAATACCCAATCCCCAAATCTAAAAAGTCCTAAATGTTACAAAACTTTTTGAGTCTTTGCTATAACCCTACAGGTAGAAAATTCTAGACTTAGAGAACTCTATGTTATGTGCAAAATTCTTTTAAAAATTATATGTATAGATATGTAAATGACATTCAGGTACCGTGTCTAGGTGTGGCTGAGTCATAAATGAATGTAATGCTTAGACTCCAGTTGCATCCCAAGAGACTTTCATTTTGCATATGCAAATACTCGGAAATATAAAACAACCTCACATACAAAACTTTTCCCAGTTCAACCATTTCAGGAAACTCAGGTCTTAGTGCTATCTAAACTGATAACCACTCTCAACATAGGACCACACAGGGAGACTGTCTTAGGGATCCAGACACTATAAAGGATACAACACGGCCCCCTTCGCTGGTGACTCTTCACTGTAGCTCAGCGTGCCAAGGCTCTCTCCATTACTGGGTTAGGAACCATCTTCTATGACTTCTTTCTGAGTAAATGAGAGATACAACCAAATTTTGCTTTGCTCTTTTGGATTTCCACTTTAGATAGTGGCTCATTCATAATGTTTATATTTATATGTATACCTAGTCATATTCTTTCCCATTGAACCAGAAAGTTTGTCATTACATAGACATAATAATCAAAGCACATCCTACAAATGGCTCCTCCCTCCTCCATTGTGGCCAAGGAAACTGAAAATCCACCTTCTGGTTTGACCTTGGACTTTCTCTGCAGCTGTTTCTTGTCTGAATGTGTCAACCCTATGTGATTTTAAGAGGCCATGTTATAGGTCAACCCGATGAAAATAATGAGGAGGACTGGAGGATAATTTATCCCGAGCTGCAGATGAGTACATGAGACAGGTTCATAATTCAGCTGCCACATGGGCTGAGGAGGATGACCTTACTGTTGACCTGGGTCTCATGAACTATTTGTTCTATGTTCTAATTGAGGCTGGGAACAATGTGACCTTGAAGTGTCTGTTGAGGCATCTCTGACCCTGGCAGACCTCAGAGGCCCTGAGCATGTATTTCCTGTGCTCCTCCAGCCAGATGGAGTACCATGGGACATGCCATTAACTTGGTGCTAACATATCTTGGGTTGTCTATTCGCTAGGCCACTGTGTAAAGTGCTTTGAAGAGATAACACCATGCATCATTAACCTGATTGGTTGATCCAGTTTTGTACATAAAAAGAGTTTAAATAAAACATTTCCTATGTAACATGTTGATGCAATGAACCTAATGGCAGAAATTGACCATTAGTCATATATACCTAATATTCTCAAATTGGTATCCATGAGCCTAGACACAAGGCCCTATGCTTGGACTAAGGACTTAGGGGAAATGAACTATATTTAAGCACCCATATCCCATATATACCAGATACTAGCTGTATGCTAGCTACTTTATACTCCATGTGTCATTTTGTATATTATTCTGTGTAGTTATCAAAATAATCCAAGGGCACTGGCTTGCTCTTCTACCTTGAATCTATTCATGTCTTTTAGTCTCCACACTAGGGACTCTTTCTGCTATGATATAATGTTTCTCTCTCTCCCTCTTCCTCTCTATCCCCCTCTCTCTTTCTCTATCCTGCTCTCATAAAACAATACACCATTTACCAGAAAAGGTAAAAAAAAAAAAGTGGTTTAAATATATACAGAGACATTTATCACATTATTGACAAAAGTCGGCATCTTGACTAGAAATGCAGCTAAGAGATTGTGTCATGTGCATGAGAGTTTTGGTTGAATCCCCAGGACTACTTCAAACCAGGCATCAATGAAACTCAAGATATAGGAACTTATTTGAAAGGTTAGCTGAGGCCCATTAAACAGCTCGTGAGATAGATATTTAATTCATGTTAATGCCTTTAATCCCTCCCTCCAAACCTCAAATCTAGCACATAGTTCTTAAATTGAACTCACATATATGAGTAGTTCTTTCTTCTAACACTCTCCTGACCCAGATGAAGTCCTCTCTTCAACTACCTTTGGGTCCCAAGTGACCAATGTCAGTAAACTCCCATGATACCTTATATAATCTGTGTCTTTTGCTTCTAATTCTTTTTCCCATTCACACTATCCAATCTATGTTGCTTATTCAAATTCTCCTCAGGAAAGTAAATTCCATTAGGGTAATATTTGTTTTCAATTTGTTAGGTCCCTAGGATTAAGGAGGGTGTTAAGCAATCATTGAGACTTCATGCATGTTTATAGTATGATTTTGTGAGTGTAAGGATTGTATAGCAGTGTGTGGCATCTTTGTCTTAACAAAAGTCAAACTGCCACACTTATAGGTAGCTATGTGATACATGTGGTGTATTCACAGTGGCCTGTCTTCTGTCTGAAATCATTTGCCTTCATCCCATAAACAACAGATTTGGTTCCTCCCAGACTTTCCTAAACGTTAATTCAGCGAGGCTCAGTCAAGTAGCTCAAACCAGCAACTTGTCCAGTAACAGATGAGGCGCTCAGGATGGGGTTCTTTGGACGAGACTCTTCCTGATACAGAGAGAGAGACTTGGGGTGACCAGTGAGAGGCTAATCTCATACTCAGTAGACAATGATGATTTAAGTGCAAAGAAGCAACACTAGATAGGATTGTAGAAAGTGGGACAGAAGTAAGGCACTTAGCCCACACTGTTAAGTAGTGATTTTGAAATCCAGCCAGCTTCCTGCCTCCAGTTATTCCTCCTCTAGGGAATGAGAATTACTTATATAAAGTTGGTCTATTAATTCACCCTAGGAGTGATTCCACTATTCATGGTTCTCTTTTTATTCTGGGATATGCCCTAGGGGTTCTCTGCTTCATCCTCTGACACTTGCTTTTCTCCGACCTAGGTGCTACAGTAGCTTTCTGTGCATCCTTTCATTACATAGAGGGACACTGAGACTGTCTTCACCTCAAACTGTCATCATCTTTTTCAGTGTAGGATGAAATTTCTGTCTAAGAAAATAATCTTAAAATTTGGTCAGTGTCTTAAAGATATAATTGTGTTTGCTACAGATGCCCCCTTGTTAACACCCTCTATTCTTCTGGGGATAAACTACATGTAGTCCTACTATGGGATAACACCCTTAATTCTTTCAGATTCTTGTTCTTTGAAAAACACTATAGTTTGTTATTTGTTTGAGGGTTTCATATGTACATACAATGAATTTTGCTCATATTCACCCTGCTCTTCCCAGATCTACTCCTTATTCCTTGGTCACCCTCATCTTCTTTTAAATAACTCACTTGGTTCAACTTTGAGCTGCCTAGATACACATGGGTGTAGAGCCATTCAATGGGACATGGTTGACTTAGTAGGGCTTACAATATTCCAGAAAAGTGGTTGTTCCCCTATCCCAGCAGCCATAAATAATCAATATCTGCTCAGCCAAAGTTTGGGGCTTTAGAAACCCTCTCCATGCCAGAATGTTGGTTGGCTTGATCTTGTGCAGCTCTTACGATCTTAGTACTACCTTCTTTATTTTTTTTTTAAAAAAAAAACATAATTTACAATAGATCTTAATTAAGAACACTAGAGGCATGCATGTGAAAGGATCTTGTGTGTGTGTAATGACGGATCTTCTTTGAACTTCTGTTTTACATTGCTACCAATATTCTTTAAAACTCAACCTAGGAAATGATGTGGTTTTTTATCCTATCTATTAAATAAATTTATACACTATATTTAAAACTACGTTTTGCCATACAGTTTAATTCTCAGATTTATAGCTTCATTTATCTGGACACTCTACCTTGAAAGGCTTGAAGGTCATGTTTTTGGAAGTCAGTACATATGGAACACTATCTGTCTCCACCTTCCTTAAAACTCTGTGCATGTTAGCACATGAACTAGATGAACTTCCTTAGGGTCTCAAAGCCATACTCATCTTTGAACATTCAATAAGTACCTCCTCTAGGAAATTTTCTCAGCACCCCACAGTTTACACATGCCCTTCACTTAACTTTTCTCTCATAACTCTTTGGTGATAACACCATCCTTGCCTTCAGTATGTCTACAGCTAATTGACAGTTGCATTCCAGGAAGTTCAGGCTTCACTTGCAATTCCATAGACAAGAGGCTTAAATAAGAAATACTTGTTTCCATCATTTGGAAGTTGAGAGTTTAATATTGAAGCTGTAATAGATTCAATGTCTTGCTTGACTCATGAGATTCCTGCTCTTGGATGGCAGATTCTTCTTAGATCTTTAGGTGGAGAGGTGGAGAGGGGAAGATGGGGAGGTCATGGCTCTTAAAGGATTTTTTCCAGACACTTTTGTATTGTGATTTTTTTTTCTTCAGCACTGGAGTTAATAGGAGCAATAGGCATGCAGTCCATAGAAAATACCTACCACTTCAACTTGAGAATGAGTTTCTGGAGAATAATTTCTAGACTTCAAGGTCGGGGAGACAGTGGACACTAAAGCATCTATGGAAACACATTTTAATAGTTTTCCTGTAGGCACCTTTCTCTGTTTTGTTATCCCTTCCTTTTAAATAACTACTTATGGGAAATTCTGAAGTATACAATCCAGAGAATGGGTTGAACTACTGTATGCACATCATTTATTCTGAAAAACATCATCTTATACTTCTGTGAACAAAGCCTTGGCAGTGATGGATGTAGGGATACAGTGTCCAGTCTCCACTGAATCCAGACAAAGTTTGGAAACAGAGTCCTCATTTAGAATAATGTCCATAGAAGTCCCATAAGCAGATGTTCTTATTGAGCTATTTGGAAGATGGAAGAGCAATATCTGAATATACTTCCCAATAACGTGAAGGTCAATGGCTATATCACATAAAATGCTCCCTTAATGTAGTATAAAAAATAAAGTTATTTGTTGAAATTTATCAACCTGCTTCAGAAGCAGAATTAAGTTTTGAACTACATTTTTCTACTTATTAAAAAAATATCTTGAGCTGTTACACAGCAACCCAGACAAGCACTTCATTATATAAATATAATATATATCTTACTTGAAGATGTGTGGTCTAAAAATGGCTTCTAATTTTCAGTTCTTGGGTAACTTGTAGATAATAGTTTATATGAACTAGGAGCTATAGGTGAGTGTAGCAACTGACCATGAATTAAGACTAGCAGCACATTAATGAAGACTTCAATAGATCAATAAGATGCTAAATATATTTAATATATTGGAGGTCATGACTTGTACCCCTAAAAATTCAAATTAAAGACACTTTAACGTAGGAATCATGAGGCTTAGACATTGAATGTTAAAACTGAGAACAGAAATCTCCACTTTCTACAGAATAGCAATTCTAGAAGATGGAGTCTGTAGCACCCAGGCCATGTGTATATTGACATACTATTACGTGGACTCTGCTTTTAGAGTCATGTGAGATTTGTGGTCTAGAACCCTATTAAAGTGTGAGCAAGGATTGTATTTAAGTCTTTGTTTCTTTTACAAACTGTTCAGTGAGCTTTCACATATCTTCTAGCCTAGATCACTAACCAGCCACGGGATGTCTGAAGGCCATCAACAGAAAACAGTGACTCTGTGGTTACCAGCATCCTTGAGGAAGAACATGAATGAGGGAAAGGTTGAAGGAAACTGGTGGGGAACTAATATTACAAAGGCAAAAACCAGAATGAGTGGGGCCGTGTCTCTTAGTGTTAACTGTCAATTTCGTTTTTGATGAATAGGGGGCATAGGATGAAGCAAATCGAGAAGATACTGGTTTCTTCCCCCCCCCCCCAAATCTCCACAAATCCAGATTAGAATTTTTGTTGGCTTTATTCTCTCTATCTCTCTCTCTCCTCTCCCTTTCCTTTTGTTTCTGAACCTGAGAAGACTGGAGTATTTCCTTTCACTCGGAAAATCACCTCCAACTCAGTAGCCTTGCCTTCACCAATTGCCCTGCTTAGGAATATAGCTCAGTATGGATTCCTCATGAGCTTCATCAACAGCTAATTGATTTCCTGAAGTCTCAGTAATGGATGGGCAGTCTCTGCTGGCCCACTCTCCACGTTCCCGGTCCCGCTTGATCAGGCTGCCACACCAGCATAATGAACTGCCTCTGTCTTTTACCTTCCTACCATAGAAAACAGGACCACTTCCAATTAAAATGGGCATGATTTATGGAAACACATAAGCCTACCTACCTTCTCTTTGCCATAGGATCCTATTACATCGTTTCCTTAAAACCTAGTGTCTCACCCTATGAAAAAGCAGGGATCATTATGTAGACAGACAGATGGGAAAGAGAGGGTCTGAAGAAATGACAGCATAGTCAGTTTCCTCTCCTGGATCTCCTGGATCAATGGCCTGTATGCAAGTAAACATGGGGCATCATAAGGAGCCTATTCATGATCTCATTAAATATTTTCTCATTCTGGACCCAATGGCACTTTCTAAGGCCACATGACATTTGAGAGAGATGAGATAGGAAAAGTATTTGATATGTTCTTGACACTCATGTTAGCAGCGTTTGCTCACACTAAAGGTATTCAAATAATTGCCATTAATTTGCTCCCATTTCCAGACTGTGTGTGACTTTTATGTTTGTACAAGTCTGAGGCCACAAGGTATCATTGGTGCTTCTAATTGCGCTTTGACAATATTAAACAACACCTGTCTCTGCACCTACCTACCAAAATGGTGGCATTTTCTACATGCTCCCTTGTGGCGGGACTCAGGTATCAGCTGATAAGGTCCAGAGACACTTATCCAGAGCCCCGGGCCCCTGAAGGGGGGCGTGGAAACCCGATTGATAAGGGGCTGCTGGAACACAAGGGAGCTCTCTTCCTGCTGTTGGGGAGACAGGATCGGAATCCGTCATCCGTCCATCACTCTTCCACCGTTCCAGACTCCTGTCCCTGTTCAGGTGCTACTATAAACTGTTACCTGTACCATGAGTGTTGGTTTATAATTTAATAAATATCTATTCTCTATTGGTGCCTTTTGAGTACACTCTGCCCACACTCCCTCATTTAAAAGAGAATGTCTGTTTCTAATTACAGCACAAACCTTTCACACCTTACTGTTTTCTTGTATCTATGCCAGGTTTTGTGAGGAGAGATGTTGTTCTTTTATGTTCATGGCTAATATCTCAGTTGGAACAACAGTGTCTAGGACATAGTTGGTATTCAGTATGCACATATGTAAATACGTGTGCAGCATTGTGTGTGTACGTGTTTGTGTGTGTGCAGGTACATGGTTCTTTCCCTTCCTCCTTCTACCCCTCCCTCCCTTCTTCCCTGTCTCTTCTTTCCTTCCTTCCTTCCTTCCTTCCTTCCTTCCTTCCTTCCTTCCTTCCTTCCTTCCTCCCTCCCTCCCTCCCTGCCTCCCTGCCTCCCTCCCCCTCTTTCTTTCTTTCTTTCTTTCTTTCTTTCTTTCTTTCTTTCTTTCTTTCTTTCTTTCTTTCTTTCTTTCTTTCTTCTTTCTTTCTCTCTTTCTCTCTCTTTCTCTCTCTCTTTCCTTCCTTCCTTCCTTCCTTCCTTCCTTCCTTCCTTCCTTCCTTCCTTCCTTCCTTCCTTCCTTCCTTCCTTCCTTCCTTCCTTCCTTCTTCCTTCTTTCTTTCTTTCTTTCTTTCTTTCTTTCTTTCTTTCTTTCTTTCTTTCTTCCTACAAGGTTTTTCAGTTCCTTGGAACTCACCATGTAGACTCGGCTGACTTTCCCTTGAACCCCAAGGATCCACCCCATCCACCTTTCCAGCACTGAGATTACAAGCATTTTCCACCACACTCAATGTTTTGCTCCTATTATGTGGACTCTGGGTGCGGAATTCGGGACCTTGTACTGTCAAGGTGAACACTTTACTGACTGGCCCGTCCTCACTGCTCCTCAGCATGCTATTCCAAATGAATGATTGGGAAAGATGTTTGGCAAAGTGAGAACCGCATCAACACATAGGCATCAGTCATAATGCCACACAGCAAAAGTTGGGTGCTTAACCTCTCTTTTAGTCAGAGTAAAGAAGGCTGTGGGAAACCAAATGAATGCCCTGTGACTGAACTCAACTGCCCATTCAAATTTGGACTGGAATCCAGTGCTGTTGTGTGACACTGAACAACTATCTCCCCAAGGAAAACACTGAAACACTTGCTGATCACATCTCATCTCTCTGGTGTACATGCTGCCATCATGGCTGGTGTTAAGCTGCTGGTGTGTTGTGACTGACTTGTGGAGTTGACCAGAAGCTCACGGGATTTTCTTTTGGGATGCATTACTGCCTCTGACTATAAACCCCAGCACATTCCACTCTCCCACACCTGGGGAAAATTTAACAGTGTCTCTGTCTCTAAAAGACCCCCCCCTTTTTTTTCTGCAGGCTGGGTGATGATTGCAGGCTGGAAAGCTTGGCTCTGGTGGATACCTCCCAAACTCACTGGGTTTGCATGCAACTTGTTTAAATGATGGCATTTTCTTTCTCAGGGGATCTTGTTCATTAAGCTTGACAGAAGCAGTTCCTCCCAGAGGGTCCTGCTCTGCTCCATGGCCTTGGAAGTGAGTTCCTGAATGGTCCAGGTAATCTGATAGTACCTTTGGGGCCTAGGAGGCCTACTTTTTAATTGATAATTCCATGTTTCTGTAATAGTGGCCTCCTTAATAATAGCCTGCCACGTCATCCGCAATGATTGCTAATTTAGGTCTTCAGGCTCTCTGGATATAATGAGCCCTAATAAGCTCGAGACTTGTCACAGGCTCAGGAAAGCCCTTGTCCCCGCTGGAAGCAATGGTTTTTCCTCCATCACTGGGTACAATTGGGCACAGTCTCAAAAAAATTAATAAGTATGACTGGGATGCTCACCCTTTTCCAAAGAAAACATAAAGTCCTGGTTTCATTAAGCCAAGCTATTAAATTAAGAAAGTGTTTTTTAATTATCTGAGCATTTCAGGGAGCTCATAAAACATTTAAGGACCTTACGGGGGTGGCGCTGAGGCCCTTTCACAGTGAATTAGAGGCATGACAGCCAGAGCTGGAAAGGCAGGCTTCAGTTGCCTCTGTGAGTCCGCCTCTTGGTTCTGAGGACTGGCTGAGCAGAATCCCCTGTGCTCTGTGAAGGTGTATCTGTGTTCTAGGTCCAGGGAGAAGCCATACAGAAGCCTCAGAAAGACAAACCCACAAATCTCAGACATTCCCTAGGACCCCTGGGCCTGGTAGAAGCTGAGGCTGAAAACTGGACTTTCGCTGAGGAGTCCCTTCAGGTGTATGTATTCAATTTACATGACTTTTTCCCACCAGTACAAAAGTGAGTTCCCTGTCAGTGTTGCAGTCTGATAGGTGAAGAAATTGGACTATGTGGCCTGATAGAACAGATGATATTCATTCAGGTCCTTCTGATCCAAGGCTCCTAAACCCCAGTCATGACTCAGCAGTAAGTAATAGCACCTACCATACTATGGAACAGCAAGTAGTATTTCTTTGTTATTTTGTTACTGTTGGTTTGTTTTGAGACAAGGCTCCTCTGTGCATATAGTCCAGGCTGTTCTCAAACCATCCACCTCCAGAGGGCTGGGATTACAGGTGTGTGCAGCCTTCAAATGCCCAGCTTCAAATACCATTTCTTAAGTGACTCCAACATGCACAGTATAATGTGGCTCTGCAAAGCTCATTGATTACTCCTCTTCATGACTCTGTGAAATTAGACATCCTTTATATTACCAATGAAGAAACTGAGTCACAGAGGGAGGCCAGGAGATTTTTATGAGGTTATCCATCTGGTACTAGGGGTATGGTTTGTACTGGCATGGTCTAAATTGCTAGTCAGTCCTACTCTGTACTTTGCTTCCAGACTCCTCACTTGACTGATCTTATATGCTTGTCACCTGGGTTTGTTATGAGGTAGCTGAGTACTGGGTTGCACCTATGCTTATAACACGGAATCTCCCTTTCTCCTTGACATCTACCTGCATATGCCCTTCAGGTTCCTCTTCATCTCCAGTGTACTCCTCTGACACCCACTAATTCACCTGTCCCCAAACATACTGTTAAGTTAATTGGATTAAGGACCCAAAACAAAACCTCTTTCCTCCATTTGACACTATAGTTTCTTAATTGTTCTGACAGGCTGGTTCACTATGGTATTGGTGTCCCTAGCCATGTGCTGCTCAGGCCCAGGCTTCCTCTGGGAAGTTATCTCTGGCTATTTCAGTTTGCTGGTGTGATGTTCAAATATCAAAAAACGCACACTAGTTAAATGGGGAGTTTTTATGGTACTTAAGATACCTGAGATTATTCAATTTTTACCTACAAGGTTGATGTTGCTAAGGTTGGGATAAAGAGGTTCTTGTGATTTGAGACTATTATTTAAACTCCCATGGGATAACAATTTAGTAACCTTTATTATAAACACGTACACTTTCACATGGCTATTTTACTTCTAAGATTTCTCTATAGCTATGTAGAAATATATAATAATCACATTTTATTATCGGTTTTATTATTTAAATAAAATTTAAAAAGAAACTCAATATTACTTTGAGGTTGGAAGGGTAGTTTACATAAATTGTGAGGTATTTGTAGAACAGAATAATATATAGTTGTAAAAAAATAGGCACTAAATGAACCAAATGGAACAATCTTTAGGGCATACTATTATTAAGTAAGAAGAGAGAACCAGGCACATATTTATGTACATTGTTCTACTCCATGTATAAAACTTGAGAGAAGCTAAAATATGCTGAATCTTTTCGGTACATGAGTGTGGGACTTGAATATTAGGAGGGAACTGGGTCAGTGTGGGATGGAGAACTTTGTGTGCCTAAATATTAGAGTTTTAATTTATGATCCATGTGAATGTGTTGTCTCTACAAAAGCAATATGAAAAATACATTGTGGCTAGAAAACAGGATACAGAGAGCTCAAAGAACATTCTAGAAAGAAGGACTAGTGTGCAAGAAGGATCCCCACTTGATAAGGCTGAGATGAAGGAGATGGGAATATTCTTTTAGGTCTTTTAGAGGAGTCCAGCCCGTATCCAGAGTAACTAAAGGGTTCTGAGCAGGGAAAGGAAGAGGCCCTCAATAGGCCTTTGAAAGGCTCACTCTGAAGTGTGGTGAGCTATTTGGGAGAAATACCAGTCAGTGGCTCTTATCTTTATTCCGATGAGAGACCATCCCTGGTGCTGCTACATTCAGCGGCTAGTTACAATTGGTGTGACTGGGTGGTTGGTTCTGTGAGGCATTCTTTCGAAGCTAAGAGGGCTGGAGGCAGTGAGGATTTTGTCCTGGGGACAATGTAAGTTAAGGAATGGCTAAAAACTGAAACATTGTGCATCTGTGAAAAACAAAGTATCAGCTTGGACAATGGGTGTGGTCAGTTTCTTGAGCACACAGCAAAAAGAAGCAGAGTGTTGACTGTATATATCATATAATTCTTTATATAAAACCATGGAGAAGAGAACAGACTTGAATATGTGCTTGAACAAGCTTTAAAGCATTTTCAAAATGCAGGATTGGTGAGGTCGTTTCCAAAGAGGAGTCAGGTTTGGATGGGAAGAACTGGAGTCTGATGCTTGGTGTATTCAATAGAGCCTTTAGTCCTGTGGTCCATTACAAAGGACATGAGAAGAGGGTCACAGGGGTGGGGGTGGCTTTCTAGTTTGAAGAGGTCTGGCCTGGATATCCACCATCAGGAGGTATATGCCTAGCTAGAGACAGACCAGAAATGTACAGGCGAGAACTGCAAACTGCTCATACTTATTCATTCCAGAGATGCAAGTGGGGTGGGGTGAGGGTGGTAGTGGGGGTGTGGGTGTCAGGAATTTACAAGCATGGACTGTCTGTCAACAAGCAGATCCTTACTGGATGCCTGCTTACTCTGCTACCAGGAAACAGTGTCCCTCCTGTTCTCATGTGGGGCTCTTGTCACCCTGTTCTTTGACATCCCCTGTCACTTGTCCAGGCAGGGAAGTCCTATCTCTATCCTTTGTATATTCCTTAAGACCACTTACTTACCTTGTCCTGCACTCTGGCAATGACGTTCTGGTGAGCTGGTGACACTTCCCAGTTTCTCTGTCCCTTGCAGGCCTGCCAGTAGCAGCATTCTGTGGGAATAATTGATATTACAGAAAACACAAGGCTGGGTGCCAGCTTCACATTCTCTAAACATTTAATGATTCAAGTGTTTCAGCATCATCAGAGCCAAGTCTGGAAACTCTCCCGGCGGCTTACAGCTGATGATGATCAAGCCACCTGTTTTACTGTTTTAGCAACCTCTCCTCTGGTTCCAGGAGTTGTGGGTAAGGGACCATTGGTTGGATGCCAAAGCTATGTGGCCCCTGCAGGGTCTCTGTGTCCACATAGAGGCCTCAGGCTTGGCAAACTGGCAGTCTTTCTTCCTTGCACTGATCAGCGAGAGTATTTTGGCTTGATCATCTAGAGGTTGGCACAATCTGCCTTATTGTTTTTAAGAGGTGTTTGTTTAAGCTCTCATGATGGGGCCCAGCTGTCTGTGACAGGGGACAGGAAGTACAAGGCAGGCTGGGTGATAGAAGCATGAGAGGAAGTCTATCCTGGAAGTGCCAGGGACGTTAGGAATGTGGTGAAAGGGGGGAGGTGTTAGGAACTGAGAAATTGGGGAGGAGCAGGAAGCTTAGATCGGAAGTCTGTGCAGGAGAGACAGAGCAAAGGCAGAGGAGGAGGAAGGCGTGCAGAGAAACAAACTCAGAGTTGTCCTATGTGAACAAGAACAACCCTCCCTCAGCACCACCATCATAGGAGCAAATATTCCAGATGGAAACCTGGTGGGGGACATCCTATTCAATTCAGGCAGATGCTGTCTGCCTGGTACCATTGTTTAACTACTGGCTAGTAGCAGTTAGCTATTGTTCTGGGACAAACATAACCATGCCAGACACTTTAACCTGGTAATTCTTGATTTAGCTCTGAATTGGTAGGTAGATAAGCTTGGGCTGAGCTGGGCTTGGTAGAACTCACCTTGTTTTCTGATATTGATTGATTATTTGCTTGCAAGCTTTGATGATCTCAACTGGGCTCTTTCCATGTGATGCTATCCTTAAGCAATCAAGGCTAACCTTGATCTTATACTGAAAATACAAACGTTAAGAGAGAGCTCTTCCTACCCCTTATTTCTGTATTGAACTTGCTTTTGTCCTTGGTTGAGTCCAGTCGATGTGAAAAGGCTCCATTGACGGGCACCTATAGCAAAGGCTCTTCTGTCCTGGATGAACTTTAGGAAATGCATAGAAAACAGCTGACACCACTCAGTGGGTCAGCAAATGTAACTGCTGAAGCCAGGCACTGAAGACACTACAGAGTCAGAACTTTCCAAGGGGATGGATAGGAGACGTCATGGGATCAAGAGAGAGTGAAATTTTAAACATATATTTGTAGAAGGGATTTAGAACTACACGTGCTATTTGTCTCTTTAATGTGTTTCATGCAGAGATCTCTTTTACAAATGCTTCAGACCCTTTTTGAAGGGTCAGAAGCAACTTTTTTTTTTTTTCCTTATCATCAGGAATGAATTCTCTCAAGTAAACTGCAACCAAAATGGGAAGAAATCCTGGGAAGATGGTTCCGTGGATAAAGTGCTTTCTTTGCAAGCATGGAGATTTCAGATGCTTGGAGGGAAAAGGCTGGGCCTGCCTGATATCTCAGTGCAGTAGAAAGGAGATAAAAGAATCTTATGGCTCCATGACTGACCAGTCTAGATAAGCAGTGAGCTCTAGGCTCAGTGAAAGAACTGAGGTAACACGTAACCCACTGATTGCTTCCACATGTATGTGCACGAAGACATGAACATATGCACCCCAAAATGCACATAAGTCACACACACACACACACACACACACACACACACACACACACACACACACACACACAAAGAGTACATACCCACATAATAAAGTTTAAGGACACTCATGGCCGGGTAGGTGGAAACATAATATGGGAATCCAGCAGCAATGTGCTTAGTCTGAGCAGGCAAACAATCTATTTTAAATTGATTGCTTTATTTGCTGGACTTTATATTGACATGTTTTGCTTGGTTCTTGTGTGCTCTGGGACTTGGGCCTATTCATTTATTATTAGAAGAACGGTAATTATTTTGAGGCACTCTGTAGAATAAACTTTGCTTTCCTTTGCCTGCTCTCAGCAGGGTCAGGTGTGGCCTTTATATCTCTGGAGATGCTTATGACAGCAACTTGGAGACCCTCTCCACTCACACATACCAGTCACACCATTGCCATGTGTCTGGTAGTACACCCCAAAGAACCCACTTTGGGAGGAAAGCTTGCAAACCTCTGATAATCCATCTTTACTGAGGCTGTAGGTCCTCTGGGACTTTGCCCAAATATAGGATCTGCTTTAGTAGTGTGAGAGGAGGTCCAGAATCTAACTTAATAAGCTGGTCTGTGGAAAACATTTTGAGTAGTATGAGTGTAGTGGGTAAGTGACACCTCCTCCGTATTGGTGAATTCAGTAGCGAGGTTGAGAACTAAGGCTTATGCGCATTTCGTTGGTCTGTCTTTCTGTACTGAAACTTGGCAGAGAGAGCACCCATTTCTTGTTTACAGTTGTTTCCCCAGTGGCAAGAACACAGAAAACTTCAGATAACATTTCATAGGTGAATGCTTCCTGTTCCTCACATGGGTGGGATATGTGCTGGTTCATATAATGTTTTTCTATCTTGATGTTCTGAGTGGCCACTAGGAGGCCTGCAACTGTCCCATGAACTTCAGGATGGATCCTTTACCTCATTTAAAGAAGCACAGGCATCCATGGCTAGACTGTGTGTCTGTGGCCTTTTCCTAGACTTAGTTATATCTCATCTGGAGACTGTGTTTGTGTCTCACCAGAGGCCTCTCTTTACCCTTTGAATAGTGGTAGTTCATCTGGATTGCCAGCTACATGGGACGTGGCATCAACTAAGAGATACGCCTCTGGGTATATCTTCAAGGGCACATCCAGGGAGGGTTAACTGAGGAGAGAAGAAATTTCCTGGTTCAGGATCTGAGACCCAGAAACATTTTTTTAAAGGGCTATTTCTTCCCCCATCTCTGCCGAAACTCAAGCATGAGCCCATCTCTGCTTGCATCTGTAGGTGATAAAATACAAACAACTATGATAGCAAAAAAATAGGCTGGTGTCCCACCAATATATTCGTGACAAACATACGTGGACCATGACCCAGCTCATAGCTTCCCTAGGAAGGAAATCTGCCCACACTTGAGAAAAAGTGCCTTACATGTACATGTAGCTGTGCTTAAATGAAGAAGGGTTTTGTTGAATGCTGTCCCTGCTACTTGCCAGATGATGCTGATCAGCCAGTCCCTCAGCTGTAGAAAGTGAGCCCTGAAAAGCCTGTCCTAAGTGTCCTTCAATGCTGACAGTAAAACATGAGTTATGCATAGAAAGCCTGGGAATCATGATGTCTTATCCTTTCTCTACTAGAATCCTATGTGTTTGGAGAGCAGAGGTGTGCTATGGGTGCAGAGCATGCTTTGCTGAGCAAGAACTAACCTCCATGTGGTTCAGGAAGTTCTTGGCAGAGTGTGAATCATATGACACGATTCCTAAAAGTATTTGAGGAACCACTGAACTGAACTTAAGGCTAAGTCCACCTCCACGTGTATGATGATGTTCGGCATGCTGAGAAATTTATATGCTTCAGTTTCCTTATTGAGCAACCAAAGACACTCATAGGGTCTATTACTCCACTGAGTTAGGATTTGGAGGGGTCAATTGAGACTGGGGCACTGAACATTTGGCTCCGTGCCTGTGGCCCAGAGTCAACTTTGCTTAATAGTTATTAGTTACTGTTGCCTTTATTATGTGTTATTTTGCCCATGGGGACAGCTTCAAAGCAGACAGTGACCTCTTTCCAGGGTTTCCTATCCTGCCTGAGAAGCTCCATCAACAGCTTCCCTAATGAGCTTAGCTCTGGGAGGCAAGAACTTTGTTTGCCTAGTGTCTCCCTGTCAACATGGTTTCTTTTTAGAGTTGACATTACACCAACTGTGTATTTACCAGCCTTCATGGGACCTATGACTATTAACTACCGCAATAGAGTAAATGACATTCATTGTTAAAAAAGGCTAAATGCCTATTTCCCCCTCACAATGGAAGGAGCTCTTGGAAGCCATTGAGTAAATAACTATAAATAACACACCATAAAATGCTTTCCATACGCCTTGTCGCATGAACTGCCACACTCTGAAGCAGCTGGTATGGCTGGGTAAATTATATGTGCTCTTAAGCACTGTCCAAAATACATATTTACTTGTACTTAAAGACCTACACTAAACAGTCTCTATGGCAACTGGAAAAAAAACCCACAGAAGTCTTATTAAGCATTCTTTGTATTATGTTTAGGAGGTTAATCATTAGGAGAAAGCTCACAGCCACATAGACACCAGGGAACTTGAAGAAAGAAAGTCTTTGAAAGGAAAAAGAACGAGGTTGACTTTGAACCTGGTGGGGGAGGATTGTGTATTTTTTTTTTTTCCTGAAGTAATAATCACCAAGGGACTTCTCTTTGGAAGGGAGTGTTGTGTTTGGGGTATATCATGATTTTGGGTTTTCAGCAGAGAAGAAAGATTTGTCAATTGACATATTCCAGTCAAAGATTACTTTCTGAGATTTTGCTTTAGTCACAGCAAGAAATGACTTTTTTTGCTAGTCACACGTTAGGGAACCTGGAGGCTTCTGTTGAAGTGGAGTCCTGTAAGTCTTCAAAGGGAACATGCAGTGGTTTCCTCCAGGTGGAGCTTGTACTCATTCAGCAAGCCCTTCCTTGTAGTCAGAGGGTCTATGGGACACTGGGATAGTGAAACCTAAAAGTACTGGTGATTTAGCCTAGCAACGATCTTTTTCCCTCTTTTGCTCTGCTGCATGCACAGCTTTTGGGTGAATTTTTTGTTGCTCATGGTTACTCAAATATGTAGGGAGATTATGTTGTTCCATTGTAAATAATTGTCCCTGCCTATGAGTTTAATAAAAAGCGTTGATTGGCCAAAGGCAGAGAGGAAGTGTGGGTGGGGCTACCAGACTAAGACGACTCTAGGAACAGGAAGAACAGAGCAGAACGCCAGAGAGAAGCCAGAAGATGCAGAGGACAACTATGCTGCTCTGAGAAAAGGTACCGAGCCCCATGGCTGAACAGGATAAGGGTCATGGGTTAGTTTAAGGGTAAAGAGTTAGCAGGTTATATGCCTGGGCCTTAGGCCGATCAGCCTAAAACTATTGTAAGCATCTGTGTGTCTCTGCGGGTCTGTGGGTCTACAGGCCTAAACCTTGAGGCTAGGCCAGAAAGTCTGGGCCAGAAACCACTTACTACACAGATACCTAAGGAACTCTACCTCTTCTGATTCCATACCAGCCCTAAATTTGATCTTCGGGGGTTCTACAGCAGAGGCTAAGAGAACAGCTGGGAGACATGATGGGCCAGACAAGCTCCTCTTTATATCTACGAGTGATTCTGCTAGACAAACCCAAGGCATTGTTGAACCCAATCAAAAGCATGGATTGCAAAGACAGGGACATGTAAGTATCCTTTGATGAACAAACACCTCTGAGACAAGTGATGTTAAATACTAGACCCTGGTATTTAGCTTCAGATGATACTATATTTAAACGACAGTAGAGTATGGAATTTCTCTGATTGGTTAATGGGCTCAGAGATCTCAAATGACACATTTAAAGTCACTTGGTCTAATGTAGAAAGGGTAAACATCACTCAGTAGGTTCATAGCTAGACGCTCCTGCAGACACGCACAGGTGATATTTACCAAATAGTTATGTTCACAGCCTATGTGTATACATGTACATATATACACAAATATATCTTTGGGTAGAAAGGGGAGCAAGACAGAGTATGCTGTTGAGTGAGGAGAAAAAACTGAACACAGGTAGAGACACTTGGGTTGTGAAAAAGGATGTGATAGTTATTGGTTTTCTAGTTTTGACTTTGCCACAGATTTTCCTTTTAATGGCAGGTAAGTGTATAAAATTATAGTTGCTAAGTGAAGCTCCAAGGCTCCAGGATGACCATTCTGTGTAGTGTGTCACTGAGATGTGGAGATTATGGAACTGAGCAAGTGTTTGAGTGACTACCCGAATCCAGTGTGTAATATTTTTATTTGTGAGTACACACACATGCATATACACACATACACTCAGACAGACAGACACGTATGTGCACACAAACACATACACACACATGAGAGAGAGAGAGAGAGAGAGAGAGAGAGAGAGAGAGAGAGAGAGAGAGAGAGAGAGAGAGAGAGAGAGAGAGAGCTCATAGACTCTGTAGAAGCATTGAGAACAAGACAACCCTGTGCCTATCAACAATGGAATGAATTTATTGCTGGCTGTCAGCCTAGTGACACACTTCGCAGAGCCCAGAGAATGAAGACCAGGCACGGAACACACAGCACAGACACATCTTCAAATGTCATGTAGAGGACAGAAGGCCAGAAGAAACATCCAAGTTTGTCCCCAGCGATTCCATTCTGGGTGATTCTGAGCTAGCAACACGTGTGTCAGCTTTCAAAGGTCTGGAAATGCTTTGAGGTTTAATGGTGACCAAAAGCCTGGATGAGCAGAGTGAGCACTGGCTGTAACATTGCCCTCATCCTTGAGGCTAGTGACATGGTCTATTTGCTCTCAAGAGACTTTTTTTTAACCATAACATTTAGAGTTTTGAGCATTATTTTATTAATTTCAATTTAAAAACTCTACATAGGGCACAGCAGTTAAGAGCACTTGTTGCTCTTTCAGAGGAGATGATTTTGATTCCCAGCATCTACATGGTAGCTTTCAAACATCCACAGATGATAATAGAATAAAACAAGTGTATTTTTAAAAATCTACTTGAATAAAGCACTTTGAGAAATGTGAATTAGAGGATCAGAACTGACCCCAGGACCCCATTCCTCCTGTACCACTGCCTGCTTGTGTTCTCTCTCTCTCCCTCTACTTCTGCCTGGTAGAATACAAACCGCAGACACTGAAGAAAGTAGTTACTACCTTACCCCCCTCCTGTAGACACAGATCTTGATGTGTATGTATGTAACTATCCTTAAAGCTGATGATGGAATTGTCATTATTGTCTTCAAGATTCCTTTTACAACACCAACTAAGAAAAAAAATCATAATAAATTTTTACAAGTTAGGTGCCAGCAAGAATAAGCAGGAGAACACTATGAGGAATGAATTGGAGGCACTAACAAAAATCTTCCCTCAGCACAATAACTCTAAAGGACAGCCAGAGTCTGTGGAGGCTGCCATAGAAAATTCTCCTGGGGCATTAGGGAGGAGGAAGGAGATACTTCTCCCCTGCCATTTTCATTTCTAGGGCTAATGTGTCTGGGGATGTGCAGAGAAAGCACAATGCTTGGCCTCGGCTGTGAGTCAGGGTTGGGATAACTAGGGCCACTTAAGTTATCCCTGAGGATCCCCGAATTAACCCTCTGTGAACCCAAGAAAGCCATTTCTGCTAACCTAATGGGAAAGCTGCTGGAATCCAATCAAGAGTAAGCCAGTATGTCACTTGTCATTAGATTCAATTGGCGATTTTTTTTAATTACAAAATTACCTTTGAATTTTGTACAGGAGCCTATAACTGCTGTCTATTGGCAGTAATCAAGCCTGATTTTATTTCACCCATAGACCAGTTTCACCTTCTAGAATCTTTGTTCATTAAGCTTCTGTCTGTCCAGCTATCAGTGAGGAATAAATCCCACAGCAAACACAACCCAGTTACTTGCAGAGTATCTACCACTGTCTCCAGATAGTTCTGGTGAGCAGGCTAGACTTTTAGAGTCTTACTGGGTCATATAGCAAACATATTCTCTGGATAAGAATTGGGTAGTCTCTCTCACCCTCCTCCCGCCTTTTCCCCCTGCTCTGTCTGTCTGTCTGTCTGTCTGTCTGTCTGTCTGTCTCTCTGTGTAAATGGCTTGGAAACTTCTAATGTACCAGACATGACAGGTTCATAACAGATGAGAATCTAATGAAGCATTATAGTTGAACAAACATTGCTCTCAGCCCTATAGTCAGGTGATAAGAGAATATTTGTTTTCTGTTGTTGCTGACTTTATTTGACTTCTGAGGTGATTATTGGTTCCATCTGATTGTACATTTCCTGCAGGACAGCTCAGCCCATACTTGTCTTGTGAAGCATTGTTGAGAACTCATATTAAGAACTGTGTTATTTTTCTGACTGCCAACAGGAAGGGCAAGGAGTCTGTGTACAAACCTTGACAGTAACAGGCCCAGGATATAGCTCAAAGATGCTTCTGGGAAGATCCCCTCTCTTTAGCATCATTGATAGACACACTTTCTTTGATGCATTTAATGATATTTTTTTGAAGTTTTCAGTTATCTTTATTTTTTATTTAATTTTTTTTCACACACCCACCCCTACTGCCTCTCCTTCTGCCTCTCCCAGTCCTCTCTCAGCCTCCCTCAACCTTCCCTCCCATCTATTCCCCAGAGAGGGCAAGGAATCCCAAGGTGGTCAATTCAGTCTGGCATATCCAGTTGAGGTAGGACCAAGTCCCTCCCCCCAGTACGAAGGCTGAGTAAGGTGTTCCTCTGTAGGGAATGGGCTCCAAAAAGCCAGTTCATGCACCAAAAATAAACTCTGATCCCATTGCAAGAGACACCACAAACTTCCCAAATCATTTGACTGTCATCTACATTCAGAGTGTTTAGTTCCTCAGCTGTCATTTCAGAGTCAGTGAGCTCACAATAGCTTGGGTCAGCCATCCTTTTGGGTCTCTTCTCTGCTCATATAATCTCTCCTCCCTCTCTTCAGCTGGACCAGGAGCTTGACCTGGTGCTTAGCTATCAATCTCTACTTCTGCCTCCATCAGTTGCTGCATGAAGGTTGTCTAATGACACTTAGGATGGTCATTAATTTGACTACAGGGGAAGCCCTGTTTAGGCAACCTCTCCACTATTGCTTGGAGTCCTAGCCGGGGAAATTTTGTGGATTCTTGGATGTTTCCCTAGCACTGGGTTTCTCTCTAACCCCACAATGGCTCAAGATATCTATTTCTGGACAACTGGAGATGCCACAGCCCCCTGGTCCACAGCCGAATAAGAGGTGAGTGCCACCCCAATCCCCAGGCTACTCAGCGACCATCAGTCTCTAAAACCTGGCCTGGGGACACAGCTTTTGGTACCCCACCTACACCCAGATCTGCCCCAAACCAAAGCCAGCTGGGAGAGCCCTTCCAAGCAAAACATGGACGAAGGAACTGCCCATGACCAAACTCTACTCCAATCACAAACTGTGTTATCACACACTGACGACTAGAGACCCAGCCCCCAGGCCCAAAACTAAGAGCCAACTGTGGGCCTACTAAGAGTGAACTGAGGGATACATATAACAATATAAAGAACAACAAGGTGTGAACCAGAAGAAGCTGGCGGTTCTACAGCATCAAGACCTGAGCATAACAATGAAGGGGAAACGGAAGGAAACGACCTTAAAAATAACTCTATGAAGGTAGTAGAAGCCTTAAAAGAGGATATAAAAAATTCCCTTAAAGAAATAGAAGAAAATACAAACAAAAAAATGGAAGAGGTTAACAAATCCCTGAAATAAAATTAAGAAAACCAAGAAAAAGAAAGCAAACAAGTCAAAGAAACATTTCTGAAATTAAAAGTTGAAATAGAAGCAATAAAGAAGGCACAAGCTGAGGCAATGCTGGAAATAGAAAACCTGAAGAAACAAACTGAACTTCAGATGCAAGCATAACCAAAAGAATGCAAGAGATGGAAGAATCTCTGAAGTGAAAGATTCAATAATGGAAATAGATATGTCAGTCAAAGAAAACACTAAAACCAAAAAGTCATAACACAAAACAGGAAATTTGGGACACCATGAAAAGACCAAACCTAAGAATAATTGGAATCAAGGAAGGAGAAGAATACCAGCTCAAAGGCACAAAAATATATTTAACAGAATCATCCAAGAAAACGTTTCCAACTTAAAGAAAGAAATGCATATAAAGATACAAGAAGCCTACAGAACACCAAATACACCAGAACCCCCCAAAAAGTCTGCTCACCACATAATAATCAAACCACTAAACCTACAGAATAAAGAAAAACAAAGAAAAAATACTAAGAGCTGCAAAGGAAAAATGCCAAATTACCTATAAAGGTAGACCTATCAGAGTAACACCAGACTATTCAATGGAAACAATGAAAGCAAGAAGGACCTGGTTAGATGTTATACAGACACTAAAAGAGCATGGCTGCCAACCCAGCAAAACTACCCATCATCATAGATGGAGTAAGCAAGATATTTCATGACAAAACCAGATTTAAACAATACCCATACACAAATCAGGCCCTACAGAAAATACTAGAGGGAAATTTCTAACCTAAGGAAACCAGATATACCCATGAAGTCGCAAGCAATTGATAATCTCATAGAATAAAAACCCAAAGAAGGGAAATTCACACATGCTACCACCAAAAATAATAGAAAATTACAATCATTGGTCATTAATATCTGTTAATATCAATGGGTTCAATTCACCTATAAAAAGACACACCCTAATATGATGTATAAAAAAAACAGAAGCCATCCTTCTGCTGCATATAACAAACACACCTCAACTTCAAAGACAGACACAGGCTCAGAGTCAAGGGTTGGGAAAAGACTTTTCAATCAAATGGTCCTATGAAACAAGCTGTTGTAGCCATCCTAATATGTAACAAAATAGACTTCAAATTAAAATCAACCAAAAGAGAGCAGGATGGACACTACTTATTATCGGAAAAATCCACCAAGATGAAGTCTCAATCCTGAATATTTATGTCCCCAACATAAGGGTACCTAAATATGTAAATGAAACACTACTAAAGCTTAAACCTCACCTCAAACCCCACACACTAATAGTGGGAGACTTCAATACCCACTTTCACTCTTGGATAGGTCAACCAGACAGGAATTGAGCAGAGAAATAAGGGATCTAACAGATGTTATGACCCAAATGAGCCTAATAGATATATACAGAACTTCCCACCCAAATACAAAGGAATATACATATTTTGCAGCAGCCCATGGAACTTTCTCTAAAATTGACCACATATTAGTTTATAAAGCAAATATCAATAAATACAAAAAAATGGAAATAACTCTTTGTATCATATCAGACCAACATGCTCTAAAGTTAGAGTTCAACAACAACAAAAATCATAGAAAGCCTACAGATTATGGGAATTGAACATCTCTCAATTGAACCACCTCTGGGTCAAGGAAGAAGTTAAGAAAGAAATCAAAGACTTCCTAGAATTTAATGAAAATGAATCCACAACATACCCAAACTTATGGGACACAACAAAAGCAGTGCTATGAGGAAAACTCATAGCACTAGATGCTTATGTTAAAAACCTAGAGCAATCTCACACAAGAGACCTAACAGCACAGCTGAAGGCTTCAGAACAATTAGAAGCAAACTCACCTAGAAGGAGTGGACGGCAGGAAATAATCAAACTTAGGGCTGAAATCAATAAATAGAAACAAAGAGAACAATACAAGGAATCAATGAATCAAAGAGTTGATTCCTTGAGAAAGTCAAGAAGATAGACAAACTCTTATCCAAACTAACAAAAAGGCAGAGAGAGAATATCCAAATTAAAAGAATCAGAAATGAAAAGAGGGACATAATAACGGACACCCGGGAAATCCAGAGAATTATGAGATCATACTTTGAAAAATCTATACTCCACTAAAATGGAAAACCTAAAAGAAATGGACAACTTCCTGGACAAGTACCACTTACCAAAATTAAATCAAGATCAGATAAATGACCTACATCTGTAATCCCAAACAAAATTGTTGCTGTTATTAAAAGTCTCCCAAGTGAAAATAAAAACAAAACAAAACATGATCAGATGGTTACAGTGCACAATTCTGCCAGACATTCAAAGAACTAATACCAATACCCTTCAAATGTTCCATACAGTAGAAACTGAAGGAACATTGCTGAACTTTTTTTTATGAGGCCAAAATCACCCTGAAACCCAAGCCATACCCAAGATGCAGAAAAGAAAGAGAATTACAGACCAATCTCCCTCATGAATATTGATGCAAAAATATTCAAGAATATCCTGGAAAACTGAATCTAACAACATATCAAAAAAAATCTACCATGATCAAATAGTTGTCATCCCAGATATGCAGGGATGGTTCAAGATACAAAAAACTTTGAATATTATCCATCATATAAGCAAATTGAAAGAAAAAAACCCACATGATCATTTCCTTAGATACTGAAAAAATCTTTTACAAAATCCAACACTCCTTCATGATAAAATTCCTGGAGATATCGGGAATATAGGGAAAATACCTAAATATAATAAAGATGATGTACAGCAAGCCGACAGCCAACATCAAACTAAATGGATAGAAACTCAAAGTAATCCTACTAAAGTCAGGAACAAGACAAGGCTGTCCTCTCTCTTCTTGTCTATTCAATATAGTTCTCTAAGTTTAGCTAAAACAATAAGAGAACAAAAGGAGATTAAGGGGATACAAATTGGAAAGGAAGAAGTCAAACTATCTCTATTTGTAGATGATATGATCATATACATAGTGACCCCCAAAATACTACCAGGGAACCCCTATAGCTGATAAACATCTTCAGCAATGTAGCAGGGTACAAGATTAACTCAAAAAAAATCAATAGCCTCCTATACACTAAGGATAAAAGGGCTGAAAAAGAAATAAGGGAAACATCACCCTTTATAATAGCTGCAAATAAAAAGAAGGCTGACTGGGAGGGATTGGGATAAGGGAAGGAAGGGCAAGCAGGAGTATACATTAAAAAAAAGATATTTATTTCTTTGTTCTCTCTCTGTTGCTCCACCCACCCAACCATTCCATTCTCTCCTGATCTCTTCCCATCTTCCCTCGCTCCCCCTGCCTGCCATATGATCCCAATTTACACAGGAGATCTTCTCTATTTCCCCTTCCTAGAAGGATTCATGGATATTTTTCTTAAGTTCCTCCTGTTATCTAACTGTTCAGGGTTTATGGATTATAGCCTGATTATCTTTTGATTTATGTGTAAAATCCACTTATGATGAGTACATATCATGTCTTTCTGGGTCATTGTTACTTCACTCAGAATATACTCTCCAGATCCATCTATTTGCGTGCAAGTTTCAGAATGTCATTATTTTTCTTCTGAGAAGTACTACACTGTGTAAATGTATCATATTTTTAGAAATCCATCCTTTAGTTGAGGGGTATCTAGGTTGTTTCCAGGTTCTTGGTATTACAAATAATGCTGCTATGAACATAGTTGAGCTGATGCGCTTGAGGTAAGAAATGTGCATCCTTTGGGTATATGCCTAATAGTGGTATTGCTGGATCATTGGTTAGATTGATTCCCAGTTTTCTAAGGAATCACTGTACTGCTTTCCAAAGTGGCTGCACAAGTTTACGTTCCCATCAACAATGGAGGAGGGTTCCTCTTGCTCCACATTCCCTCCAGCATAGACTGTCACCTGTGTTTTTGATCTTAGCCATTCTGACAGATGTAAGATGATATCTCAGAGTTGTTTTGATTTGCATTTCTCTGAGGCTAAGGATTTTGATCATTCTTTAAGTGTCTTGAAATATTTTCTGATAATTCTCTAACTCTGAACCCCATTTTTAAATTGGGTTATTTGGTTATTTGGCCTCCAGTATTTTGAGTTCTCTATATATTTTAGAGATTAGTCCTTTGTCAGATATAGGGTTGGTAAAGATCTTTTTCCATTCTGTAGGCTGTCATTTTGTCTTATTGACTGTCCTTTGCAGAAATTTCTCAGTTTCAGGAGGTCACATTTATTAGTTGTTCTTAGTGTCTGTGCTACTGATGTATTTAGAAAGTGGTCACCTGTGCCAGTGTGTTCAAGGGTGTTTCCCACTTTCTTTTCTATCAAGTTCAATGTTTCTGGGTTTATGTTGAGGTCTTTGATTTACTTGGACTTGAGTTTTGTAGAGAATGATAGATATAGATCTATTAGCATTATTCTACATACCACCATCCAGTTATGCCAGCCCCATTTGTTGAAGAGGCTATCTTTTTTTCCCATGCTATATTTTTGGCTTTTTTTTTTTTTTGTCAAAAATTAGCTGTTATAGGTGTGTGGATTAATGTCGGTATCTTCAATTCCATCAATCCACAAATCTGTTTTTATGCCATTGCCAGGCTGTTTTTATTACTGTAGCTTTTTATAGAAGAACCTTGAAGTCAGAGATGGTGGTGCCTCCTGAACTTCTATTTTTGAATAGGATTTTTAAATGAAATCTATGGGTTTTTTTTTTCTATATGAAGTTGGGTATTGTTTTTTCAAGGTCTGTGAGGAATTTTGTTGCGATTTTGATGGGGATTGCATTGAATCTGTAGATTGCTTTTGGTAAGAGTTCCATTGTTACTATGTTAATCCTTCCTATACAAGAGCATGGGAGATCTTTCTATTTTCTGATGGCATCTTCAATATCTTCTTTATTCAATCAATGACTTAAAGTTATTGTCATACATTTCTTTTACTTCCTTAGTTAGAGTTACCTCGAGATATTCAATGTTATTTAATGTTGTAAAGGGTGATATTTCCTTGATTTCTTTTTCAGACCGTTTATTGCTTATGTATAGGAGGGATATTGATTTTTTTGAGTTAATCTTGTATCCGGCTACATTGTTTATCATCTGTAGGTGTTCCTTGGTAGAATTTTGAGAATCACTTATGTATACTATCATATCATCTGCAAATAATAATAGTTTGACTTCTTCCTTTCCAATTTGTATCCCCTGGATCTCCTTTTGTTGTCTTATTGTTCTAACTAAAACTTTGAGATCTGTATTTCATAGATATGGGGAGAATGGACAGCCTTGTCTTATTCCTGATTTTAGTGGGATTTCTTTGAGTTTATTTCCATTTAGTTTGAGAGTGGCTGATGGCTTGATGTATATTGCCTTTATTATGTTTAAGTATCTTTTCTGTATCCCTATTCTCTCCAGGACCTTTGTCATGAAGGAGTGTTGGAATTTGTCGAAGGCTTTTTCAGCATCTAATAAGAGAATCATGTCACTTTTTTCTTCCAGGTTGTTTGATGATGGATGACATAGGCAGTTTTTCGCATTTTGAATCACCCCTGTATCCCTGGGATGAAGCTTACTTACTTGATCATGGTGGGTGATTATTTTTGATATGTTCTTGAATTTGGCTTGCCAATATTTTATTGAGTATTTTTACATCAATATGTATGAGAGAGATTCAAGTGTAATTCTCTTTCTTTGCTGCATCTTCTTGTGGTTTGGGTATCAGAGTGATTGTAGCCTCATAAAAAGAGTTTAGCAATATTCCTTCAGTCCCTATTGTATGGGACAATTTGAAGAGTATTGGTATTAGTTCTTTGAAGGCTCTGGGCTTTATTTGCTTGGGAGACTTTTAATAACTGCTTCTATTTCCTTAGGGTTTATAGGTCTACTTAGATAATTTATCTGGTCTTGATTTAATTTTGGTAAGTGGTACCTGTCCAGAAAGCTGTCCATTTAATTTTAGGTTTTTCCAATTTTGTGGAGTACAGATTTTTCAAGATGATATAATGATTCTCTGGATTTATTCAGTGTCAGTTGTTATGCCCCCCCTTTCATTTCTGATTCTGTTAATTTGGATAATCTCTCTCTGACTCTTAGTTAGTTTGGATAAAGGTTTATCTATCTTGTTGACTTTCTCAGAGAACCAACTCTTGTTTCATCGAGTCTTTGTATTGCTCTCTTTGTTTCAATTTTATTCATTTCAGCCCTGAGTTTGACTATTTCCTGCTGTCTACTCCTTTTAGGTGAGTTTGCTTCTAATTGTTCTAAAGCCTTCAGCTATGCTGATAACTCTCTGTGTGAAAAATTTTAAATTATTTTTTATGTAGGCACAGGTGCTCTGGACTTTCCTCTTAGCACTGATTTCATTGTGTCTCATAAGTTTGGGTTTGTTGTAAATTCATTTTCATTAAATTTTAGGAAGTCTTTAATATCTTTCTTTACTTCTTTGACCCAGAGGAGGTTAAATTGAGACATATTCAATTTCCATAAGTATGTAGGCTTTCTGTGGTTTTTGTTGTTGAATTCCAACCTTATTCCATGGTGATTTAATAGGATACAGGGGGTTTTCTTATTTTTTTATCTATTCATATTTATTTAATGACCGAGTATGTGGTCAATTTTAAAGAAAGGTGCATGGAGTACTGAGAAGAAGGTATATTCTTTGGTATTTGGGTGGAATGTTCTCCACATATCTGTTAAGCCATTTTAAGTCATGATATCTGTTAGCTCCCTTATTTTGCTGTTAAGTTTCTATCTGGTTGACCTATCCATTGGTGAGAGTAGGATATTGAAATCTCCACTACTAGTGTGTAGGGTTTGATATAAGGTTTAAGCTTTAGAATATTTTTTTACATATGTGTATGCCCATTTATTAGGGGCATAAATGTTCAGGATTGAGATTTCTTCCTAATGGATTTTTCCTAAGAAGAATAAGTAATGCCCATCCTGGTCTCTTTTGACTGAATTTAGTTTGAAGTCTATTTTGTTAGATATTAGGATGGCGACACCAGCTTGTTTCTTAAGTCCATTTGATTGGAAAGTCTTTTCCCAACCCTTTACTCTGGGGCAGTGCCTGTCTTTAAAGTTGAGGTGTTTCTTGTATGCATCAGAAAGATGGATCCTGTTTTCATATCCATTGTGTTAGTTTTTGTCTTTTTATAGGTGAATTGAGCCCATGTATATTAAGGAATAATAATAACCAGTGATTGTTAATTTATGTTATTTTTGGTTGTGGTGTGTGTGTGTGTTTCTCTTCTTTGGGATTTGCTTCTGTGGGATTATCTATTGTTTGTGGCTTCATGCGTATATTAAGTTTCTTTAGGCTGAAGTTTTCTTTCTATTACTTTCTGTAGGGCTGGATTTATGGATAGATATCCTTTAAATCTGGTTTTGTTATGGAATATCTTGTTTATTTCGTCTATGGCAATTGAGCATTTTGCTGGGTATAGTAGTCTTAGCTGGCATCCGTGGTATCTCAGTGTCCTTTTAACATCTGTGCAGAACCTTCTTGCTTTCATAGTCTCCATTGAGAAGTCGGGTGTCATTCTGAGGGGTCTGCCTTTATAAATCATTTGGTGTTTTTCTTTGCAGTTTTTAAAATTCTTTATTCTATATGTTTAGTGTTTTGGTTATTATGTGGTAAGCAGACATATTTTGGGGGCTCTGGTTTATCTTGTGTATTGTAAGATTTTTATATCTTCATAGGCATTTCCTATTTTAGGTTGGCAAAGTTTTCTTCTATGATTTTGATGAATATATTTTTCTGTGTCTTTGAGTTGTTATTCTTCACCTATTTTGATTCAGATTATTCTCAGGTTTGGTCTTTTCATGGTGTCCCAGATTTCATAGATGTTTTGTGATATTTTTTTTTTAACTTCAGAGTTTTCTTTGACTGATGAATCTATTTCCACTATTGTATCTTCCATGCCAGAGAGTCTCTCTTCCATCTCTTGCATTCTGTTAGTTATGCTTGCATCTGTAGTTTCTGTTTGTTTATTCAGATTTTCCATTTTCAGCATTGCTTCAGTTTATGTCTCTTTATTGCCTCTAATTAAGTTTTTAAATCTTACACTATTTCCTTTACCTGTTTAAATCCTTTTTCTTTGTTCTCTAGTCCTTCTTTAAGAGATTTATTGTTGTCTTCCAATTTTTTGCTTGTCTTTTCCTCCATTTCCTTAAGGGAGTTTTTCTTTTTTCTTTAAAGGTTTCTATCATCTTATAAAGATATTTTTAAGGTTATTGTCCTCTGCTTCTTCTATATTGGAATGTTCGGGTCTTTCTGTTGTAGAACCATTAGGTTTTAGTGGTGCCATATTGTTTTTCATGTTATTGAATGAAGTTTTACACTGGTGCCTGCCCATTTCTTCCTCTGATTGGAACAGATGTTGTCTATATTTCAGGGAGCTGTTTTTGGTCTACTAGGTGCTCTTGGTGCAATTGGAGCTCTCGTAGAAATTGGAGACAGTGGAGTCTGTGTCTCAGGGAGTGTTGAGATCTTCAGGTGGACCCCTCCAGAGTCTGTGTCTCAGGAAGCCCCTCTTGTGATGGAGCTCTCCCAAGGATGTGTCTCATAGAGCAGCTTTTGTAATGGAGCTCTCCAAAGGCTGTACCTCAGGAAGTAGCTGAGGTTGAGAGAATGGGTTGTTTGGTGGAATGGGTTGAGGCTTAGGGGTAGAAGATCTGATTAGGGGTATTGATTGTCAGGTTTGCACTCTGGGGTCCTGCTAGCTTGCCTGCAGCTGGAGCTGTGATGAGTTAGGAGGGCACATTTTGTGCCCTGTTGCCCAGACCTGGGGGCTGTTCTAGCTGGCCTGGCTGGCTGGGAGAAGGGTTGCCTTTAAAGAATTTATTTTTCTGTTAGTGGGTAGACATTATCATTATTCAGTACTTAGTGGCTTACTTGATATACTTAGATGTCATATCTACATATCTAAAGGTTCTAGAATAGGGTTTGGGAGATGGTTCAGTTAGTAAAGCAAATTTCTTGGCAACTTTGAGGAGCTGACCTCTATTCTTATACCTCATGGAAAGTCAGTCTTGGGTCTGGTCTGTGATTGCAGTTTTGAGGAGGCAGAAACAGGAGTATCATGCGGGCTCATTGGCCAGGCAATTTAGACAGATGGTCAAGTTTCAGGTTCAGTGAGAGACCTTCTCTCTCTCTCTCTCTCTCTCTCTCTCTCTCTCTCTCTCTCTCTCTCTCACACACACACACACACACACACACACACACACACACACACACACACACACATTGCGGGGGGAGGGGGAAGTCCCCTTTGCCTTCATGGTCAGTTGGCCATCAGTACACGAGGCAAAAAAAAAAAAAAAAAAGGGCAGAAGTGACAACATAGATCCTTTATGGCACATGAACATGATTGAGACAGCCCCTATGGGAGAGACTTTGGTGAATCAGCTCAACTTTATTCCAGAGTATAGGAAACATAAAGAATTGGGGAGCCTGGAGACAAACCATAACGTGCATTGAGTTTCAGGATCCTAATATAAATCTTAGTTACCATACTGTGTAGCAGTGGAGGCTTCTAGGAGGTTCATGCTAAAGATAAATCAGACATCTAGCTTAGAGGCAGATTTCAGATAAGGTCAGTCCTCTGGGCCCAGAGATGTTTTCCAGATAAAGGTAGGTAGAGAGAAGGAAGTTTCTCTGGGGAGGAAGGGAGTCCCATGTTATCAAGTTTTGAAAAAAAAAAGCCCCTAGGCCATGATAAACCGTAACCTCTGACCAGCCAGCAAGGGCTAACACACACACACACACACACACACACACACACACACACACACACACACACACACACAATCATCTAATTAAGAGGCTATGTCTATTAGCACTAGATTTTAGTGGAAAGTCTCACTCAGTACAATGAAAGAATAATTATGTTTTCATTACATTTTATTTATTGTGTTTATGTGTTTGTGTGCATATGTGCATGTGTGGTGCATGTGCCTATGCGTGTGCACATGTGTACCTCTCTCTCTCTTTCTCTCTCTCTCTCTATGTGCCCTTCTACAAACTGTCAGAGGACAATTTGAATGAATTAGTTCTCTCCCTTTACCACATGGGTCCCAAGTCCCAAGGATCAAACTCATAACTGATAAGACATCTCTCCACCCTAAGGCCAAGTTGGGTTTTTTTTTTTTTTTTGATTCCACAATATATGAGATGCCACAGGGCTTGTTTTTTATGTGCTTGCTTTATTTCACTTAGATTATGCCTTCCAAGTTCACACATGTTGTTGCAAATAATTATTTTTCCTTTATTTGTAAGGTTGAATAATACTCTATTACATTTTGTTTATCTATTTGCCCACATATGGCATATAGGCTGAATTCTATATTGGTGATTGTACACAGTGCCACAGGAAACACGGGAGAGCAGACCTATTTGGGGTATATGAATTTGATTTAGTTTGGTTACAAGTCCAGAGTAGCATTGCTAGATAATTATAATGTTAATACTATGTGGGAATCATCTTCATTATTTCCATGGCTATATTAACCTAATTGTTTCAAAGGTCCATTGGTTCCACATCTAATTCAATATTTGTAATTGCTTTTCTCTTCATAAAATTACATGTTATTTATTTATTTTATGTGATGTATATACGTATATGTGTCAGAGGATGGAGGCGGATACATGTGCAGTCATGTACATGTAGAAGTCAGATGATAATGTATAAGAAGCAATCTTCTACCATGTGGGTTCCAGGGGACTGAGTCCAGGTCATTGGACTTGACAATAAGTATTTTTACTTGCCTCTCCAGCTCTAACACACACACACACACACACACACACACACACACACACACACACACACACACACACACGCATACACGCACGCACGCATACACGCACGCACGCACGCACACACATGCTCTTCAGGTTTAGATAGTTGAATATTTTAAGGATTAGATCACTTATTGATAGTATTATAGAAATATAATTGATATTTGCACATTGATTTTTTGTTTAACAACCCATGTAAACCCATCTTTGGAGTTTGAATATATTTTCAGGAGTTTTCTTTTTTAAATCATTTCTTTCTTGAGATGTTAATGAGTGCACCCAGGGTTTTAATTATGCTAACCATGTGTGCTGGTTAGTTTTGTCTACTTGACACAAACTAGAATCACTTGGGAAGAGGTAACCTCAGCTGAGGTGCTGTCTTCATCAGACTGGCCTGTGACCATGTTTTTAAGTCATTCTCTTTGCCAATTGATGCGAGATGGCTTAGCCCACTATCAACAATGCTGCCCATAGGCATGTGGTCCTGGGCTGTACAGGAACAGTAACTGAGCAAAAGATAGGAAAGCAGGCCAAAAGGCAGCCTTCTTCCATGGCCTCTGCTTCAGATCCTGTCTCCAGGTTTCTGCCTTGGCTTCTTTTGATGACCACGGGCTATAAAATGTACAGTATGCTCATTCCTCCCAGAGTTTTATTTAATTTAGTCAAACTTTTATAACAGAATCAGAAAGGAAAGTAGGAAAAACAAGCTTAGTAACACAGAACTATACCCACAGTGTCCATACTGTCTATAGAAAAGATCTTTACTCAGGGAGGAGATACAGGAGAATTTCTGTGAGTTTGAGGTCAACCTGGTCTACAAAGTGAGTTCCAGGACAGCCAGAGTTATTACACAGAGAAAACTCATCTTAGAAAAAAAATAACATCTCATATAACAAAAAAATAAATAAATTATTTCATTGCAATCAAGATCTTGGATTGCCTTGCTGGTCAAGCTAGAGCAGGATCAAACACAGCGTTAATTCTGAGTTGTGAAGGTGGCCATTCCTTCATCAGTCTTTGTGACTGTGGGAGAGAGAATTTAGTGATGAGAGGTTAGGCTTAGCCGCAGATGTGAACAACCTTCCTCAGGTTGAGGAAGCTTTAGCAGCATTCAGGCCTGGCTCACTTATGGCTCATCTCTCCCTGTTCTCCATCTTTCATTGGCTGATGCCCAGCATCTTAAAAGCCACCATGCTATGTATATTTATCTGTTCTCTGTTTTAGGAAATAAGATAAACCAGGCTCTGTTGGTCCACTTTGCCTGGGAGTAGAAGTCCCTATGTCCACTGTAAATGATTTCCTCGTTAAAATAGAAAGGTTTAAAGTCTTATGATGTCCACATGATGGATTAGCCTATTTTATTATATAAATACAATTTTGTTCTCTCTACAAAAATATGGATGCAGTCACACAGTACACAGATCTAACTGATACTCTAATCTTGAATTTTGTGACTGGGTCATTCCACAGCTGTTTGTTACATACAGTTCAAGTCTAGGCTATGGAGAGAAAATCTGTGGTGCAGGAGAAGGCAGGTACCACAGGCAAATAAGTGGTGGGTATCACTTCAAAGAGCAGAGATTGATTGCTTGAATCTTGGTGAATTCATGAGAATGACTGTGCAAATAGAGATATTGAGACCTTCTCTATGAGTGTTTTCTCAGGGAGACTGCCTTTTGAATCTGGACTCAGATAATGAGAAGGAGCCAGTTGCTCCAAGTTTGGGGAAAAGACCATTCCATGCATTGAACTAGAAGGCTGTCAAAGGGGATTTAAACAAAGCACAGAATTTAGACCCAGACTTAAATTCCTCTATGAATAGAGGCCAAAAGCTTAATGAGGAGATGCAAATTAATATTGGGCCCAGGCTGAAGGTTATTTATAATATGGTATTAGATTACAGATGTTCTAATGGTTTAAGGAGGAGATTGGTACAGCCAGCATTGATCTGCTACCCAAGCTGCACCAGTGAGGAAGTTTGATGAGAGCTCTAGACTTGTGCATGTGTAGTGGCATGCTGAGGCCTGCTCAGACAGCCTCTCTGAATCAAATATGTTTTCCTTTCTTGCTCACATTCTGTGACATCAGTTCTCCAGCTTGCAATCAACCATGGAGTTGATGAATGCTATGCACCAGGATCTTCCTCCCAGCAGGCTACTCCTTAAACATTTACCATCACACAACTATAGAACAACTTACCATATTATGTGTTGAATACTCTCTGTGCAGTTATAATTAAGGTGTACCCATACATTCAATTAGATTATACTGCATTAAGAAGAGGAACTGCCAATGACAACTTTGAGATTCCACAGATGGCAGCCACATTTCATTCATGCTTAAAGAGTCCAAAACAAGCTTTAACACTGAAGAAATATAGTGTTACCCTCAGAAAATGCTGTACAGTTTATGTTATGCATAGTCATTCACATCATGGCTCACTAATATTACAGAACACTAAGTTGGGTGTTTTCTTTTATATGCCACAGCAACTTTGTTTTTTTGGAGGTTCACAAAAGTATTTAAACTTGATGAACTCAGTTAATAATATGAGTCAAGATATAGAGACTTAGCGTGGGCAATCCAGGGAAACAGATGCCCTCGCCCCTCCTGGTACAGAGAAATCTCTTTGCCTTTTGATAGAATCTGTTTCGTTGTCTATATTTACCAATTAGATAACAGTACACTTGAAGTCAATCTCCACAGTTCTCATTTCCTCTAAGTTCCCAATGTGGAAATAGGTGTCTAGTCCATTGAAAAGAATCAAGAAATTTCTAGAGAAAATAAATCACAAATGAATGTATATATTCATCTGTCCATTGTTAAAAGCTATCTGGTAGCCCCTCATCATTATCTGCCATGATCAACCACTTATTTTATTTATCCATTTATCATTAATCTCATCTAACCAAGCCATCTATACTTCCAAATTGATTTCTTTTCCCATTGTGAGAAAATATCTAAATCAAAACACTTAAGAGGGTTTGTTTTGGCTCACAGTTGGGTTTACTTGGCTCCAGATTGAAGTCTGTCAAGATGGGGAAGTGAAGTTGTTGGTAGCAGGAACTTGAGGCATCTGAGCACTTTGCATCCACAGTCAGGAAGCATAGAGTGATAAATGTTCACACTCAGCTCACTTTTTTCTTTTTATTCGGTCCAGGATCCCAGCTATCCACATTCAGGGTATGTCTTCCTATCTCAATAAACCTAATCTATAAACTTCGACAAGACTTTTCCAGAGGTTTATTTCCCAAGTAATTCTAGATCCTGTCACATAGACAGAAAAATGTTAACCATCATCATCTCCTACCTCGCATAATTCCTAAGCAAGGCTTAGTGTTAGAGCACACCATTCCTCACAGGTGGTGGTATATAAGTGCTACTTTTTCAAATCTTTCATTAAGATTTACAGACTAAATACACTGTTCAATAGCCTCTTTCTTTCTCACAGCCTTGCCAAAGAGGCCACATAACCTCACCAATGGCTTGGATTTTTCTACCAGATGAGTTAAGTAGAGACATAGTCAAAGTCAATGATATTGAATACATCCTTGGCCTGCTCTAAATGTATTCAGTCACTCTGGCATGGTTGATTTGCCCCTTCTTTTTCTTCACTTAAGGAATGAATGCAGATGAAAGTTTTCAGTCAGCCTTTTAACTGGTGCTTAACAAGTTGCAAGCCAGATAGAGGGAAGCTCTTCCAAGTGTCCTGGGTTCACACACACACAAAAAGATACTGGCCACTACTCCCAGTACTGGCCAGGCTCATCATTCTGAATAGATCCATCTGGACATGGCAACTTCTCCCCCCCACACACACACTAAAACTTAAAATATCCCCTGGTAGCTCAACAGAGAAGAATGAATTGCAGGTGTGTATTTACACAGAGTAAAAGATGCTTCTCATTGTATATGAGATTCCGCTTTGTTCAATGACCTCCATTTTCATAATCCTTCATGGACTCTCTCCCCGCTGTTTCTGCTAAAAGGTTTTCTGGTGCAACTCTTGGAAAGTCAAATTCTGAATTTAAATGTTGTATTTTCCCAGATATAACAGAGAAGAGGCAATACTTTGCTGCTGTTTTTTCTTCCTGGGAAAGTGGCAAGCAATTGCACCCTTTAGCATATATTGTCACCAAGCCATGAGAGCAGGCAGAAGCTTTAATAGCTAAACAATTGTGATTACAACTTGCTTGTAATTGCATTTATTTGCTCACATATGTCCAGCAAGGCAAGCATTAGCCAGACTGCATGAATATGTGTTTCTACAGGGAAAGGATTGACAATGGGGAAACCAGCTTTCAGCCACTCAGGTCACTTCTGTCATGGATACTTGCAAAGACTGTCAGAAATTGCCTTGGTTTTTATTTTATTTTATTTGTGTGTGTGTGTGTGTGTGTGTGTGTGTGTGTGTGTGTGTGTGTGTGCGTGCACGTGCACTTTTATGCTTCTGAAATTGACTGCATTTAGAGAATAGGGATATTAATAATGGGGGACAGATTTGCATCAAGATTTTCGGGTCTCCCTATAGCAAGATACATATTTATGATCCTTAGAGGGGGGAATCACCAGGGGCTAGGGTTCAAAGCAGAGTTAGAAATGACCACCATCCTCTAAGAGGAGAGGAGGAAGGTAGCAGAATTCAGGAGGAAATATGAGGGTTAGGCATGTGGAGGAACTCCTGACACGGAGTGTGCAGTGTGCCTAGGGAAATGAGACTGCAGTCAAAAGCCCTTGGCTTATAGGGGGCAGAAAGATCTGGATCCTGGCTGGGCTGTAGCTCAAAGGCCTCAGGAGAAGTTACTTTACCACTACAGACTCTGTTGCTCAGTGCCAGAACAGACATGCCGCATGTTTTGGGTGCTCTTTCATTTATTACGGCCAATTGAGATAGGTTCTCCACCCGCAGACTGGATCTATCTGGCTTTCATTGTGCTCAGAGCCTGGCCCAACTCCCAGAGCATCCTATGTATTTAGTATTTTCTTTTTAATAAAAACATGTAAATCACCCCACATATGACTCAACAAATAGGATTATGTTCTTTTCTCGATGCCCTTCCAATAAATTTTCATGAACCTCATGGGCTTAAAACAATATAACTTTCTTATCTAATAGTTTGGTAGATAAGATGTCCAAAAAAAATCACAACATTGCCATAGTTCAGCTTTTTCTAAAGATTCAGAAGAATTAATATTTTTGCTTCTTCTGGCTTCTAAAAACCACCTATATTGTCTGGATCCTGCCCTTTCTGTCTCTTTCAAGGGTGGCATCAGATCATCTTGAACCCTTTTCTAGTTTCAAGCACAAGGGGACATTTCTTCTTCTTTTATCTTTTCTTTTCTTTTCTTTTCTTTTCTTTTCTTTTCTTCTTCTTCTATTTTTTTTTTTTTTACCATACTATAAACTTCTTAAAAATTAGAGTTTTCAGAGCAGAGTTCAGGTCATACAGTGCAGACAGAGGCCATTCTGGTTGAATTTGGGAAAAATGGAACAAGCCAAGAACATTCTATAAAGTGAGCTAGATCATGGGCAATAGAACTGTGGGAACCGGGCAAAGCCATTCACTCTCTATCTCTGTTTCCCATGTCTTTATGACAACTATGTGAGATTGTTGTGATGGCTAAAGGTGTGAATTATAGGAGTATATTAGGCAAATGGGAATATTTGTCTCAATGTCCACAAAGCCTTCAAGAACACACCTTAATTCTTTATATTTGGTAGCATTTCAAATTACATATTCAAAGAAAGAGTTCTTACACTCCATATCTCAAACTGACCATATAAATATATAAAATATATGGCATAGAATATACTATATATGCATATATTTATAATGTATACATATACACACATATACATGCATACATACAGAGATACACATATGTATATGTGTACATATATATTATTTATATATATAATTCATATGTCCATGAAAGAATGAAAAAATATATATTTAAATATACATATATGTATGTATGTATGTCACATGCATATAGAAGCATATATATAAAATACACATATATAATCTATTATGGAATATATAACTGTGAGGTATCCAGAATTAAAGTTCTCATTTCAATGATTTATTCTTAAATTTATTAGTTGTGTGAATTTAGGAATAGGAAAAGTTCTCTTTTTTGTTGTGTAGTCTTGACTCTCTCAGAATTTGCTGTGTAGATTGTGCTGGCCTCAAACTCAGAGATCCGCCTGCCTTTGCCTCCCAAGTGCTGGGATTAAAGGCCTGTGCCACCACATCAGGCTGGGAAAAATGAATTGCTTTGGCACTAAGTTTCTCCCTGTGTAATAATGGAATAAAACTAGTTTCATTTTGTAAGGCCTATGTGAAGATTGGATACATGTTGGATATCATATCTTAGGACAGTGTAGAGCAGCTCACATTAATCCATCAATCAATAATTAGTGTTGATATTATCATTATAGACCCCAAACTTTAATGTTCTTAGTTTCTTCTAAAATGCTATTAACTAGTTTGATTTTCGTTTTTCTTTCCATATAAAAAAATGAATTTCCTTGTGACAATTAGATGATTTGTGAAAATTGCTCCAGGCTTGTGTTCAGAAGGAGACTGAGACTGTAGAGTAGCTGTAACTCACTCAGAGGGATTGTAACACTCATGCCCTGATCTCTATAAAATCCTGGGTAAATTGAGTCCATGCCTTTTTTCCTTCATGGTGGGAGTCTACATGCCATGCCATTTATCCAAAGAGGATTTGCGAATTTGGACAGTGAGAACTACTCACTGAAACTCTGATGAGTGTCAGGTGTTCCTAAGTGTCATTCACATGAAGAAAGAGTTAGATCATTTGTAAGTGCTTAACGACCACATGAAGCAAGGGGAAGTCATCTAAAATGGAATTCAAAGGTAAGTGCACAAAGACATGAGCAGTAAGTGAAAATAAAGAGATGATGTGATCTTGCAGGAGTAAGTAGTCAGACTGGATGATAAGGAAGGACCACTGGAGTGGCACCAGTCAAGACTAAGATTTGAAAGTAAGCATCCAGTATCTGTTATCTGAGGGCATAAAATTTTAAAATTAAAATGTTTTCATGTTTTATGTTTTTTCTTTCTTCAATCTTTCCTAGACTCTCCCCACATTCTTACCCACTCAACTTTATTTTTCCCTCTCTCTTTTAAGAAGACAAACAACTGAAAAAACAAAATAAGCCCACAAGATAAAAACAAACCAGCAAAAGGCCAATAAGACAAAAATAATTAAACACAATAAAATGGGAGAAAAGCCCATCAATAAAGTATGGAGTTCCTTTTGTATTGGTCAACTACTTTTAAGTGGGACCTATCCTGGATTATGATTGATATATCTAGTGGCATGCTATTAGAGAAAACTGATTTTTATTTTTCTAGAAGGAATCAATTGCCGTTAACTTCTTGGTTAGGGGAGAGACCATGTGTCTATTGTTCTCCCCAGCCCTGGGACTCCTTCTGGCTTGGATAATTACAGATGTTGTTTATGCTGCCACAGTCTCTGTGAATTCCTATGTGCATCAACCTTGGAAGATACTTTTTCCTTGAGTCAGTCATCAGCTCTGGCTCTTTAAATCTTTCTGCCTCCTCTCTTCTGCTGAGACCTCTAAGCATGAGGGGCAGGGTTTGATGGAGACATTTGATGTAGGACTGACTGCTGCAAGGTCTCTGACTCTCTGTACATTATCTAGATGTAGGTCTCTGTGTTAGTTCCCAACAACTGCAAGAGGAAGTTTCTCTGATTATGGCTGAGTGAGGCATTAATTTATGGAGACAGCAATGTGTCATTAGGAGTCATTGTATTACTATGTGTTCCTGTAGCAAAGTAATAGTAGTGGGTTTTCCTCTAAGCCCGTGACCTGTACAGTTTCAGATTCTTGACCATTTTAGCAACATTAGGTATGGGTTACTGCTTATGGAGTCAGTTTTAGACCCAATTTTTAAAAAAGTGGTTGGTTACTCCCATAAGGTTTATGCCACCATTTCACAAGTGCCGCTTGCAAGCATGTCACTTTTGTAGCTGGATAATATTGATGATCTCTCTTCCTGGTAGTGTACAGAGTACCTTGCAGCACTATGATGCTAGTCAATCGAGGTGTAGCTTCTACTTAGGTACCAGTGCCATTTCTCCATGTTCAACAACATACACAAGCATTATCTTCAGCAAGAGGCTTTACCATATGTTTTGTGCAGCAATCCATAGCATTAGAAATGGCCCGTGATATTTAGGAGGTTCCACGGTACAGCTTTGGTCAACTACTCAGCAAGATGTAACCTACTCTTGGAACTGGGGGTTTTAGTCAGTGCCCTAAGATGTCTGGTTGTGGCCTTGTCTCATCTAAAATTTTTGGTGACTCCATTTAGATTCCTTTCATATATGTATATGCTTTAGGAAGCTTCAATAGTAGCAGCATTCCATATGTTTGTTCAGATGGCCTTCAGTGTTGATTGCGCCTCCCTGTCTTCCCTCCTTTACCCTTCTTTCCCTCCCCCTATTTATTTGATTCTACTATTCTAGTTTTTCCTGTATCTCTCCACAACACTATACTTGATTCCTTGGGCAACCCTCTTCTCCATGCTGCTCCTTTACACGTTATAGAACCTCTGTGGTTATGCAGATTGTAGCCTACAAGCTAAAAGTTTAAAAGCCAACATTCTAACATACAAGAAAACATATAATATTGTCTTCGGGAGTCTGGGCTACCTCATTCAAGATGATTTTTTTTTCCAGTTCCATTGATTTATCTGTAAATTTCATGATTTCAATTTTTTCCTTAACAGCTAAATAATATTCCATTGTGTAAAAGTACCACATTCCCACTATCCATTCATCAGTTGATGTTCATCTATACTGTTTCCAATTTCTGGCTATTTTGAATAGAGCTGCAATGAATGTGAATGAGAAAATACCTCTGTAGGATTTAGGGCTGTTTGTGCATAAGCCCACAAGTGGTGAGCTGGATCTTGATTCACTAGATCCCTGAGGAACCATCACACTTTTATTTAGACACTGAAGAAAGAAATTGAAGAAGATACCAGAATATGGAAAGATCTCCCATGCTCATGAGTTGGTAGGCTCTATATTGTGAAAATGGCCATTGTACCAAAGGCAGTCTATAGATTCAGTGCAGTCTCTATCAAATTTTCAACACAATTCTTCAGAGAAATTGAAAAATTAATCTTTATCTTCAAATGGAAACACATGCACACACACATGAGAGAGAGGGAGAGGGAGGGAGGGAGGGAGAGAGAAAGAAACAGACAGAGAGAGAGAGAACAGCTAAAACAATCCAGATTTATAAAAGAACCAGTAGAGGTATCACCATTCCAGATCTCAGGCTGTATTAATGAGTTATAGCAACAAAAACAGTATTGTATTGGAATAAAATTAGACATGCTGATTATGGAATGGAATTGAATATTATAAATTACCCTGTAGCTCTATAAGATAGAGGTCTGAAATGGATCTCACTGTGCTCCAAAGTAGCATGTAATAATATAATAGAGATTCCTTTCTTTTCTGGCAATTCTATGAGAGAGACCCCATTCTTTGAAAGCTTCTAGAAGCCTTTTCCATCCCATAGCATGACATTCCTCCCTCCTTTTCTAAAGCTAAAAACGTGTCTGGCTTTCTCATATGAATCTTTAATTCTCCTGCCTCTTTGGTGCAGTGTGTGTGTGTGTGTGTGTGTGTGTGTGTGTGTGTGTGTGTGTGTGTGTGTGTGTGTGTGTGTGTGTGTGTGTGTGTGCGTCCCCACAGATGTGAATACTCAGGTGTGGATGTGCATGTGGAGACCAGTGATTTTGTGTGAAGAATGTTTCTCCTCTCTCTCATCTTACTTTTTGAAGCAAGGTGTCTCACTGACTCTGCAGCTAGACCATTCTCTAAGACTGGCTAGTCAGTAAGTCTCAGGGAGCCTACTGTCTCTGCCTCCCCAGAACTAGGATTATAGGTGCTTGCTGTCATGCTCACCTGCGTTATGTGTTCCTAAATGATCAAACCCTGGTCTTCACCCTTCACAGTAAATGGTTTGACAATTAAGCCACGTCTGCAGCTCTCCCTGCTTCCTGTGGCTATCCCATTGATTGTTCACACCTGCAGGTCTCTTTGCTACAAGGTGTCATACATTCCTAAGTTCTGAGGATTGGGGCATGGACTGGTTCAGGGACCGTGATTCTGTGTAGCTGTAGTTATGAAAATGTGGGACAGAGCTCTGAGCTGCACAGGATTTTCAGAGAACCCAAGCACTCAGTAGTGGTAGACCCTGACTTTATTCACAGAATGCAGAGGCAAGCCACATTCATAGCCCTGTCCTCTAATTCCTTTACTTCCCCCAGAATGTAATAAATTAAACATAATATACGATGCGAAATGGCTACATTGAGACATATATTATTTGAAGATTTAATTCATTTTTCTAGTGTGTAAGACACAAGGCTATTAAATTTTTAAAGCGGTGAGCTCCTAAACTCTCTTACTTTATGAGAGCTTTCTTCATAAAGATAAATGGTTTCCTTGCCAAATCAAATGCAGATTTGAAACAAATTAAGCTAATGCACAATGGTACCAGGTAGAATGGGGGGGTGTTTTATCTTGCATTGTAATAACTATACCAGCCTAAATCAATAGCTGTGGAAAAAAAGCAATAATATCATGTAACTGCAGGAAATGAAATATAGTGGTTTGGTGGTGGTGGTGAAACAGGCTACAAAAAAGAGGGGTTTGTATTAGAATAATGACATTTCATTAAACAGGGAAGGAGTGGTATTGAAGAGAAGTCCATAGCAGTAAATTCTATTTCTTATAATAACACTTGAGAGGAGTTAAATTGGGCTGGGTGTTGTGATAAAGAATAACGCTGCCATCTTTCTGTGCATTGTGCTATAATTTTATGGTTAAAGAAACCTGAGATATTAAAGAGGCTGTTAATGCTTATAGAGCTCGTTCCCATTTTCCTAATATTTTGCTTAGTTTAGTTCAAGGTCTTATAATCTATTTGAAAGTTGGTGCTTGGAAAAGAAATCTGTCCTCTTTTCTTGTTTTTAACTTTAGTGGTGCTCTTTTGTTTTGTTTGCATGTGGTATTTTTATTTATTTATTTATTTATTTGGTGGAGGGCAGAGTAAGGGCAAAGAGATCTGCAATTATAAAAGTAGGTATTGTTGAAGGTACTTGAGATGTGTCCATTTGTACAGATGCTATCTTGCAGCCCACCAATCTGTCTATAGTCAATAGAGTTATTCCTACCTATAAGAAACTCCAGTTGACCTGTCACACAGGTGGGGGGGGCATGTCAGGGATATTCCCATCTGAAAGCTTTCAGGGTACACTGTTAACATCTCTTCAAGCTACCCTCACAATGGACTTTGACTACTCAGAATATACTTTCCTTTCCTCCAAGCAGGTCTGCAATGAACAATTTCTGGCCAAGATCAGCCTCTAGGTTCCTGAACTAGATAAGAGCATCTGTGTGTCTGTTTCTTCCTGCTGTAAGACAAATTCAACATTGCTGCTGAGTACCTGTATCCCATGAATCTTGTCCTTCCTTTGGGAAGCCTTCATTGGATCCCCAGTTAGATGAACTTTTGGTCTGCATTATTAGTATGGTCTCAGAGTGGGAAGAGAGTATTCCTCATTGTACTGTATCATTCCAAGGAACCATGCCTTGGACTGAGGGAAAGACTATGACTGATAAATGCTCACACTCTAGAAAATAAACCACTGAAGAACAAAAGTCACATCGATGAACTCTGGCATCTCCTTTCTCTAGGCAATTTCCTTTTGGTTCCACAGTATTCTCACCTTGACAATGGTACCCACCCTTCAGGGATGCTGTATGTCTGTAAAGAGAGGCTACATAAAAATAATTAGCACAGTATCTGGATAGTAGGCGGCTCAGCAATTACTCAAAGTTTTTTTTCAGTGTCAATATCTTATTTTTTAATCCTAAGAAATCTTTTGCCTTATTTTTTTGTGAGGAACTTGAAGTTTATCAATTCAAAGGGCATATAACAAGTGCTTAGTAAAACTCCCTTCTGCTCCATCCTTCACTACATTTCTTATGTGATTGTGATGCTTTGGAGGGGGATATTTGAATAGGTAAAAGAGAACCCACTCATGGTCCTAGGGAGATAACATGGGGGTTAAGAATAATTAATTACTACTCATGCAGAGGACATGAATTTATTGGGAGATATTTGATTACACTGTGTAAAGATATGTCACTATGATTGTCTTAATAAAATGCTAACCGGCCAATAGACAGGTGGAAAGTATAGGCAGGACTTCCAGACAAGAAGAAAGGGGAAGTCACCAACTGGATACAGAGGAATCAGGGCATGCATGATGAGAGGTAAAAAGCCATGAGCCACATGGTAGCATGTAGATGAAGAGAAATGGGTTAATTCAACTTATAAGAGATAGTTAAAAAAAAAAAAAAACCATAGCTATGGTTGAGCTTTCATAATTGATAAGAAGTCTCTGTGTTATTATTTGGGAACTGTTTGATTGGGACAGAGAATGACTCGGTACATGAATTTGGTTCTCAGAGCCCATATGCTGACTGACAACTGTGTGTGGCTCCAGATCCAAGGAATATGACTTCCTCCCCTGGCCTCCACAGACACCATACTCACATATATACAACCTACCTACCCCCCCCATGCAGATACATACATATATAATTTAAAATGAAAATTATGGAAGAGAGGTGCTATCACAAGGTAATGAATAAAGAAGCCTACACTGTGACATGGGAGGAGTTTCAAGGTTTGTTTAATCCACATATGTGCGTTGCTTATGCCTCAAGGCTCTACAGCCTAGCTGGATGCCCCAAGATTCAGAACATGTGAGTCTCCAGAAGTAATCACACTTGTCAAATGTTTATTTTTAAACAATCAAGAAGTTTTGTACTCCCTTTAAAAAGAACTTATACCTAGCAAAGGTGGAAATTCCAGAGCACAGCCCCATGAAGTTAGGTACCATCCCCTGTCTACCAACTCCGCCCTCTTCTAGTGGAGTAGAGAAGCGTGTGGGATCCCAAAGAACTGTCAGAAGCCATGGGGAATTTGCTGGAGATATCCAATGGAACGAGCTGAAGTAACAGAAGGATGAGAATGGAACCAGGGCAAAAGAAGGTGCCACAAAATAGCAATGGAAACCCACAATGACTTGTCACACTCAACACTATTGTGTAGAATAAGACTGATTACCTCCAGTTTAAAAGGCATGAGACTGAGGTTCAGAAACACACACACACACACACACACACACACACACACACACACAGAGAGAGAGAGAGAGAGAGAGAGAGAGAGAGAGAGAGAGAGACCAGGAATGAAACAAGTATGTTGTGGAGTCAGCAGTTCACAGAGATACTCACATATTCAAGTTGTGCAGCATTTCACAACTGCCAAGATGGGGAATTGGCCTAGATGCCAATCTCCAGATTAATTTGTGTCTGGGATGTGATAGTCAGATGCAAGGAAGTCTCATCTAACTCTAAAGAATGAAATGGCATCATTTAAGGAAATGGATGGAATTGGAGATCATCGTGTTAAGTTAGAAAAACCAGGAGTAGAAAGGCAAATGTCATTTTTTCTTACTTGGATTATACATCTAAATAAGTATCATACAAACATATAACAGAAAAATAGAAGAAGACCATGTAAAGAAAAGAAAGTTTTTAAAAGGAAAGGAAGAAAGGGGAAAAAGAGAGCAGGGGGCATATATCACATGCTTTATTTCACATGCAGAATCCAGATTCAAGTGTATGTGTGTGTGTGTGTGTGTGTGTGTGTGTGTGTGTGTGTGTGTGTATCTATCATATATCTACATTTATCCCTATCTATCTGTTATCTATCTATCTATCTATCTATCTATCTATCTATCTGTCTGTCTGTCTGTCTGTCTGTCTGTCTGTCTGCCTGCCTGCCTGCCTGCCTGCCTGTCTATGCCATAAAAGCCAAGGAATAACTATTTGAAGGAAAGGGGGGAACTTTGGGAGATGCAAATTCACAGCAACACTAGCCCTCTATAGTTCCTACTGAGCTACCACTCCTCCCCCTCCTCAGCCCCTGCTGTCCTTTCACCCCCTGGTCCATCCATCAGCTTCCCTTGCCATTTCTTCCAGAAGCTTGTCTACCCTGACCCCTTTGTACTCTGGAATAGGGGACTTGTTCTTGCTACCTGGCACTGTTGGCTGCTGTATGGCTGTGCCCCCTCACCCTGCCCCAGGCTCCATGATATCAGAGGCAAGCCGGCCTTGAACCCTAATCTTGATGGACTCACAGCTATCGGATGTCAGCAATATCAGTTGGAGGAGAGAAAGAAGAATAAAAGGGGGTGGGGAATTATCTTTGTTTGGAGGAATTTAAAATAATGTTTTCATTTTTAAGTTTCCCCTTAAATTTTAAAGTGATTATTATCCTCATATATAAAGTAGCGAGGCAATAACTATGCACAAAGCCAGGATCTAGTTTCATTTTCTGCGTGATGGAATGATGAGGAGCTTCAGAAACATAAGCATGTGTTTGTTTGAATCTCACACAGCACAGCACCTGCTCACTGGCACAGTGGTGTTTAAACTACTTACTCAGGGAGACTGGTGTGAGAATATGAGATAAATGATGAGGAGAATATGGTCCATACAAATCATTCTGTAAGTGGTGATGATTAACCTTACTGTGGCAGGCATCATCTCTCTCTCTCTCTCTCAAATGAGAACTAAACCTTTTCTGTTACAATGGTTTTTATTCTTCAAGGATCACCCAGTTCCAGCAAGTTGGCAACTTAACCTGACTCTCCTCTCAATAAAATTTCTTTCTTACATATATGTTGGACTATGTTCTGGACAAAAACAGATGTTAGCCTTTGCCCTTGTCACAGATAGGTCCATGATCCCACTGGAGACAGCTTAGGGTCATACATGCTACTCTAGGAGAAAGGACAAGGCTGGCTTGACCAGGCAGAGCATCTCAGTCAAGAAGGCACAGGAGGGAAGTGCCCCCAGGACTGGGACCATCTGGCCGTGTATTGTATCAGTTGCCAGTTGCTGCTGTAACACATTCACAGAAGCATACTCTTGTGCCATTCTGGGGTTTCCGTGGCCAATGCAAGCTTCTTTCCCTGAGACCCAAGGTGTCAGCTGGCCTGTGTTTCTTTAGTGGCTCACAGAGGTGAGTAACCCATTTTCTTGACTTTCCCTGCTTTTATAGCCAGTTTGCATTTCTTAGTTCAGAGCCTCCCCTGGCCTCTCTTAGGCTAATGATGGTGGCCTTCTGGCTGGAGCCCTCAGACTGCAACTCTTGTGCTTCCCTTGCCAATCTAGGCTAATGTCCCCATCTCAACAGCCTCAACCTCAATCACATTTGCAAAGTCTCCCCTGCCAGGAAAGGCAACAACATTCACGAGGTCCAGAAATGGTGACAGAGGTTATAAGGTAAACATAAGCTCCCACAGGGACTTCTGGAGGAATCTTCTAGAAGTACAGAGGAACTTTCTGAAGGCTTTGGTGAGCAGGGCTGTTTAGGGGAAATGTTTGATTTGTTTTCAGTCTTCATTAATGAACATACCTGTTTAATGAACAGGTAACTGCTACAATAGTTACTGCTCTATTGGAAGATTCTGCTTTTTACATTTATTTATTATGTGTCTGTAAAATGCATGTGGGCATATATGCCACCATCATGTGGAGGCCAGGATAACTTGCAGGAATCAGTTCTTTCCTGCTGCCATGTGGAGCCTGGGAGCACAAAGTGAAGTTGTCAGGCTTGGCATCAGGCATCCTCCCAGATAGGCCATCCTTACCAGCTAGGCCATCTCATTGAACAGACCACTCATTACTTGGCAAAGTACCTTAGCACACAGCAGCGCTCCGTCTTTATGGTTATCTGAATAACATCATCTTTATTCTATTCTAAAACCCATAACCCTGATAACATGTACCCAAGGATTGAAATGAGTCTGTTTAGCTGAGCATCAGACTAGTCCCTGCAGAGTGTGCAACTTCCTTGAGAAGAATTCTTCTCAGTGGACACTGTGATTCATCAGCCCTGTCTGCTTTCCAGTTAGATGTGTACAAACACAAGGCAAAGAGGCAGCTGATGCCCTTTTAGCTTGAGTCTCAGCCCAGTCGGTAGGTCTGGGCTGGCAAGAGCTCACAGTAATCAGTTCCCTTCTCTCTGCCCTTTATGCAGTCAGCTCATGAAGGGGAAAGGATTTCCCTTCCAGCCTGACATCAAAAGGTTCTGGCCAGGGGTTCCCTGGGCCAGGATACTGTTAGCAGGGGGTATTAGCCAAACACACCTCACCCCCTTGTGTTTGTCAGGGGTGGTTGTGTCTTTGACACAGCCTCATTCCTTGGACTTAATTAAAACCCAGTCCCCTCTTTTATTCAATTTATGAGGCCTTGCCTGCAGGATTAAGCGATTACAGACAAAAAGCCCCATTTGTGAAACACTCCTCAACTCAAGCTGTTACGATGCTTACTTGTACTCCATTAAATTAATAAGGAATGAATCGGCTGATCCATTATGAATTAAGCGGTGGGGAGTCTGCCTGGTTCATGCTTTCTGCTCCCTCCTTGGAGAACATTTGTGTAAAATGATTATATTCATATTCATTCCGCTGGAATTCTCTAAAAGTGGAACGCATAAATTACTCTAAAGACAGAGAGTTTATCTTAAACATTAACTACGAAGGGTGAATTAATAAGACTATTATAAAACCATTAGCATTTAGTGTATTTACCTACAACTGCAGTGTACCCCAACCAACTTCAGCTCAGTTTCCATTTGCGTTGGGTGCTCAAGATAGTTTATTTAACTTGTAGTTCATTTAAACTGCTATCGCGTGTGTGTGCGTGCGTGTGTGTGTGTGTGTGTGTGTGTGTGTGTGTGTGTGTGTGTGGTGTTTCTTCTTTAATTTTAGGGCTTTTCTTGGATGCTTTTGGTTTCTTACTCAACCACACCACTCTCTGAAATTCTGATGTCTAAAAGTCTCTAATTGTGACTGTTAATCTCTTCAAGTTAGAAATCAAGAGGGAAATCTGAGCCTTAATCAGGTAAACTGGAGAGTCACACATGGGCTCTTGGGGAATCAGCTGAAGAACATAGGGAACAAAAACATCAAAGAAGAGGGAACATCCAAGGACTTCACAGCTGATCACAAGCTCAGGATGGTTTTGAGAAGTGAATATGATTTTGTGCAAAGCAGACACCGTTTAAAAATTATTTATTATATTTATTTTATGTGCTGCTCTTCTAGAGGACCTGGGTTCAATTCCCAGCACCACATAGCAGCTCACAACAGTCTGAAACTACACTTCTAGATGTTGTTTTCTTGATTCAGGGTTTTCCAACCTAGCCACCCTGCACATGCTGTGCTACTACATTATTCTTTGGGGTTAGGAGTGTCTTGTGCATTGTACAATATCTTTTGGAATTTCAGGTCCTTCTTCTCAGATGCTGATGACAAAACCTTTCTACTTCCTTAACTGTGACCATCAAAATATCTAAATATAGCCCAATCTTCTGGGAATGGAGGGCAAAGCAGAGCTGATTGCAGAACTCCTACCTGGGTCTGTTGCCAGAAAAGAGGTCAATTAACTCCTTTGGGATTGATCCCTTTGCTAAAAATGGTGAAAGGCAGCCTTCAAAAGTTTTCAAAGGGCACTCAAAGATGGGCCATTGCTGAGTGTGAACCTGCCGGGGGGGGGGGGGGCATGCTTTTCTCTGCGTAGGATGGTGGAGGTGCATCAGCTGGGAAGGTGAGCTAGTTTGCTCTTCAACAGCATTACCTTAATGCCCTCATCTCCCCTTCTCCTGTATCAGAATAACTTTCTGTTATGGCATTGAGTGGACTAGAACCCTTGAGGAAGGAATGACTGTTTCCTCACTCTCTTTTTCCTGTCAGTGGATCTTGAAACCAAATGTACCTGCTGTTTAATTTTTTTAATATCCCAATGGTTGGGTGCATCCAATGTGTGCTTTGGAGAAAAATGAAAGACCACCTCCAATATGTGTATACACCAATGCTTTCTCAACACTCACACATGTACAACTGCTGAGTGATTCCTGCTCAAAGATCCCACAACTGCCAGGTGAGTCTCAAATACACCTTAATCAAGCAATTTTAGAAAACAGCTAACTCTCTTTCTTCTGGAAGCGGGCCAGAATTCACCTGGCCAGCAGGATGGCTTCTGACTCCCACACCTGGGCATGGCCATCAGGTGAGGAGATCACAAGTCAGGATTCCAGGCAGGGGAGGTCTGGTATTAGGTTGCTTATTAAAATGACCATCACAGACTCCTTATATATCTATTAAAAAGTAGAGATTCTCCCCAGAAACTTCTGTTTTCCTGCTGATGCCAGAGCTAGGAGTTCAATCACTTACCGAGGATGGCATCCAACTTTGGGGTAGGGGGTTGAGTAACATGTCCAGTACCAGATAGCTGGTGAGAGACAAGAAAGAACATAAACCCCAGTGGCCCGACTTCTGGAACCTTGACACTTGCATTTCAGCAGGCAGCTTCCTTTCTGATTCAGCTCTACACAGAGTAAGACCTCTTGTCAAGATGACATGGCTTGTTAATTAAATTTTCTTTACAATCTTGTCTAGAGCCAGAGTTCCTAAGATCTCATATTTCTGTCTCCCTTTTCTTCTCTCTCTCCCTCTTTCTTTTGCCTGTGTGTGTGGGCATGTGTGTGTGTGTGTGTGTGTGTGTGTGCATGTGTGTGTGCACGTACATGTGTTGCGTGTGTGCATATGTGTGTGTGTGTGCGCGCGCCTGTTGTGGATGCACCAGGGCAATTTGTAGGTACCTACTAAACACATTTAGACAGAGTCCAGCCAGATCACTCCCTGTTTTATTCACTGGGGCCTGGTCTCCCGCCAAAGTCACCACTCATTCACCTTACTGTTCTAGCTCACTCAGGCTAGCCTTGTAACAGAAGAGTGATCCAGGTCTGCCTAAACTAACTTCACTGAACCATCTCTTCACAATGACTATCCTCAGAGCTGTCAGGGGAAGCAACTTAGGCAGATGAATAATCCACTGTCACTGGCTAGGTGACAAAGTCAGCCATTGTCACTGGCTAGGTGGGGAGAAGCATCTCCCGGTTACTGCTCCTTCATGAAACACCGTGCTTGCATCAAGACAGGCTAGGGCTACATACACCCCAGTTTAACAATTTACTAAACTTCCCAGGTTCAGGCAAATGGCTTAAAATCTAACCCTCCTTTTCATTATCTGCCTAACAATTTCACAATCTGTGCCTATCGGTGCTACAATGAGTTAAAGTGAGACAATTTATCTAATGGTGTTTTTATTAGGCTGCTTGTTAAAATGACCATCATGGACTCCTTACATACCCTTTAAACAGAACTAAAAGACAGGGAAGCTGTCTCCTCCACAAGGTCCCCCAACGCCTTATCCCCAGCCTAGTGGGAGGATTATTGAATTCTTTCTTGAAAGAACTTACATGTACATATGGAATTGGCAAAAAGTCTGGCTCTTTGGCCCGATTCCAAGCAAAACTAATCATCAGAAACTTCATGCAGATTTACGGTTACTCTTTCTATAACAGGGTTAGGCCCAAGCTGCTGAGACGGAATTAAAAGGGGCCGCCGCCAGTGGTGAGGACTCAGGTCTCCATAAAGAAGTGTTTTCCAGCCTAGCACCTTGTGTGGACACCCTGGCTCCAGGTGGGTTGTAAATTAATGTCAGATGTTAAAGTAGCCTCACTGCTCTTTCGGAAGATTGCTGGGATAGGCTTTATAATGGGGCTGTGGGCTCTCATGGCAGACTAACAAAGAGGATACAAGACACTCTGGAAACACTGCATTTAACTCGAGGCAGGATTTCAGTTTATGATGGCTGGTTTGTCTCAATAAAACTGAGTGTGTGTACAGTTATTTCTCTTTGTGAGTGGAAAGCTAACAACATTAAAGTCTAAATATTCTAGGCAAGGCCTTATCATTTCTAAGAGTAACACCTGTGACAAACCCCTTTTCTTTCTGTTCTAATTGGTAGAGCGGCATCAGAGCAGAGCACATCAGCTTTGAGCAGTTTGTAAACACTGACTATAGTCTGCATGTTGATGTCCTTCATAGTTCATAAGACAGATTTTGAGAGGTGACTCAGTTGGTAAAATTCCTGCTGCACCAGCTTGGGGACCAGAGTTTGACCCTCTGAGCTCATATGAAAAGGCCAGGGTATGGTAGTATATTTTTTACAATCCTAGTGCTATACACGTACTCACTGAAACATGTACACACACACACACATACTTACAAACACGCATAATACACCACACACATGCACAAACACATGCATACATATACATACACACACACATATACAACACACCACACATGTACCCACACACTCACACACACCACACACACACACCACACATATATACACACACATACTCACACACATACATACACACATGCACACATGCACGCAGACACATGCACACACACACATGCACACACATGCATGCACACAAACACACACACACACACACACACACACACACACACACACACACACACACACACCGGTTTTATTTTTTACTATATCAAGGATCAGGAATATCAAGGCAACCAGACACTTGTATTTCAGGATGGTAGCATTCGGAGAGAATGGTCAGCGGTTGCTGGCTTTTTCTAGTGATGCAGTGGACTTTCAGCTGTCATGGGTCCACCACTTCCTGTTGTAAATATTGGACTCCATGATTTATGTATATATTTTTAGATTTCTGTGTCATAGTTTGAAATCTCTCTGTTGTAAAAACAATGTTTCTATAGCTGGGTCTGAGGGAGAAGACTTGCCACCCCAGGGACTAAACAGACTGAGGCAAGAGGGTCCTAAGTTTAAAGCCTTGTTCAGCCTACACAATAAGGTGAAGGTCAGCTAACTTACTGAGACCCTGCTTTAAAAGTACAAAGTAAAACAAAAAAAGCATAATTTGGTAACATATATGTATGTGTGTGTGATATATATATATATATATATGTATATATCTTAGAACACTTACCTAGTATTATAATGCCCCAGGAACTACAAAAACATTTTCTGGAATTGTTTAGGATTGTAAGAATCAATGTGCTTAGACTAGAATGTTAGTACACCCCTGTAATTCCAGTACTTAAGAGGTAGAGGCAGGAGGATCAGGAGGTTCAAGGTTAACCTTGGACACATAGAGAATTTAAGGTTAGTCTGGTTTATTGAGACCTTGTGTTAAAAAAAAATGAATAAAATAAAATGATTCAGAATAATTCAAGCAAAATAACCTTGCTTGGTGTATCTCTTTAGGAGCCAAATATGTTGTTCACCTCTTAGCAAATTTAAGCTGCCCTTGATTTCATTTATTGAGGGTATTCCCCTGTGTGTGGAGTGTACTTCCTGGTACCTGCTGGAGTCAGCATGGTGGGCAGTGGTGAAGCATGAACTTGAAAGAGGAGATGAAGCAAACAACAGGACCATGAGAACAACATCTGAGACAATCCCAGGTAACAAAGGAGAGCCATTCAGGAGGAAGCTATTTTAGGTTGTAGGGATTGATTAAAAATTAAAAAAATGCTAGGCAGATGTCATAATGGCTAGATGTCAGTGGGAGGTGGGGAAGGGCTACAGAGGGTAAGCTGCTAAGGAAGCAATGGTGAGAGCAGCTGAGCTAAGGAAGTCATGGTGGGGACAGCCTGGGCATCCCACAGCTTTTAGCAGGAAAACAGACAATACTGTGAATGGATGCTTCTGAACATGAAATATGCCTCTGCTTTCTCAAGCCCCTCCCACATCCTGAATCTCCTTCTGGTGTCTTTTGATAGACCCTTCCCTATACAGGTAGCACTCCATAAAACTGGTAGCACCAAAGCCATCCTCTAAGAACCAGACACTGTGCTGTATAATCTGGAAAGGGCATTTACAGAAGTATGAAATTCAGGAAGATCACAGATCACAGATCTGCAGTGTAAGGTATTTCATGTTGTGAACTGTTTATGCATGACACCTGGGTTCAGAAAAAGAAAATGCCCAGTACTCTAGGCTCATCATCTTTATCATATACTTGCTGTTCACCACCATCTCCCCCTAGGATAATCACTAACCCAAATCCAGTTCTAACACAAATTCTAAGTTCTGTCTGCTGGTGAACTTTGGATAAATGCAAGTGTAGTATTTGTTGTAGTGGGGGTTTCTTGGTCCCGGGCAGCCAGAGGCCCAGACCCTGCTGTGCCAGACCCCTTAGCCGCCTAGCGCCTGCCACTCAGGCCCCCAGAAATGACTCAGACACTTATATTAACTTCATGCTGTTTGGCCTATGGCTCAGGCACATTGCTAGCTTGCTCTTACATCTTAAATCAACCCATTTCTGTTAATCTGTCTGCCACGTGGTCCGTGGCTCACCTGTGTTCTTTACATGTTGCTCCTTGGGTGGCTTGTTCAATCTGTCTGACTCTGCCCTGCTTCGCCTACCTATGCTCTGATTTCTCCTCCTACTTCTTCTATGGTGCCTGTAATGGCCCAAAACAGCTCCTTTATTTAAAGATTGAGATTCACAGCATATAGAAAGGCATTCCCACATCAGGTATTTTTCAAGCTTCCTGTGCTGGGTGTTAAGCCTATGAGAACCATTTCTATGGCTGACTATTATTCTTTATTAAAGCATTTCATTTTGTGAGTTTAACACAGTGTACTACTCCTGATGTAGATACATGTCTTAGTTGGGGTCCCTTGGAGGAATAGAATGGGTTGAATAAATATAAATTAGGTGCTAGATGCTGCTTGTCCCTTCTAGTATTTGTCTCTGCTTCATGTCCATATGATGTGAAGAATCTCCCCCTCCACACATTCCTGTTGCCATAGTGTTCTGCTCAAGTGCTTAGAGCCAGGCAACAACAGACTGAACCCTTTGAAACCAAGAGCCAACGTTAATTCTTGCTTTTTTATGTCACTTCTGTCTCGTGGTTCAGCCACACTCATGATAGGAAGATATGCCAAGTCTTTTCAGGGCCTCAAAACGTGTTTTCATTTTTAAAGACAGTATTTGTGGACACTGTAAAAGGTCTTGGCATAGATCTTCATATACGAGGTGGGGATGTCATCTCAGTGGCTGGTGTCCTTAAAAGAGGATGGGATGTATGGATACTGAAGACAGACAGGGGCCATGTGAATTTTTATGGGGGTGTCCAAAGGACAAAAAACACTGGGACATTCAGAAAGTAGCAGAAATTGGGTGATGGTGCTCCCATAGCATCCTCAGAAGAGAAAAACCCTGCCAACATCTTGTCTTAGGACTTCTGGCCTCCATAGCTGTAAAGAATAAATTCTTTTCTGATAAATGACTCAGCTGTAGTCACCTGTCAGAGTGGATATCAAAAATTATCAGACCTCTGACTGAATGCTTTGGGGATACTGAGCTTCCTGAGTGATCCAGTGACTGCAAGTTACTTGTGACTGTTTGGAAGATGATGCAGAGAGAGCATGGGAAGAACTACAGGTGGCTATGACTTTATTACCCTTTTCTCCTTGCAGAGGAGCCCCCTTTGGACCTAAGGACACTTGGTCTTCTCACCATGCTTATAGACATAGTGCCATCAACCCAAACCATGTGTTCTTGAAATTTTGAGGTGGCTTTAGCATTAGCACACCCTGTTGCTTTTACTCGCAAGCACGTACCACCACAATCTCCTATCCCCTTTAGAACCATAAACACTCTAATAGCAGTAACGGGGCCGCCTCCATCATGACCAAACGTGATTACGTTCCACATAAAAATATAAAAGCTCATTTGAGCCAAGGCTCCCTCCGGGCTCATTGCCTGTACTTTTATTGAAAACCCCGCATTCCTGACTCTGTGTGCACTGATGTCAGGGCCCACTGAGCTGTATCCCGCAGTCTGCTGTAAAGCGCTAGGGCAGCCCAGCGGGGTGACTCCAGGAAATCTTCATCTCTGCTGTGTTCTGTGGTTTCGAGGCCCCACACTTTTCTCTGCACAGTGCTCAGTCCCTGCCTTTTGCTCTACAATATAAGGCCCTCATGGTCAGTCTATTTCTCTCCCTGCCAAATGCTCAAGGCCAAGCGAGGGTCAAGGCACGTGCATGAGCCAGATTCAGAAAAGTGTCTTCCCACCCTTCTCTATGTTAGTCTCTTCGAATTGCATACTTGCCCCATACTCTATGTCCCCCAAACAAGTCTCACCTTTCAAGCCAGGATTCAGGCTACTCTTCGTAGGTTGTCTTTCTCAGATGCTTACCCCTCTGCTGGTAACACTTGAACAGTTTCCTTTGTGCATTTCCAAGCCTTCTCTAGGGGTTATCCTGGGTAAGAATGCCTCCTAGAATGCTTGCTGTAATCTTTGGAATTCCCTTGTTCTCTCACATCCCACCATCACTCACTTCCCTGAATTCTTTATTTTTTCCCCCTAGGATTTATTCATGTATATGCATGTTTGTATATGCATGTGTTCCTTGGTGTCCTCAGAAACCAGAGGAGGTTGTCAGGTTCCCTGGAGCTGCAGTTCCAGGTGCTTGTAACTCACTGACCCTCCTCTACAGCCCCTTCTCTGACATGTTGGCTGTGTCTGCTCTATCCTCCCCCACTAGGACCGTCAGAGGCTCGGATGCATGGCAATCCTTGATGAGTGTTAGCGAACGGTTTAGCAAACTGCTGAAATCAGAGCAAGTCTTCAGAAAAATGGTCCCATGGAAAAGAGGAAGAGAAGAGACAACCAGAATGCCCACGCACTGCGATGGGCATTCAAATCATAACAACATGACTGTCAAGAAGCCCTCACTCATTTTATCCTACAAGTGAAGGAGAAAGCAAATATTCTCTTCCTCACGTGCCCTCTTTCCCACACAAAGAGAAGGGAGCTGGGGAAGTTCACAGCCATTGCCAAATACAGAGCCAGCAGCTCCAGGCTTGTGATCTAGATTGGTTAGACTTTAAGTCCAAATTTACTGCAAGGAATGTATTCATAAAAAGCGCTTTGCCATTTACTGTGCATGTGCTTGTGCACGTGGGTGTGAGAGGAAGTGAAGGCTCAGACAGTCTTGTGCCTATGAAGGTCAGAAGGCAACTTTGAGGAGTTACTTCTCATTTCCCAGGTTCCAGGGATCAAACTCGGAAGGCATGTGCTTTATCCCCGAGCCTTGTCTCCAGCCCAAAGATCACAATTTTAAGAAGTGATTTTTTTTTTTTCAAGAAAGTGATAACTGTAAAAGCACAGGACTGGGAGTCCAGTCTCGGGTATGTTAATAGCCTGGGAGAAACTCACACTCTGAGCTCAGAATTGTTATCTGATATAAAGGGGCTGGAGATATTTGGACACTCAGTCAGGTGCCTTTAATGCCAATATGGCTCCCAAAATACTCTGGAATTATGCACAATTTATGGGGAAAAACATATACTTTAAAATTCAGTGATTGAGGCAACAGCTGCTGGCATGAGATTTCTGTTCTGATCTTTAAAAATAGATTTTACAGAAATACCCGTGTGTGTGTGTGTGTGTGTGTGTGTGTGTGTGTGTGTGTGTGTGTGTGTGTGTGTGTGTGTAGGAGCTCAGACTACAGATTGGCAACTGTGGCTGTGACCACTTTGAAAACTTACTCTGCCAGTCGCAGTTCCCAGGGCTGTAGACTGTTGGGGATAGGAACAATGATGAAGGAGCCTTTCTGATAGTGCAGGAAAATGAGCAGGTACCAAGGAAGATCCACTCATGGGTAATTTCTGATGAAGAGGGAGAAATGGTTGGTGTTAGCTGTAGAAGGTGTAATAGACATTATTTGAAAGATAGAGGCTACATGAGTACTCAGAGAGCTCTGCTTTGTTCTACACACACACACACACACACACAACACTACATTGTGTGCTTGATTGACAGTGATAGTAATGATTGGAAGCTCTGGCTATGAGAGAATTCATAGGTTAGTTGAGAAATGGGTTGATTCATTAATGACCCACCCACACCCCAAAGCTGACCACATCTCAATCCTCAACTATCTGAGAGATGTCATCTTCTTTAGCAAAATGAATTTTGCATAGGGCAGGATCTGTAGATGATGATGATGATGATGATGATGATGATGTGTGGGTGGAAAGTGCTTCCTGGGAGATTCTTGCGGGTGTAGTGATGTCAGCAGGGTTTTTATGATGAAGGAAGCTCAATAGATGAGGAGCCACAAACCAGGAAATGCAGGTACTTCCTGAACTGAAGCTGGGAAGGCAAAGAAACAAAATACCCCTTTATCCTCTAGAAGGAACCAACCCTGTAGACACAGGTATCTCTGCCTTCCAGAGCTATAAGAGAATAATTTGTGTTATAGTAAGCTGCAACTTTTTTTTTTTTTTTTGTAATTTTAAAAGCATTGCTTGGAAGTAGCAGAGTGAGAAAACCTTTAACCAGGAGATTTGAAAATATGCTATGTGACAGTGGCTCCAGGGGACTAAGAAAGGCTCAGATTAATGTGGGGAGGTTTATCAGAGCTCCCAGAAAGCTACCCTAAATATTCTTGAAGGAGGATGTTGTCACTTCAGGGCAGGTATGGTGGGAAGAAAATTCTGTGTGATGCATATTCTCCATGTGAAACTCCAAACAGAGGAGGAACCTGGCCTGGATTGGGAAGTGAAGGAATCCAGCAGGCCTAGTACACAGACTGAGGGAAAACAAACAAAGAACAAAAAACAAAACAAAACAGAAAACAATTTAACCCCAGCTTGGAAATACCCACAGTGTCAGCCAGAAACTTGCTCCATTCTAGTAGGATCTGAAGATATGTTGCTTTGTGCTAAAGCATTGTGAGCTAGGTCAGATTGTTGAGCTATGTGAAGCTGTATACATCAAAATGACTAAAAGGTCCATGATTTCAGAAGTATGGATGTTTAGTCACACTAGCTCATGGTCCTTACATATGATAACACATATAAAGAATGTGCCTGGCTCTATGACTGTTGAAGGGCACAGAGTTGTCCTCGGGAAGATGCCTTCCTGAAGGGTTCAACATGGATACAGGGAAGAAATGTGAGTGAACACCATAAAATTCCATGTGAGGTGATTTGGTGACCATTCAACCACCATGGTGCAGTGGACATGGACATAATTTGGCAGCTATGAAGTCAATGGAGGAAGCCACTGTGAGGACTTGGGTACCCTTTCTTAAGAGCCCCTCTGTGGAATGAAGGTCACAGGAAACTGTACAGAGAGAATGAACCACACAGAAAATGAACAATGCTGTTCCTACCATGACAGCAGGGTGCCCAAATGGAGCTGTTTTGTAATCAGAGTGCCATGTAAGACCACACCAGGAAAGCGGGATTGGAGGAAGTCAGAGGAAGAACGTGCCATCCGTGTAGAGAAGATAATTGAATCCATAGGAGGTCGACTGGGGCTCATTTCACAGAGAGCCGCAACAAGAGCACAAAGGTCTGGTGAAGACAATACAGACTTGGGAGACCGCTGTTGAGGGGAGCCTGTTTCTACATTAAGGCATAGCTTACTCTTAGTGAGACACACTGCTATGCCGTGGTCTGAGCATAGCCATAAAAGAAATGAAGTATATTTGCCTTGTTAACACAGTTTGTGTTACATATTCATAAACCATTTTCTTGAAACTGCAAGGGAAAGATTCAATTGTCTTGGAAGCTGATAATGGCCCCACGGCCATCCAGAACTCAGGCAGCATGCTGTGGAATTAGCCATACAATGAATGAAACACAACGCCTATAATAAACTCATTCAGATATAAATTACGGTGGAGTAGATGTAATGTTTGTTAAGCAATAAAGCTTGGTACCTTACACGGGAAATTGAATGAGATTTATCATCAAATATGGTGGAGGATGCTTCAAGGGAATCTAGTTCCCTAAACTGGGCTTAATCAAAACAACCAGAGAGAGCAGGCTTCCAGGAACAGGAAGCCAGAAAAAAATCATAGCACTCCGGTCAAAGGTCACGCTGATATTCTGACTCTAAATACTAGGGCTACCCAGAAATTCCACAGAGGACATTTGCATTTTTCAAAAGGTTCTGTTTTGACACCCCCCCCACACACACACTTCCCCTTGGGGAATTCTCAGAATGGCTTCAGCTCTGGGAATACACTATTTGACCAATAATTGGCTTCCTGGTTACAGAGGACAATAATAATTCAATTTGAAGACAGGGAACTTGTCCAGTGACACTGGGCTCTGGTTCTTTTGGAAATAATGAAGTTGGTCTCCGGTGAGAGGGCTGGTACTTTGGCTATACTTTCTAATGTTTCACTGGGCACTTAGAGGCCCTGCTTCTGCTCTGCTCAGAAGACTACCTTCAGTTTTCCACAGGAGGACATGTGGTCTACTGTCTCCCATAGCTGGCAGCTCCAGTTTGTCTCAGTCTCGAGTTTCAGGAGAAAAATAAAATGGAACCAAATGAAATAAAATGGGAATTAACGCCGCATGAGGCAGGCTTTGTGGTATTGTTACTTGAAAATAACTGCAAATATTTTATAGCTTTATGAGTTGAAGTAGATGTTTTTAGCTCACTGAGAACAATAGAAACTTCCTTAGGAATGGATTAGAGTCCCAGAGTTGGATTAACAGTGTTCAGAAGCTAAAAGGAATTTTCTGCCTGCTAATAACATTACCCTGCAATCTAATGAAATAATCTCCCTCAAAGCCAAGTGCAGGGAGTAAGCTGATTTCCCATTCACCGTTAAAACAAAACGCTAGTTGGTCAGCTCACAACTCAGTTCACATATAGTGCTCCAGACAACAACACTGTATGATTTAAGGAACAGATTATAATAGTGTAGAAATGCAGGTTGCCACACCCTTTAGGGAAGAATCCTCATAATTTGAGTAGAAACCTGAGCTCCATCAACACTCCTGAAGAATCTTTAAATGTGATTTAGAGCTGTTAGGGATAAATTCAGCCATTAACAACAACAAAGATTGGAAAATTCATATAAACAACCAAATTTTTCCTTCTGTTGATCCTCACTTTTCTCCAGGATAGATCAAACGGCAAAGTACCTAATCAGGATATCATGGTAATGTAGCAGGGTACTGGAATCCAACAGGACCCCAGAGCATCTGTGTAGCTGCTAATTTCTTCTTAATCATCATCAATTGTTTATGTGTCGGGATCACAGGGGACATTTCAAAGGTGAGGAAACCAAGGAGGACCCTGTATCTTTTAAAAAGTTCCTTCAAGTACAAAAAAAATAGTCACCTAACTTTAAAGCGATAAAACTGTATTTATGTGTGTGTGTATCCCATATACCTTAAATGGCTGATTAATCTTGCAAAAATAGGAAATGCAGGCTCAGTCTTAAAGTGCATGCCTTGTAAGCACAAAGATCCAAATTTGATTGCCAGGTTCCAAATTTTAAAAAAATTCTGGGTATGGTGGTAATAATTTGTAATCTCATTGCTGAGGGGATGAAAACCAGAGGATTTCTGGGGCTCAGTGAGCTACTAGCCTTGCACATTTAGGGGTTCTAGGTCAGGGAAAGACCCTAGCTCAAAGATAGACAGGATCTAAGCAGTGACACTAAATGCTGTTATCATTACATTTGGGAGCGTGAACACACACACACACACACACACACACACACACACACACACACACACACACAGATACACACATACACACACACAGGCACAAAATCCTGAGTCCTGGGTATCTTTTTCCTTGTTGCTATTCTGTAGAGTTTCTAGAATGGAAAAGGGTACGAGTTACCCTAGGCCAAGAGCCAGGCCTGTAGAGTGTGCCTTTTTATATCTCCAAACCAATATTTCCCCACAGCCATCTATAGAATTTGCTTCATTGATCTGAGTTGGTTACTTGGCCACCACTGTCTGGGAACTGGCTAGAGTGCAGGAATTATGTGACAGGGTCAGATGAGGCAACCGCTGGAGCCCACCACACTCAGACATGCTTAGCTATTTATATGAGTTTGTATTTCTCATTGACTAACAGGGATCCAAGGAAGCAGCTTGTATACATGTGAATTATAACCGCAATATTGCCTCTTTTCTTGGCTCAGCATTGTTCCTCTCAATTATACCTTTGTTAAACCAATTTCAGAAGAAAGTAATATTATACTTGTATTAAATGTGAGTTTGCCCAATTGACACCTTTTGGATAATAGAAATTAGACTGCACTTGATATAAATTGGACAGACCCACATGCTGTAGATTTCCAAAAACTGGTTTATGGCTCTGAATTAGTTTAATCAATATGGATAATTTAGCGTAATTTCTGGACCATTTGGCTTTTATGGAAAGACTTAGTGGGGCAGCTGCTAGGCCTGATTTTTAGAGCCTTCTAAATGCCAGGGGCTCGTCTTCCAGTTGAAAGCCCTGATGTGCTTCATAGCCCTCTGAAGTGAGCATTCTGTGGTCCTTACTCTCTTGTGCACTATTGACCCATTAACCAGTGCAGTTCTGCCATGGAGCCTGGACACCAGCCATTTCTCCTCACCTTGGAGAAGGCTGGGACTGAGCTGGGAGTCTCAGAGTCTCAGAGAAAGGAAAAGGATGAGATTTGCCTTTGAAAAGCTTCTTCGATAATCTCTGTCTTCATTGTTGACACAGCAATAACTCACTGTAGCCATACTCCATAACATGGCCCGGCTCCTGTATGCAGCATGCTTGTGGAAGGGGATTGAAAAGAAACCCTGCAACAGACTATACTTAGTTACCCACAACAATGTCTGCTTCTAAGACAGTCTTCAGGGAAACACAGAAGCCAGTGTTATGTCCCAGCCTAGGTCCTGGGCTATAGGTACCTATTCCACAGGGTCTGCATTTCAGTTCTCTGTTGTATAACCAACTAATCACCCTCAAATTTGGTCACTTGGGAAAAGTACCACACACTGGCTCTGGGTTCTGCGTTTCATCAGTGTTGGGTGAAAGTGACTTGTCTGTCCTAGGTGGGTTTTCTACAATGACACACTCATGTATGTATCTCACTGGGGGAAGTGGGAAAATTCTCTTGGTAGAGGTTACTTCTCTTCCCTGTCTCCAAGCAAGTCTTTCACTGAGATCTCTTATCTGAATGTCTTTATATAGATGAACAAAAAAAAAATTGATGCAGAAGCTACTAGACTCCAGGACTAGCACATTACTGTGCTATATTGCATAAATTATAGCAAGCCACAGTTGACCCAGGTTTTAGAAGAAGCCCCTATTCCATGCTTACTGTGGAACATGCTCACAAGGAGGGAAGCATGGGTGGTGGTCTTTATAGTTCAGCTTGTGTCTTGTATCATCCCTGTACAGATTATGGAAGTCTTCTAGATGGGCTTTAATAAAGTATGGAACAAAACAAGGTTTTAGAGAAAGGGAATAGACCTGTGTTTTTCTGGTTTCCGCCTTGCTCTCTGTCAAATCTTGGTCATATCATTCAGTGTCTTAGGCCTTGGTGTTGCCCTCAATCCAATGAAGGTAAGAACAACTTCCTTTTCAAAGGCTGCAAAGGATCGTACAGAGTTTATCCATATGAACTGTGAAAGGCTAATCCTTACACATGGTTGAGACTCTGCTTCACTGATTCTCCTGGAGAATTCCCCTATCCTGTGAGTATTCAAGCAGATGGTTAGTGTTTTTAATCTATGGATGCTTAGGATCCTGGAAAGCATGCTATGAAATACATGTTCAATAAATTTAGAATGAATAAATAAATGGATGTATGGATGAAGAACTAGGCTATCATAGTATTTAATTTATATTCACTTGACAGCAATTATTTAAATTCAACTAATGAAGAATTATGGTAGCATGTTATCTGCCCCACAGACTTTCACACTCCTTTATTTATTCATTCAGCAAATATTTATTAAGCATCTGTTATGGTTGAGATATTCCATCGGGTTCTGGATATTATATGGAAAAATAAGTCAGGAATAGTTCTTACCCATGTATTCTAGTGAGAAGAGTACAAAAAAATAAACAAGACAAAAGTAGCATATGCATAATACTAGCTAGTAATTTGGAAGAAAATAGTTATATGTTAGGATGCTTATTGAACCATAGATAAAATTGGAGGTAAATTTGGGTTCGCTAACCAGTGTCTGAAATCTTAGATTTTCTGCAGAGATTAATCAGAGGAAAAGAGTATGCTGTTGGGTGTGTATCCTATACCAGGAAGAGGGCATATCAAGAAGGAAGATTGTGGCAGAAAAGTGGGTGGCAGTTTGACAACACCCAAGGTGCTCTGCACTTGAGCCTTGGGGAGCAATGGACAGAAGAGAAAGACAGGGGCACAGTGCTGAAGCCCCTACGATTAAAATTCTATACTAAGTTGAAAACCATTAAAGGGACTTTTAAGCAGAACAATGAAACATAGTTTCCTTTCTGTGGACTTCATGCTTGGATTATACATTTGCTAACAGTTATCCAATGAAGCAGCCATTACCATGTACACACAGGGATCAGGAAATGTGTGAATCAGCAGAAGAGTGGAGATCTGGGGCTGGGGAGTGCCTTTTCCATTAACACTAAGATAATGCTGATTTCCTGGAGAAAGATACAAATTATATTTTGCAGCAAGAACAAACTGATGATAGCGTCTTTCACAATTTAGATGACATTATAGTGTTGATTTTTTACCACAACCCAATAACTCCCTGACACTTGTTTCTCATTTTTACCCCACAAACACTGGACTCCTCAGAGGTGAAGGGCCTGGGCAAGGCAAACCAGTTGGGGGATTTTATCTAACGTCTTCACCCCCTATCTTCAGAGAATATCAGAATTCTTCTCATCTCCAACTTCTCTCTTCTGAGGAGCCTCACAGCCAGCTCAGCTAGATAGGGTCTGGGCCTGGATGATAAGTTAGATGGTGTTCTCCAGAACTTTTGGAAATCACAGGGTGGGAGAGCCTCACTGGTCTCCCAACAATGCTCCTAATGAGCAATTTAGCACCACGCGCTGCACATGTGCGGGGATCCGCAGCACAGTCTGTCTACGGCACATTTGTACCATTGTTTGGTATCTGCATGCAACTTGAGATTTCCAAATGCCACCAGAGGAAACAGATGAGTGGCTTCTCTCCAGATTTACAAACTCAGGGCTGAGGCATGCTGAATGTTGGCCTCAAGTCACACGACAAGCTGATAAGTGCTTCAGAGGCCCATGTGGAGAAGCTGGGAGCCATGAGTGCCATTTATTCGAATAGTAAGGGGTTTGACCTTCAGCTGAAGTCAGCGTTTTGGGCACGTTGATTAATTCTTCAGTTATTATTTCTTTCATATATTAAACAAATATGGCATACTTGATGATGTCTCAGAGTCTCTGTTACCTAACTGTAGGCATATAGGGGGTAATACGATAGCCACAGCCCTTGTAAAAGTGTCCTTATTGCCACTTGACCATTGCCCTCCTTCCTGTTTTTCCCTTCAACTTTAGCATGTCCTGGTTCAACCCTTATGTAATCTACCTGGTTTGAATACTAGGCCATATGACCTCAGACTTGAGCCCCTCCATTCCTTACCTGTGGAAATCTAAGAGTGCCACAGGGCATAAATGAGAGAATTATTGTGCAAATAAAATACAATTAGTGCTCAGTTTCTGTGGGTTCTTCTTCTTTTTCTTCTTCTTTATGAGAAACTACACTCACGATGCCTAAATGTAGCTTTCCAAAGCCTACTATCCAGAGGTTTGGGTGCTTGAGATCTTGTTGTTCCCAATGTTGCAGGTGATGGTTTATAGGTGAAACAGGAAACATGAACATTCCTCACAGTGAGCGACTTGGGGAGTTGTAAGATGCAGAGTCTGGGCTGCATTCAGATGTGTGTTTAAAAGAGTGGAGTCAGATTATGATGATTATCCATGTTTCTGTATGGACAGGGCAACTGGCTGATCTCTAGTGCTAAGCATAGTGCCTCAACCATAGCAATGTGCACTCCACCGTCATTGTAGAAACTTCCACCATCCCACATATGTTCAGGAAGAATTACAGGAACACTCAGAATTATTCATATTTATTTTTATTTGTGGGATCATGGGCCTGCCACGGCACACATGTGGATCAGAAAACAACTTGAAGTAGATTATCCCCTTCCTAACATGGGGTTGCAGTAGATCAAATTCAGCTTGTCAGCCTTGGTGGCAAATATTTTGATTCACTGAGCCATCTATCCAACTCATCTTTTCCCCTCTTGACTGAAGCTCTCAGCAAAACATGTTTCTTGTTTTCCTTTGTTATACTCTCTCAAAGATATACCTAATTGTGTATACAGAGGGTGTCGGTGGAGCTCTTTTGGCATGATCATTCAGTGCACAGCATTTAAACTGTAGACACTGTGGAACTTTTTAAAACAACAGATTAAAAAGAAAAGCATCACAGAAGTCACAGGCAGAACTGGTCAGGGGAGCAAGGGGAAAGAACATCTGAAAATGTCAGGGGATGTTCAAGTTCACAGTGGAAGAAAGGTTTGAGTTTTATCCCAGGTACTAAGAGATGGTATTTTTGGGATGAATTTGCTTGGATGAATTTAGAGAATATACTATTAAGTGCAGAAGGGCAAAGTGAGCAAATATTTGGATGGAGCATAGAATGGAGGAGACAGGGAAGGTGGAAGCTGGCAATGGATGTTTCCAGGTGGATCACTCTAGTCCCTTCTGAGCAGCAGCAGAGACACTGGTCCATGGTTTGTCTGAGATTGGGAGGTAGCTCAGGTAACTCCCCACCATCTTCCTGTGCCTCCCACAGTGGGAAAAGACAGAGATATTTTCAGGCAGATGCCTGAGAGGAACAATAATTTGATGGTTGTGAGGAGCAACGTTTGCAGAGTGTGTGAAACTAGATATCATGAGAAGGGCTCTTGCCAAAGCCCTTCCTTCTTAAATAGGGGACTGACGTACAGGCTTACCACAGACAAACAGCCAGTCCTGAGGTCAGGACACAAAGTACATAAGTACACGCCAGACCTTCTAGTCCTCTGGAAAGAGGCAGGCCACAAATTTGCATCTGGGTGTTCTGGAAGCCTGGTCACAGAAGGGCACATGATCCATGGTGGTTATGAAAGCAAAACAGAATGGATGGCCACTCTGGAGATGCCAACTTGTACTGTGATTGAGCCATAAGGCTAAAAATGTGGTTCACAAGCAAGAGAGCCTGCCCAAGGCTGGATGGCACTCTCAGCAGTAAAGACTACGTGGTTAATGGGCCTGCTCTGCAAATGAGCATTAACAAAGGAGGTCATATCAATGGGTACCATGCCATCCCTCTCTTTCCAGATGGAGACTACAGATTTTAATATTTGGAAGCATTTGCATCTGCTGTTATGTAGTGTATCACTTCCGTTGTCTGGAAGCAATGGGTGCCTTATTAAAGATGGTGGAAGGACCAGCTCCTGCAAGATTTCATTTTCTTCCTGGTGCTGTAAACATAAGGCCGGGGTTTTCAACATGCATCTCACAATTTGTTGTCCTCCTTTTAGCATTTATAATGCATTGCCAATAACTGCCACAGTTGACGGACAGATTCTTGCTAATGACATATTAAATGGGACGGTAGCATCCCAGTCTTTCTCCCTTGGAGATTTTATTCTGCTTTAAAGATTCGCTATGCTCTGTTGGTGTTGAGTTAGGGAGGCTCCTGTTTGAAGTTGTCTGTGCTTATCTGGCTATGAACCCTTCTCTTCTTCCCATTAGATGCTGAAAACACAGCTTTAGTGGGGTCTGTTGTAGGAGAGTGATTTCAGAAAAGTGAAAGCATAGATGGGATCAAGCATCAGCCTCTGTTAGGTGCTTCATGTTTACCAACTCAGCATGCCAGCATGTTCATGGCAAGCATTAGTTTGCCAACTAGGAGAGAAGAGAAAATGAGGTGATAGAAGTTTTCAAAAATGAATTCTCACTGAATTAAAAACCTAGCAGCAAAATGCAGATGGTGTGCCATTCATGAGGTAAAGGCATGTGCACCAAGCCTGAAGACCCAAGATGGATCCCTGAGGCTTTGTCTGTGGAATGAGAGAATGGGCTGCTGAAATGTGTCCTCTGATCCCCATGGGTATATCATGACATATATACACCCAAATTTATATATGATCTTCTAAATTAGAAATGATTTTCATAGCTTGGAATGGTTCTTTTTTTTCTTTCTTTCTTTCTTTCTTTCTTTCTTTCTTTCTTTCTTTCTTTCTTTCTTTCTTTCTTTCTTTCTTTCTTTCTTTCTCTCTTTCTTTCTTTCTTTTTTTTTTTCAGATAGGATTTTGCTATGTAACCCAGGCTGGCCTTGAACACTGAGAGATCCACCTACCATTGCCTCCCAAATGCTAGGATTAAAGGCATGAGCCACCATGCCCTACATTAAGAATATTTTTAATCTCAGTACTTCAGTTCCTTACTTATAAAATAAATGGGCCAGGCATTTTAGTTCTAGGACTCATGAAGCTGAGGCAGGATACGTGTGATTTTGAGGTCAGCAATAAGTGAGACTCCCTCTCAAGGCCAATGTAATAACATCAGTATCATAATAATATTATAATAAAATGGTAAGTATTCACATGGAAATATTCAAAGATTTAAATGTTTTAAGAGACTGGTCCTATGTGCAGAGTTTGACCATTATAACACAAAAATGTCTGCTTTTACTAAATTATATGTTTGTTGTAATTTTGACTACTGTCTACTATAGTCTCTTATACCTCAACTTTCTCAGTGTTATATGACATTACTTACTTTGAATATCTTGTTTCATGACTTCTAAATTTTCCACTAATCATGGATGAGGTCAGATTTAGTCCCAGGGCAGACATCAGGAACAGAAATGAAGCACATGTCAAACTACAGTCCAAAAAAGGGTGGTGTGAGTGAGAAACATTCCCCATAGGCTCAGATGTTTTAGTTCTGATGTCCAGTTGGTGGTGTTGTTTGCAGAAGTTATAGACCTTAAAGGAGTGGAGCCTTGCTGGAAGAAGTATTCCACTGGGGGTGAGAGTTGGGAGTTTACACCTCACCTGATTTCCAGCTTACTTGCCCTGCTTCTTAGGTACAGCTGAGATGTGATCTCTAGGCTCCTTACTCTTGACGCTTGCTGCCTTGCCTCCCTCCATGATGGACTCTAACCCTCTGGAACCCTAAGCTACAAAAACCCTCTTCTATAAATTGGTTGGTCATTGTGTTCTAGCACAGCAACAACAAAAAAATGTAGCTAATACAGAAAGCAAAGTGCTTCATTTTGATGCTCTACTTCCTCAAGCATTCTCTGTGAATTCAGTACTAAGTTGGCCCTCCTTTCATATATCCAGTGACAAACATTGAGTATCCATAAATTGGATTTTGTTTTAGCCCTAGCCACCATAGTTGATAGCCTCTCCTCTTTAAGTATGAGGTAATTCCAGACTGACCCGCTAGTGACACCTTCGTGAGTACCCCTATCAGTCAGCAAATTGTCCTATGGATAGGTCATCTGCTCATTTAAAGCAAAGCCTGGGACCAGACTCAAGTATTGAGCACCGTCCATCCCATTTCCTGCCTTGCATATTTGCATTCTGTAGTTTCCCCTCTTAGCTCAACCCTAGATGGTATCTCTTTGCAGCCACTAACTCAACCATATGCTAATCACATTAGTTAGTCAACCATCAAGGGCTGAACAATAATAGATTAGTGGCTGGAATAGTGGAGCTGAGATGGTATCGCAGAATGAGTGGTTGTAATGGTTCTGTGATTGTAACTGGATTGGATTGGATACCTGGTGTTTGGTCCACTGAACAGAAGTTGACCTTTCATGTCAAATTATTTCTCTAGTGGAAACTAGGCTCTGCTCTCACTTTTAGGCAGTGCCTTTGTCTAACTTTATTCTGTATTACTGTAATAGAGACCATTTGACTAAAAGCAGCTTGAAGAGGAAAGTCCTTATTTCGGCCTCCTGTTGCAGTTCACCATGAAAGGAAGCCAGGGCAGCAACTCAAGGCAGGGTCATGGATGAATACAGCTTATGGGCTTGCTCAGTATGGCTTGCTCAGCCTGATTTCTTATACTCTGGACCACTAGCCCACGGGATACTACTACCCACAGTGTGCTGGTTCCTCCCACAACCATCATCAATCAAGAAAATGCACCAAAAACTTGCCTCCCAATGAACCTGATAGAAGCACTTCCTCAATTGAGATGATTTATTCCTTGGTATTTCTAGGTTTGTAAAACCAACTATCATGGCTTTTCTCAAGAGAATGCCTTTTGCAATCTGTGTTATGACTGCTGTCTTGTTTTACATGTTCTGTAAAGGCCAGCAGGGTATCACAGAAGAGATGATCATGTCCTAATGTGACTGCAAAGCCTTGTTTTCCAATTACCCAAATTCCTGTAGCACTCATGCTATTGCTTTGCATAAAGAGGTCATCTTTGTACAGGGATTCTTCTGAACCCCCCCCAAAGGTCACACACACTGTCACCAATTACTTACTATTTTCTTTCTTTTCACCAGAAAAAAAGTCTGGATAGCACAGGCATTGGACTGTCTGTTAAATGAATCAATGAGCAGAATGTGGTGGTGCATTTCTGTAATTTCAGCTCTTGGTGGAGATGGGGGCAGGAGGACTAGAAGTTCAGGTTATTCACAGATACATTGAGAATTCAAGGTCAGCTTGGATTGCATGGCACCCTCAAGCAAAAACAAAACAAAAGAATAACAGCAATGCAAACTACTCAAAAAATGAATGGTCATAAGGTGAATGAAGTTTCCTGGACATCACCAGCATTGACATTAGGTGTCTTCCAATACTGTTTCCTTGCCTTTAGAAGGCTGTAGGATCCCTGAGGCAGGATATCAAAGCTGCCACTTATCAGACTCAATTCTGATTTCAGATTGCACTAGAGAAGGACACATGTGTGCTGACAATGTATGTGCATGTAAGGGAACAGGGATAGGTTACATGCTACACATGCTAATGCATATATTAGTTTCTCTAAATTTAGTTCCAATTTCTCCAATCCCAGAACTACATTATAATATATATATATTATAATATATATGATATAGTATAGTATAGTATAGTATAATATAATATAATATAATATATATTGTATAATATATATATTGTGGTCTGTTTAAACTCAGCTTAAAGTTTAGCCTTTACCATTTGCATCCCCACCTCCAACATTCTGGAGCCAAATTTCATGATACCTTGCTTTGTATCATAGTGAGGGCATTGAGGTACTTGGGCTGGCCTCAGTGAAACCAGAGCACCCCCTCAGAGGAATTCAAAGAAATAGATTGTCTCCCAGGAGCACAAATCACCAAGGCTTTCCAAAAATAACTGCTGCTTTGTCTAATGCAGATTTATAACTTGATTTCCCTCACATTGTGGTGTTTAAGATTCACATGATATAACACCGTTAACTAATGTTGCCATTTATTTCTATTTGAGGCCTTGTGAGCCTGGAACTGTGGCATAATAGCTTAACAGGAAGGATCCCGAAAGATATTAAGTGTGAATGAAAGCACGATAAAATAGTGATGAGCTAGATTTTCTGTCCCAGCAGAGAGGAAAAGTTCCCATCAATCTTTCTCATCTCCCTATAACTTGTAACATCATGGCCAGGCCTAATAATGCAGCCCTGTTATTCCACCTACCAGGAGGCTGAGGCAGGAGGATTGCAGTTTCAAGGTCTGTGCATACAGCAGAGTAAAGGGCATTCTATGGAACTTAGTGAGACTCCATCTCAATGAAAGTTTGAAGTAAATGAAAGAAATGAAGTTAAAAGTAGACTGGGTCTTTCATTCTTTCTATCTCTTCTTACATCACCTAGAGTATGATAGGAACACTGTGAAACTATCTTCTAGACGTGACATGGTATGGTATTGCACTCACCAACTCACAGTAGCTGTGGTTTTCTGCACAAGACCCATATAAGAACAATCCAGTTACAGTTTCAGTGTGGAAGGGAGGCACTCAGGAGCCCAGCTCTACCTTCTCTTCACTCTGACTCTGACATCAATGGCTACATAGGCAATGTGATAAGCAGGTCTCCAGTTCCTTCTGATGTCTTTCCTTCTATGATGTGATCTATCTCATGGAAGTCTAAGTCAGTTTCTACCCCTAAATTGATTCTTGTCAGGTATTTTATTGCAGCAACCAGAAAAGTGACTAATAAAGGAAGCCAAGTCTACCTGGCCTCTTTTTAATATTCAACAGTTTTTGCTGGTTTCAAGCTACACCTTGTAGCCCAGCACCTTCACAAGTGTACTTACCCAAATGGCTCATGAGTATCAAGAGACAATTCTCTAAGCCCTGAGTTCACTGGGGTAATTGTTGAAGGCAATCTTGGCTGAACATGGAGTAGAGTCTTGACTTGTCTATTCCAAGCCCGTGGGGATTCAACAAAGTGAAAAATGTGAATCTCTCTGGGTCTACGACATTCAGTGAGATGATACTAATGAAGTACTTGATATGCTATTTGATTTCATGCTGGTTATTTTAGTTGGTTTTTCAAAACCATTTTATATTCAACATGTGTTTTTTTTTTCCTTTTAGATTATGAATTTAAAAACTTTGTCTTGGGACTCATATATGGCCTTTACCCTGTACTTGCAAATAAAGTTTTATCAGAACACAACACTGCTGCACATCTATTCACATACTGTTAGTTGCTAGTTTTGTGCCTGAACAGCAGTTAAGTAGATTTGGGTATTTATTTTATTCCAAGTCTAAACTCCTAAACTATGAACTTTGGTCTTTTTAAAACTGTTTCCCTATCTTTCTATTCTTAGATTCCTTCTGGCTTTATCCACAGAAGGTCTGCTCCTCTAAATAAATAGTTTTTCTTTTACTTCCAGCTAATCCTTCCTATGTTTCCTGCATCTTGTCTTCAAATATTGATTCATTCTTAAAGACTTTTATGGAACCTCTTTTCTGAGTGTAAACCTGTTTGGTTTTGCATCTTTCAGCATCTTCAGCTGGAGATAGTACCCCCTCTCTTAACCTATTCCCTAAAGTTTTGCATTTCATGAATTCTGAAGCATAAGGTTTTTTGTAGTTTTTTCAAAGATATCTGTTGCTATCACTGGATTGAGGTTTGGGAGAAGAATCAAGATTAGTTCTGGTCCCTGGAATGCTGGGGATACAGAAAATATGAGGCACATGATTATTACAAGATACCACCCAAAGTCATCTTCCTAGCCTTCCTCATCTGCCCTGATGACCTCAACATAAGTACTAACCATTCTAATGTGCCTACTCATCCCAGTGAGCCTGATCAGTGTGACTCACATCTATGGTGTGCCTGGTATTGCAGGATTCTCTCGGATTTTGAACTTTCAGTGGGGAAATCAGTAGAGAAGTAAGGAGGTTTCGAGAAGATGGTTATGCTAAACTATTACCCTTCTCTTTCCCCAGTCAATGAGCCAGAGAGTTCTCATTTAACCCATTCTGGAATACCTCCATGAACTAGCTGAGTCCCAGGAGGGTGGAGCTGCTGCTGATGCCTCCCCCTAGTCATTGTTATTTCAGGTTAGAACAAAGTGATTAACAGCCCAAGACCAATTAGTAGCCAAGGGGGTTCTCTCCTTCCAGATCTATCCTGACACTCTTTTCCTCTTATGCTCGTCTTTCTCCACAATTGAAACCAAAAGCAAAACTTTCAAGTTTCAGATGCAAGGGGATGAGAGAAAGGAAGCACGTGGTGGTGCATAAATTACCTGGGCTCCACTGCAGACCGAACAGACAGAAGACTCCATGTAAACTTAAAACAGTGAGGCAGGAGGATTGAGACCAATTGAATGGGGAACGAGAGCTGGGAATTCAGCTTAAGTGTTGACTCCTTTGTGGGTGATGAGCTGGTTTAATTTGAGGTTTTGAGACGCTTTCTGAATGATTTCTGTAAACAGTCGTTCTCAACTTGTCATGATCTTATTGAGGACTGAATGACCTTTTCACAGAGGTCAAATATCAAATGTCCTATTTATCATATATTTACAGTATTATTAATAGTAACAGAATCACAGTTATAGAGTATCAACAGAAATAATTTTTTTGGGGGGGCACCACAACATAAGGAATTGTATTGAAGGGTCCAAACATTAGGAAGGTTGAGAGCTACCGGCATATGAGGTAGTGATTCAGTTTTATAATAGTAGCAGCATGATTCTTAAGTCTTGGCCCTCTATTCTAGACCTCTAAATAGAGATATGTGCCTCACTGAACTAAGTCAAAGGTGAAATGTTCATGTAGGACAAATCCCATTCAATCAGCTTTTGAATTTTCCTGGAAATACAGAAACTGTTACTATCTTATATTGAGACAGAGTTTTATGTTTGAAATCTCCATGAAGCTCCACCACCACAGGTTTGGAGAGCTTTCTATCCACACAGCTGTTGGCTTTGGACTCATTGTAAGTAAGCAACATGCCTATAGTCTCAGGAGGTAGAAATTAAAGGTCATCACAAACTATGTAGTCACCCTGGGCTATGTGAGATCCACTGGAAATAAATAAATTAGCCAAGCTTTAGTGGAATCAAGGGTGTTTCTTTTTTCTTTTTAAGTTTTAATAGGGGCAGTTGCAGATGATTTTGGTAGGTGGCAAAATGCAGGGTCATTCTTCTGGGGACATTGTATCTTAGAAATGAATGAGGAAATTAGGAGGATGTCAGACCAACTGGAGAATACCTTGTGGATGAACCCAACTTGCTCAGGAGGGTATCAGGCCAACTGGAGAATACCTTGTGGATGAACCCAACTTGCTCAGCTCCACCCAAGGGGACCTGCTTCAAGGAGGCTGGTCTTTATTCTTTATACACAAAGGGGCACATGGGGTTATGAAGCTTGGAAATATCATGATCCATTCCTCCTACTCGTTCTTTTGGTTTGCTTTGTTTACACAGATTCCTTGGGAAGACATAGATGTTCAAGTGAGGTTTGTATGACATGGTAGTCCTTGTCCCACTTTGCTCAGCTGTGGAATCTCATGTTTTCCTTTTAATCCCTTAGGCAGAAATCAAGACCATCTGTAAGATACTGGCTAGTGAATGTGTTCAAGACAGATAGCATTGACAGAATAGTTTCATTGTGGGCAGCTGGGTCTTCCAACCCCATCTCATCCCCCCCTACCCCCATGAAATAAGCAAAGCACTTGAGGTCTTTTGACAGTTGTAATCAGTGGCAGTGTTCACCAATGTGTGTCTCCTACTATCCTTCACATGAGTCTTCATACAGAGAAGAAATCTGGGGACTTCTTTCAAGGTCAAGACTGTGTATATTTAGACATCTTGAGGACCAGATGGTAATTCATCTTGAACCTTGAATGGGGAAGTATATATATATTGGCCAGAGACAATAAAGTGTGGGCATGAGAAAATTGGACTCATCTAAGACCTCTCATGACCTCATTAGAAGGACATTTATACACATCTGTTGAGCCTCAGATGGTGGCATCAGTGCCTTCAGAGTCTCTGACCTGAGTTTAATCCTGTGTTGCCATCTTGAAACTCTCTATAAGTCATGAACAAGGGACTATGTGAGCCATAGAGTCCTAAATGAAGGGGAAGTTAATTTCTTTCAAACTCAGTATTTCTAGATGTTTTGTTCAAAAAGAAAACCAAGAGTAAACACGCTGATGGAGAAAGATTACCATCTCAGCAGCTCATTCAATATTTCTTATTTACTGAACACTCTCTGAACATCTGCTTCGAAACAGACATTTTGTAGAGTGCTAAGAGATAAAACTTGTCTATTGCTAGACATGTGGCTTTGCCACAGTATCCACTGAATGAATTTCAATCAATTTAATCAATCCACACTTCTCTATATATTTTATAGCTCAGGAAACTGGGGCTCAGATGTACCAAATATCCATCAAAAGTCAAAGAACCTACAATTAGTGAACCTAGAATGTCAAACCAGACAGAGCTTGTTCTTAGTCTAAAACACAGCCTATTTGTCTTCTGAAGTTTGCTTACTCACTTTCTGGGTCATTGTCTATGTTAGTTTTATCATTGTTAATGGCAAAATTTCTGATATAAACAACTCACAGGATTAAGGGTTTCAATAGGCTCATGCTTTCTGAGATTTCCTCCAAAATCCTTGGCTCCACCTATTTTGGGGCCCATGGTAAAATGATGTCACTGTAAAGAGAACATGAAGAAGAGGAGGTTCACTTGGTGGTGGACAGGAGAGAGAGAGATAGATAGATAGATAGATAGATAGATAGATAGATAGATACACACACACATATATATATATACATACATGAATACATATATACATGCACAACACACACACACACATACACAGAGGCTGAGAGAGAGGGACACACAGAGAGACAGGATAAGATATGCTCTTCAAAGATTTAACTCCAGTGACCTACTTTCTCTAACTAGGTCCCATCCCCTAAAGTTTTTGGAACCTTCCAAAATAGCACCAGTAGCTAATAAAGCATTCAATGTATGAGCCTATGGGGGGCATTTTATATTCCTGCCATAATATATTCTCTTCAAATGTTACAGCAATGATCATTGTCTTATGCCAAAAACTTTGAAGTAATCAGCATATCTGCTAAGAAGCCAGTATCTTACAACTGATGTGTGGCTACTGTGGGAAAAAAATGCAGTTTCTATACAGTTGACTCTGGTTCCCTGTGAGGCCAGATCACTAAGTCTATCAGTGACAATCTTGAAAGAATTTTCAAAACCCCTCAGCTTTCCTGAGCTTTATGAATGACTTACAGCCATGGAAATGCTTTGAGTGTCTATAGGAACTCCACAGATCATTAGCTTTTCTCAGGAACAGATCCTAGAAATCTCCACCTCTGGTGCTTAGAAGGATCCATCTTTAAAAGGAGCGTCCAATCAACATTTCTACAATAGATCTGACATATAAATCTTTAGATTTCTGACATGGAGACCTGCTCTCAGGGACAGTCTCCACATTTTCACCCACTTTCTATGGCAACATCAGACTCCTTAGCCCAGGCATTGGACAATATAGCTGATTGTTTTGTTAGAAGCTAGATTATACCACGGGTTTTAACAGTCACACTCCCTTAATGAGAAACATCATGGAAACAAGCCTTTCCTAATGCAGGAACCTGGCCTCACTGGTAACACTCTTGTAAAAGGGCCTGATAAATAAATAAGCAAGCTTTCCAGGATGTCTTCTCTGCAAATGAGATGAACCAGGTGGCCTCAGAGAGAAGCCCCATGTTTTGTTAACTGGAAACAGATTATCAAGCTCAATCAATGGACCATGGCCTTGTAACATATGAAAAAGAGAATGTGGAGTGAGAATTTGTTCAGCAAAAGCCAGGCAGCAGATGTCCCAAGCTTGACATGAACATGTTCTGATGGGTAAAAATAATTAAAAAGAAATCTGGAAGTCTCATTTTTAAACTTTCCTTATGGGTCTTTGACAAAAATTTCAGGGAATTCTATGGAGAGTGTATTGTCAGTATTTTAATCATCTTCAGCTGTCAAAACTCTTGTAACCCGCCTCTTCCATTTAAACTGTATCTTCTAGGCATAAAATAATTAAAGGCGTAGGGCCATACAATACCCCAGAACCCTTTGCAATGTGGCAGAACTGTATGGATAAAAGGTATTATTTCAGGAAGTTTTAAATATAAATTTTGTTTTGTCAGAAGGCTGCAGGGCACACATTTTCTATACTGTCAATCTTGATAGTAACAATATTTATATTTCAAATAAAAAGATTAAATTGCAGTCTTACGCGTTTCTGGTTTTTGTCAGTTTTTTAAAACTAGTTTATCATGTATCTTGGTATGTCACCATACCTTTATTTTTTTTCTTTTCGCTGACAATACTTTTGTTTTATTGAATGGTTGTGTCTTCCACTGTCAGTCTTGGGGTTGGGATAATGAAGGCAGACAGCTCAGCCGCTTGGGCTTGGTGGTTTTACAAACAAACCACTTGTTTCTGCACCTTGTTGGAGGGCCTGTGTAAGAAAATGCAGAACAGAAAAATGAACCAGGGAATTAAACAGCACAGACCATGTGTGCTGTGAACTGTCTGAACCGGCTGTGAGCTTTTCACCTGGAGTCATGTGGGTGCTTTTCATGTCAGCGTACACAAACTGGCAAGGGCCGGGCCAGATCAGCTGAGCTCCAAGAAAGGAGCTGTGCTGGTGACTGACTGTGCTGGCTGCTTTGTGTCAGAGCTTGTTAGCTGCTAAGATGCCCTGTGCTCCAAAGGGGCTGAAGCAATCAAGGGAGTTCTCTAAGCCCCGGGGAGCTGGTGAGTCTTAGGGTTAGGGGGCTGGCTCAGTGTCAGCCTTTCCTGTCCCACTCTCCATAGAGCATGAAGGGAAGAAGAAGATAAGACAATAATGTTGCCATCAGTTGTAGCAGAGCCTAACGGTGGCAGCTCTGGACTTGCAAACTGTAAAATGAAGAGTCCTGCTCTTCAGAATGAATGTGTGAGCTCTTTTCCCAGTCAACAAACTTCACAGGGAGGCCCCACCGTCTCTAGATGTCAGATCTTGGGGCAGCAATGTACCTCTCTATACCCTGGTAGGCATTACCAATCAATCTCAGCACTTTTACTGTACAGCGAGAGGCCAGGTGCCTCTCTAGAATCCGTTTCAACAGAGTTTCCCCTGGAGCCAAACCAACCAACCAGAGTTGATATTCTGGTTGTGTCTTGCCAGGTCCGTCAGCTGAGAGAAAGACAAATGACCAGATACATGGATCCCCAGCAATCACTCAACTCAAGAAATACTTGTTTTTATACCACATTTTGCTGTTCCCAGTACATTACAGCTTAACCATGCTTTCGTTCACCAAATCTTTCCAATCTTAACCTCACCATGTTCATCTCCATTTTAAAGAGGAGAAAATAAGGCTTAGACGTTACATTTTAGAAGATGCCAGAGCTTATCAAAGGGCAGATTGTCTTAAGCAACACAAATTCAGTTGAACCTGGGTCTTTAAATTCACTATCCCCCACACAGGGTTCTAAACATATTAAAACAGGAAAAAGGGAGCTGGGGAGAGGGCTCAATTGGTAAAGTGCTTGCTATGCAAGCACGAGAATCCAAGGTTGGTTTTCAGCATCTTTGCAAAAAGCTGAGCAGGATAGCACCTACTTGTCCCAGCATTGGGGAGGTAGAGAAATGAGGAACCCTGGAGTTCACTGGCCAGCTGGCCTAGCCTATGTGATGAACATTAGGTCAGTGAGAGAAACTATTTCAAAAAACAAAATGGTTGTTATTTGAAGATTGGCAATCAACAGTAATTTCTAGTCTGCCTACTCATAAATATGTGCATCAGTACATGGAAATACACACACACACACACACACACACACACAGAGAGAGAGAGAGAGAGAGAGAGAGAGAGAGAGAGAGAGAGAGAGAGAGATGGGAGAAAGACCTTAAAATGATAGAACACCAAATTCATGGTTCTTAAAGGAATCTTTCCTTACTGGCTGTCTGAAAACCGATTGATAAAGCACTCCATTTGAATGCATATGAGCATATAGCATTTGCATGTAGCAAACTTTGTCTGCCACATGCTTCTCCTATGTCCAACTGCACATGGCAAGGGAAATACATACATCGGCTGCATCTGAGTCCTTCCTCAGCTTGTCACACTTAGATCCATGTTTCTTTTTATCTGAGTGTCTTAAGGTTTTTAATGGCAAAGGACAATTTACATCAAAGAGAAAAGGAGACAGAATGGAAGAGTGAGAAGATGAAGTGGGAGAGATTTCTGACAGGTGTCAGAAGATCCAAAGTGAGACCAGAATATTGTCAATGAAATCAGTAAGCCCCTTTCCTGGATTCAGGCCCATCTTTGTGCTTTTGTCCAACCCTACTGTCTCCCCTTTCTCTCACCACTCATTTTACCCTTTATGGCCCAAGCATGGCTACACTACGGAAAAACCTTACATTCTCAATGCTCACTCACAAGGTCTCACATGTATACACATCTCTGGTCTGTATTTCCAACAGGGTGGATATGATTAGTCAGGCCAGTTGTCAAATCCATCATTCGGGGTAAAGGGTCCAGAAGAGCACAACAATTGTGGCAAGGAACGGGGGCTTCACTTGACATCATATGGCTTGGAGACCCTTCCTTGCCTGAAGCGGGGAGTGGTTCTCAGATAAAAAGTTGAGGGATGGATGAGCAGAGATCTCAAACAATATAATTAAATAAAATTATTAATCAGTAGATGAGACAATGGAGATTCCTGGGCTTTTGTTATTTGAGGCAAGATTTCTTATAGCCCAGGCTGATCTCAAAGTCATTATATAGTTGAGGATGATCTTGAATTTTTGGTCCTTCTTCTTCCAACTCCCCAGTGATCAATTTATGAGATTATGGGGATGGACCCTAGGTCTTGACACTTGCTAGGCAAGCACTCTACCAACTAGACCACATTGCCAGACCAAAGACTCCTTTTGAAGACATAGCCTCTGCTATGCTTCATATTTAGCATGAAGTCAATCTAGTGAGGCCACTCCCCACATCTACATCAGTACAACTGCAGAGTCTTATTATTTCTGAATGCAGTTTTGTTTTGTTTTCTTTTTGCTAGTTACAAAGGAGACTGTCATCACGACAAAGCCCTTAGCTCACTGACTATAGTGTTGACAGATCAGGGTATGTCTGGTGTGCAACATAAAAGAAAAAAGTACTCCCCAAAACTCCTGGAGGGGACATTGTTAAACCCTAGTTTCATAACCAGAAACTCTCGGGGATAGCAACCATTAGCACAGTCTTCCAATAGGTGATTAATAATCCTGAAATTACCTGCAAAGGAGGGTTTAACTACTGAGAGAAAAAAAAAGTCCTAAGTCTAAGTAGTAACATGTCCCTGGGCAGTGTGTGAAGTTCTCCATTTAGACAGGTATGACAGAGCCCATTAAGTCCACTTCCACCCGCCAAAAGATGCTCAGGGCTTCCTGGGAAACTTGGGAACCTGTGTTGTTAAAAACAAAGAAATGCAAAACAGGAGACAAAGGGTGTATTATAATTGGATGCAATAGTAGACTTGGCTTGTAGTGTGGGTATGTTCCAGTTTCCAACAACACAAAAGGAAAACATTAGGAAATGAGGGTCCTTAGCAAATCCAGAAAGGACAGGAACATTCAGGACCTATAACCAAACCATCCGAAAGGAACATAGACACTGCTCTAACTGGTCCCTAGAAACAAGTGAGAGTAGGCAAACTCTGGTCAGCTGCCCATACAAAGTCTGGTCTGAGTACTTACCTAATCACAGGGCCTTTCTGTCCCCAAAAGGTGATACTGTGAACGAGATACATTCTGAACAAAAAAACCATGTCTTGAAAAACTAGACACACACACATACACCAACATAACTTAAAAAAATATTAAAGCCATGCTTAAGGGGAAAATGTATCTTTCTATCAAGACCCCTTAGCTATAGAAAGAATAGTGCTTACAATGTAAAAAATTAACATAGAAAATGAAGGTTTGTACTTTTGGCGGTGTTGGTTGGGGGAGTAAAAGAATCAACAGAAAATATTCGAGTAGGGGACAATATGCAGAAACTAAACTCTATCATGAACTGTTATTGACAGTAGCGCAAGTTAATCAAGACGCTTGCTGGTTTGATGATAAGGAAGCTGTCACTCTCCCTGCTGAGATCGACATGCCTCATGACATGGGTATAATTGATGTCTATTCCATGGTACCCAGATCTATGCCAGAATCTGGGTGAGAGCAGCTGATAGATGCCTCAAACTTAGACGTAAAATGCTAGAGGAAAGGATGCAGATGGTCACAGATGTTCTCAGATAAAATAAGATTTTTTTTAAATTATTAAAAGCTGTTTAACAGATGCCACATTCAACAAAGGAGTGGTTCAGAGTGTGTGTGTTCGTTTGGGAGGAATATCAGAGCTAGGCTGGGCTTTGAGCAAGGGCCCTCATCAACCTAAGAAGCATCTGCCATAATCTTGGTATAATTTTGTATAAGGACACTGACTGTGGCTTCCTTCAGAGAAAGCCTGTCTTTCTTTATGAACAAACTATAAATGTTTGTTCAGAAGGAGTCACTTCTCTTTTAACCTAAACAGCCATTATCACTTCAAAGAAGATGTACTCCAAGGGTCAGATCCTTGTCCAGACTGAATTTTGTAGGATCTTGATTTCTCATCTAACAGCAAAAATAAGAACATGAGTTGAAATCATGTCAAACACACAGAGAGCCTTTCAGTATCAACTCTATGTAGTAGGTACACGGCCGAATATGAGATTGTCAAAGGAAGTCACAGGTAGCACGTTAGGTTGGGAAACTGCACAGAAGGCTCACTTGGTATAGAGATAGAGGTCATACACTGAAGGTCATGGGCCAAATCTGATCGGCCACCTGTCTTTGTAAATAAAGTTTTATTGACATGCAGCCAAAACCTTCTTTTATGTATTGCTTATGGCTGTGTTTGCTAGCAACAGCAAAGATGAATCACTAGGCAGAGACTACAAAGTCCAGAGAGTTAAAATCTATACTCTCTGCCTTTTTCCACAAAACAGCAAATTGATGATCCATATTTTGTGTCTCCCTCTCAGGGCCATTCTCTGTTAGGAAGACCTTCCTCCTTCCCAAGATAGCAATTTGAATATGATTCATCCATGGCTTTAGTTACACTCTCTTCTTTCAGCAAGTATTCATTAAGCAACGCCCCCCTCCACCAAACAAGTTTTTTCCTTCTTGCAGATACTTGAAAAGTGTACAGCTTTTGCAATTATAGAGCCTACTATCCAGGCTGGAAAGGTGACTCAGCAGTTAAAACATATATAGTACTCTAGTGGTCTCAAAACCTCCTATAACCCCAGCCACAGGGGATCCAATGTCACCTTCATAGACTATTGCACTTATTCCTGTGCACATACCCCCAAACGGACATACATGTATACCCACAGTGAAAAATAAATATACATCTTCAAAACATGCTTCATTTATAATGAGTAATTGGTTTTATTCCCACTGTTCTCAAGATGTCTCGGATGAATATTACTGCTGGGAAGTAGCTTACACTTGGCAAGCTCTTTCTGCACGTGGTAAATTTACTGGCTACTCTTTGGCTTGCAGTAGGAGAAGCCAACATACTCACCTGACAGACAAGAACTCCTGTGCTGATAAACATTGTGTCAAATGTCCTAGCTCATGCTCAGAGAGCGATGGGTTACTGAATGAAACCTAATTCTTCTGGGAAACAAAGTTCATGTTCTTAGAATGTTTCAACGCCCCTCCATACATTTGTCTATACCTGATCTTTTTTGACTTGGTGGGCAGAGGGGAGGGCATAGGATTAACAGTCACTTCTGAGGAACGTGTGTCTTACTCTAAACTCAGTCCTGCCTGGCCTTGGACTGAGCTCTGACTGTGTCTAATGCTCATCTTGTGAGTAATTAATCCTCTCCATAGTGCTGCTGGAAAAGCCACCTCATGCCTGACCACTACACTCCCCACATGTTTATTTTTCTTTTATGAGAATAAGGGACAAAAGAGATCCAGTGTCATAGTTCTCCATTAAAGGTCAGAACCCAGGTACCTTCTGTCCCCTTTCTTACTGCTCTTCCCTAGGAGCTACCTATTATGAGGCACTTACTGAACTCTTGAGTCCTCATGCTTTCCTGGCTGCCTCTCATGACTCAGATTCCTGACACATTTTAGCCTCTCAAGCATGAGTTTCCATTCTGATTCTTTCCAAAGTTGAGGATACCGGCGTTGTTTAGACAGCAGATAGAGTTTATTTGACAAAGCAATTTTAAGCCCAAAAAGGCCCAATCAGCCCCCTGAGGCAAATGCCTTCCCGATCAATCTCCATGGAGCTGGATGGCTGGGTCTGTTACATCTCAGTCAGCGTTCTTGGATCCACAGAGGAGAACTTCTGCCCTCCCCCTAAATCTCTAAGATCTCTTCCTTCAAAAGAAGAAGAAGAAGAAAAAAACAAGTTAGGGAGGAAGCGGGTACCCAACTCATGAGTCAATGAAGCTCCCCCAGAGAGGGGTGGACCTTTTGTAGATGTCCCAGAACTCACTGTGTTCACTTCCAACAGAAAACTCACTGCATTAAGTATCTTTATTAATTTTTTTTTTATTGCTTCTATTTATGTAGGGCCAGGAGACACCATCGTGTGTATGTGGAGGTCTGAGGACAGCCATAGAAGTCAGTCCTCTCCCTCTGTCACATGGGCACCATATTTTAAAATGTGTGCTTCATGTATCTCCTCTTTATTTAGCTTATTCTCATTTGGGGAAATCGCTCCGGTCACAGCATTAAAGGGGAGTTTGATAGTCCAAGAGATTCCCTCCATGGCTGGATCATCAGCTCATCAGCGGATGGTTCTTTTTCTTCTGGAACAGTTCTCACTATGTAAGCCCTGGAACTTGCTATATTGATGACATTGGCCTTCAACTCACAGAGATACACCTGCTTCTGCCTCTCAAGTGCTGAAGTTAGAGTTGTGTGCCACCATGCCTGGTATGAGTAGACTTTTTAAAAAGTTTCTTTAATAATCCAAGATGACTATGGTTTTCCTTGGGAGGCTTGTTGATACTCTAAAGCTTTCAGGCTGCCTGTGGTTCTTCTTTGAGCATGGATCTAACATCAGTATTTCAGATTGCCAGGTTCGATATGATGGACACCTTTCGGGAAGGCAGTGGTGAGCTCATGGGAGGTCTAGGACAGAAAAATAGACTTGTCTTCTTAGATGAAGATGCCTTGATTTGGAATGTTAAGATGGAGTCAGGAGTGTAGATCACATTGTTATGATCGTGCCTCTTGGCTTGGGAACTAATGGGGTCTGTATTCAGCCCCTAGTCATAGCTGAACTTTGTGGGATCTTCCATTAATTTCTAGAACTCTTTCCTTTAGCTCCGACATATATTGTCTGTTTATCCTGAAAAAGAGCCTTGAAAGGGCCCAAGGACAGAACCATAGTGATGAGGCAGCACTCACTTTCTAGGAAGGCAGCCAAGTATCACAGTGTGGCTTAGTACCTAGCATAACTAGAAGGTTGGAAAAGTTTGATCTGATCGGTCACCTTTCCCCTCAACTCCACAATGCTTCTTTCCTCTTACTGCTTAAGTTTCTCAATGCTTGGAATGTACGGAGAGGAATTTTAAGTATCAACCATTCCTTTGCATTCTATTTGTGCCCTTTACTATATAATCATGTTAATATTTATTTCTTTAATAATTTTTTCCAATGACTTGCTTGGTTTATTATTTCTTTGTCTTATTCTAAGCATTGATAGCCGAATAAAACATATGTCCAGATACATAACCATGTTAAACAGAAAGTTAGTGCACCATTTAAACCATCCTAGGTACCAGTTGATCTTTAGATGCCCAAAACAAGAGTGGGGATGCTGCCCGCTAGATTGTAGACCATCCATTCTGTCTAGAGAACTCCATGACATGGTACAAATGTCACTTCACTGACTAAAGAGTATCTTCTAGTCACACACAGCTTTTACCACCTAAAATGCTTTAAACACATGTTTAAAATAGAATCTTAATTTTCATTAACATAAACTTATACTTAAACAATTACAGGGATTAGTTACTTTTACGTGGCTCTGGCAAAACTCCTGAAGAACCAAATTAAGGGAGGGGGGATTTGCCTTTTCTGGTGGCTTCAGGGTATATAGTTCATTGAATGGTGGGGAGCGCCAGAGGATACTGGTTATATCACATTAGCATTAAGTCTGGAAGTGAAAAACTTGGGTGGGCTGTAATCCATAAAAGGCCTGCCTTGCCAGCCAGTTTTCTACTTCTTCCAGCCTGGCAGTACTCCTAACGTTCCCATCATCTCCTAAAGCTGTGCTGCCAGCTGTGGACCAAGTATTCAATAACGAGCCAGGATGGGACTTGGGACATTTCATATTTTCATAATCTGTCCCTCGACGAGAGATAAACTTATCAGTCTACACAGCTCTAGTAGAAATCCGAGCCTTGGACCTGATGCTGTGAAAGTGTTTTATCATTTTATATGTTACCTTTCCTAGTCTTTTCTAAGACCCCAAAGACACAGGTTGAGGAGGGGTGATTTCCCATTGCATATTTAAATATGGAAATGAGGCCATCCTTTATTATTTACAGCAAAAGAAGAGAGATAGAAGATAGACAGATGACAGAGAGAGAGAGATGCTAGTGAGCAAACTGTCACCCAAGCCCAACTACATTCAAGATTTAAAAGGTTGACATTTCTGTTTTTACTCCCTCCTTTTCAAACACCCAGCCCTCCTCATTAACCAGATATCTTTATTCTCTAAATATTTACCACCCAAACGAAATTTACAGTTTAATTTGCTGTATAAAATCATTTATTGACTGATAAACCTCATTACTAAACCCCGGCACAGCCCCTGGTACTCCTGGCAGTTTTAATTCGTGTAGCAGCAGGCTACTTCGAGAGAAAAACAATCCTGTCAAATTAACGGCGGGGGTCTAAATTATTCAAATACACTAAATCCATGCAGAACCGTTCCCCTGCTCATAATTTTTCTGTCGGAGCCAACAATTAACTGGCAATATTCTAACTTAAACAATGACAGCCATTCTAAAACGAATTCTGGGAACAGGGTAGATACCACCTTCCCATGTTCCCATGTGTTTTTCTGCTGCAGGGTACACCCAAGGGCCGACCTCAGAGAGAGCCTCTTTGAGAGGCTTGCTCTGCTAATACTTCTCACTTCCACTGAGCTCACAGTCCTCTTAGGCCTCTTTTTTATCCCCCAGGCCAGAGGCTACTGCCTGGACATCAAGATGCGTGACTGGGTCCCTAGTGTCTAGAACAGGTGTGTGTTAGGCGACAATTAGTTAATTGCTTGTAATTCTCTCTGCTTGGGGGGGGGGGGCCTCCAGTTACTTCTCTGCAACAGCTACCAAACTAATTACAAAGTTGCTGATTTGGAAGACAGGCCCACCTAATTCTGCCTGGGAGACAGAAAATACCCAGAAAAAAAAAAAAAAAAGAATCCCGAGAAAGTGATCTTAGCTTCTAATAGCACATTGGGGAGGCAGGGGAAGGGGGGGTCATGGCCTGTACACTGAGTGGCCGTCACTGTGGGCAGCCCCTGTGCGTTCATTTAATTCTCTATAGTCTGTGAACATTAACAGTAGTGAGTTTCTGGGTATGATACTCAGTGCTAAGGTTCCTAGCAGGGTGGGAGTGGGAGGCTGAAGCAATAACTCAGTTGATAAAGAGTTTGTTATGCAATCATGAGGACATGAGCTAAATATCCAGAAACCATTGCTAAAAAAAAAAAAAAAAAAAAAAAAAAAAAAAAAAAAAAAAAAAAAAAAAAAAAAACAAAAAAAAAAAAACAAAAAAAAAAACAAAAAAAAAAAAAAAAACAAAAAAACATTCTTCCAAGTATGGCATCTGTAATACCAGGGGGAGAAAGGAGGATTCCTAGGATTCTTTTCAAATTGGTGAGCTCCAGGTTCAGGGAGAGATCCTGATTCAAAAACTAAAGTGAAGAGTGATTGATGAAGACATCCAGCACACACACACACACCAATGGTGGCCGTGACTGTTCATATGTGTATTCATTTTTTTTAAAGTGAATACTGACTATCAATTATCTGTCAAATATTTGGTACCTAAAGAGCAACAAGTTATGAAGAGATGTAAAATAAGGGATGCCACAGAAAAAAACGATGGCCATCCCTGAAGGTTGGGCTTGGTCAGAATGTATAAGCAGGAGCTTCCCACGAATCCTGTTAACAGACATGAATGAACACATTCCAACACGATGATCTAGAACCTCTGGGTTGAACATAGACCTGTCTGTCACAAGTTTGCTCTGCTCATTCTTAGCACTTCTGGGTTGAAATCATCTGTTTCTCTTTTGCCAGATGATCAGAGAACGTCAGTCAATAACAGCTATAAGTGTCATTGCTGTAGTACAGAGAAAACACCAACAAATTATTAGGGAAAGTCATTCTTGATGGTGCACACAGACTCCCTATCTAAGGCAGCAGAGAGCTGAAGACGAGGCCAGCTTGGGTAAGTCTGCCTGCTGGCAACAGCTCCAAGGCCCACCTCTGTTCTCATTGGTGGTGGACCAATCCATGGGTTCATGGGGCCGTTTCCCCCATTTTTATAATGTTATTTGTTCTATTCAGTGCTTTATTTTATAGTACTTTTAAATCTATGGGAATTTTGTAAAGATAAATAGTGAGTTCAGCTCACGCTTTCCTTTTGAAATTAGTCTGCCATGTGATGTGTTCTATACCATTAGGGTAAATCTTTTTGTCTCAGTTAACGCAACATGGAAACTCTGACACAGGTTTGTTGTCTTTGGGGTTTGTCTCATCACTGATTCTAGATGTTGTCAGGTTGACAATACTAACAATCATAACTACTGTGATACATTCATGACACTTAAGAAATCTCTATACTTACTGTGATTTCCTTAGTTTTTATGGTCGCATCCTTGTTCTACCAACAATAACAATTTATATTTACTATATTTATATTATTTAATATCCTCATAAATAGGTCATATATTATATAACATGTACTATGTGTCATAGTATGTATAATATAGTTTTATTATATTCTTATATAATATGCAGTGTACTGAAATTTATAGTATTTATTTTTGTTACCTATATAATATATATTATTAATATATACTTGTTTACTTACACCTATGACTATATCTACTATATGAATCTATGCATGGGTCGAATCAATGCCTCCAGAGACAACCCATGACCTCATGGAGCATTCCAACTTTCCCTTTTGGCTATCTGTCACCTTCTATGTCAATCGTAAGAAGCCTAGCCTCCAACACCTACTGTCACTTGTTTATTTGTTCAACCTTGGTGTTTAAACACCTATTTATCTATCTATCTATCTATCTATCTATCTATCTATCTATCTATCTATCTATCATCTATCTATCTATCTATCTATCTATCTATCTATCTATCTATCTATCTACCCATTCTCTCTCTATATGTCTAACATCATTTAATGGTTTCATAATTAACCTGCACACTGATGCATGCAGCTTTACTTTGATGTAATGTCTTTTTATAATCAGCAGAATCCTTCTGATCTGAAGCACATGTTGGGCACAAGCTTGCAGTAACTCCTTTACAATAGAGATGGAGTTACTGCCGTAGGCACTGTCCTCTTTTCTTGGACCTGTACTTTCATAAAACAGGTCACTAGGTATTGACAGCAGTCCCAGAGTTTTCCCTAAATCTGTATCAGTGCCATTAGCAACCTGGGCCACCATTCCATTCCATATCCACTCAGGAGAAACCCATTCACAGGTCTCTGCTAAGAATAGGGTTGCAGAATGAAGAGGGACCTAAGTCACTCTGTAATGAACCGAAGGGGAAAGTTTGGTTCTTATTCCATCTGTTATTGTCACTTCTCTGTGTCCCATCAAATGTCTCAGAGGATAGACTGGTACAGGTGACACAGCTTCTCAAAATAGTGATCATTCAGTTGTGTTCTGAAGCATCTATGGAGTATTCAAGTATAGGCTGGTTGCTGAAAACTTAAAAGAACAGTGAGAAAGACAAGGTTGCTGGTCTCCTGGAGATCCCAGCTAAGTTAGGGAGTCACACATTTAATAGCATAATTGGCCATTAATCAGGTGGGGATAAGACGTGAGTGTCAGCACTGAGATTGTGCCTTCAAGAACCTCCTTTATTTCTCTCTCTGCCTCTACCAAGTTCCTGTGGGAAGATCTCTGGGAATATTTCAAAGTCCTCAGCTTACTCAGAGCCCTGAGCTTAATGCATGTGCATCAATCAGAGGGGGAGGGGAGGGACCTGTGGGACTGCATGCATTTGATCCTTTTTTATATGTAAATGTGACTTTAAATAATATTTTGTAATGACCTGCATTCCTGTTAGGGGATATCTCTTGATGATTAAGCTTTCTCTCTGCAATTATGACAGCCTAGTGATCTTATTAATTAATGCCAAAGAGGGTTTTTCCGCACCTCATTAGAGGTTTTCCCTTTTCAGGACACCCAATGCTCTGGTGCTCAGTCAGGAGCAGAGAAACCCATTTGCCTGTGGGTGGAAACTCATCTTTTGATCCTCTACTTCTTCCTTCTCTTTTCATCTCTTTTTTGATGGCATTCCCCCCTTGTTTCACGTCCTTCTTATTTTCTCTATTCTTTAGCTCTTTTCTTTTTCTAATCCCTTTATTCCAAAATATAGTTGCTTCTGATTCTAAAATATTTTGACGATACCAATCCATGATCTTTGACCCTGGAAGAATAGTTTTGCATTTTATTTACTTTTTGTATTATTTATTTATTTGGGTGCATGTTTTGGATTTCAATTTCTTTTGTATTATTGATTTTATTTCTTTGTGTGCATGCACACAGTGTGTCTCTTTATGTGTGTGCACATGTGTGTGGAGGTCAGAGTGGACATGAAATGGCTTTCTTTTATTGCTCTTCATCTAATTTTTTGAAACAGGGTCTTTCATTGAACTCAGAATTTAGACTGGCTGTCCATCAAGCTTTAGACTAGGTCTTCATCTCTGTCCCCTAAGTGCTGTGGTTACAAACATGAGCTGTTGAGTCTGGTCTTTATATGCGAGTGCTGGAGACTGGGACCTTGGGCCTTGTGCTTACAAAGCCAGATATCTACCAGCTAAGTCTTTTCCTTGGGCCACATTTTTGCATTTATTTCAGTACCTTCTATTGGATGCATTTTGACTGAGAATCTTCATTATTTCAAGCTCTTTTCTAGACACAAGTAAATGGTTACCAAAGTAACATCTTTGTTTCATCTAATAAAAATAACCTCCGATGGAATGATGGTGGAAGTGTCCAATTCATTTTGTTAATGCTGTTTACTTTATTGCAGGGGATTGACAGACGATTGGCAATCAATGTCCTGAAAACCAAACATTATTCCCTGCTCACTTGGTAGCCATCCCTTACACATTCCTCATGCTCCTCTGGTGCTCCAATGGTTGAGTAACTGCACCAAAGACATTTTGGGCCCACAAAAACTAAATGTTTGTTGACTCTGGTAGTGTCTATCATTGGAGATTCTAATGACCATGATCTATTAAAACTATGAAAGCATCTAAATTTTAATTTTCTTTTATCTTTCCTGTCTCCAGTGAATTTGATCATAGAATATTTACTAAATTTACATTTTCTTGTAAGTTTTTGAGTAAGAATCTTACTATGTAGCCCTAACTGGTCTGGACCTCACTAGGTAGACCAAACTGGTGTGATTCTCACAGATCCATCTGTTTCTGCCCCCTGGGAGCTCCCACTAAAAATGTTCATCAGAATACCTGACTCAATTAACTTTTATAAAATAAATTAATTTGGGAACATTTCCCTGTTAATGTACTGTTTCTCTGCTTGATGTAAAACTGATCATCTCTGTAACTTTTGCCTTTTGATCACATTTTATAGCAGAAACAAACAATCCCCTCACAGAAGTTGTAACCCAACTTCTCTCTTGTCCACTATGAAATTTTTCAACAAGAGCCTAGACATGTGGAGCCCAGTAGGTCAAGACACTGGGCCGGTCTCTCTGTGGGTTTTCTGCCCTTGCCTTACCTGATTCAATGCAAAGACAGTTTACTGGGACCAGGCTTCACTTTTTCTGAGCCACTGTTGAAACACGTTAAACTGGTCTGACTTTGAACATAAGCTAGACCTAAGGGAAGACAAGGCAATGTTGAGAGGTATGAATTTCTAGGAGACCCTAAGACAACCCAGAGGCCTGTATCAAAGCAGATGTCTCCCTTTTCCTAGAAGGTAAGGAGGTATTTTGAATTTAGTGAGTCCGCAGTTTGCATCTGATGAACACAATAAAGCAGAAATGGCCTGCGAGTCAGTTATTACCTTGACCACTTCATCCCTTTTCATCCAGGAACCTGACTAAAAGGAAGCTACCACAAAAGATTGTTAGAGGTAGATGTCACCTCTCCAACAATGGGCAGACATGGGACCAATGGTCAAATGTTGGTTATAGTTTTAAAAGGATATAATTAAGCATCAGGTTTATGAGTGAGGTCAATGAGTAAAATCCCAAGGTAAGTATGGCAGGCATGGTTCTGTCCACTCTCAAGTAAGCCTCATTTAATTCTCAAGAATATGAACATGAAGGTTGATACACCTATGCTATGGTTGTATTATAGTATATGATAAAATGGATTTTTCAGACTTTCTTAATTTACTTTTTATTGCTGTAATAAGAACCATGACCAAAAACAACTGGAAGCAAAAGGGCTTATTTTTATCTTACAGCTTAAGACCAGTCATGGAGAGGAATCAGGGCAGGAACCTAAGGCAGGAGCTGAAGCAAAGAATATGGAAACATGCTGCTTACTGGCTTTCTCCCCATGGCTTTTCCAGCCAGATATACACCCACACCCACACACACCCACACACAGACACAGACACACCCACCCCCCACCACCCCTCACACACAGAAAAACAGACACACCCTCCCCCACAAACAGATACACACACACACAGAAACAGACACACCCACCCCCACACACAGATACACACCCACTCCCACAGAAACAGACACACCCACCCCCCACACAGAAACACACACACAAGCCCACATGCACATGCACATGCACGCACACACACACACACACACACACACACACACACACACACACACACACACACACACACACACCTTGGTTCACACTGCCCCCAGTTGGCTGGGTCCTCCTATATCTATCATCAAGAAAATTTCTCCAGACTTAGATACAGACCAAAGTAATGGAAGGATTTTCTCAACTGATGTTCCCTCTTTCCAGCTGACCCTGGATTATGTCATATCAACAACAATAATAAAACCCAAACCAAAACAATGACAACAAGCTCCATCTCACCAGCACACACGTCTAGTGAAAGTCCCTGGTGCTTTCATAGTGAAACGGGGACAGTAGGGATTTTCTCCAGTTTGTGGCATGGAGGGGGGTCAGAGTGATATAACCAATAGGAAAGGATTGCTGTGCTCTTGCTGGCTCTGAGAGGGGGGGGGGAGGGAATCATGTGCAAAGAGAAGAGTGACACCTCCCAAAGCCGAGTGCAGCTGCTGCATACCAGCCCTTCAACCACAAGGGACTCGATCCTGGCAACAGCTTAAGGACACTGGACATTCCTTCTGGCTTAGCTCTTGTTAAGATGTTGAAAAACTTATAAAAACCCCTCTAGCCACAAAGTGTCCCTGTTCCACAGAACTGTAAGCTTCCAGATGTGTTTTGTTCAAACTGGTACATTGGTAGTCAAGTAAAGGGACCCAGATTTCTTGAGTCTCTGAGTTTGAAGGTCCCTGAGTGCATATTGGACATACCGTAAAGGAGAGAAAATGCTGAGTGTAGAAGCTCAGGTGAGGGTGGGCCTTCAAGTAGCCAGGTGTGGAAATAGAAGTTGGCTTTGGGATACCTTAGAAAATACTCTTCCCCAGCCAAATTTGACAGAGGGGACCAATTTGAGCTAGTGAGACCAATATAGAGAGGCAAATTACCTCTGTGGGTAATGAGCTTACTTCTATTCACAGTGCGTTAAAGTCCACCTGGGCAGACAGAGGATGGGGCTGGACTGGGAGCTGAGGGAGGCAGATAGACCACAGAAGATGCAAAGCAAGGGAAAGTTAGGAAAAGAGCAAGACACAAAGGGGAGCTTCCACCAGGAAACTGTGGTTAAGTCAAGGCCTGAAATGTGATGGGGGGGGGGGATATCAGGAGCTGAAGCAGTGAGGGAACACACAGGAAGCCCCACACTACACAGCATTGGAAGTGAATACTAAGCAGTGGGAAGAGCCAGTTCATCATCCCTCGGTCCAGGAAGACAACATCTCTGGTCACCTCCAAGCTAAACCATCAGCTGAGGCTTGTCGGTCACAAGGGTTAGTCTGAGCAAATGTCTTGGCATGGCTATCAGGAAGGCTCTGTTCATTCACTGGGTCCTGCTTAACATATCCATATCATCTATCTGCCATCTACATGTCTGTCTTTGTTAGCTATGTATCTATGTATTTAACTATCATTTATCTATGTAAGTATGTATCTACCATGTATCTGTCATCATTGTTCTGTCATCTATCTCATCTGTCTATGTTCATACACACACATATCCTAATATTTACCTTCTGAATGCATTATTTTTTTTCAAGCAATTTTACTTTTTCCAATTTTTTTTGACTAAGAGATTACACTGGAAATGATGTGAGGTTATTTTAATTAAAGTGCATTTATCACTGTTCTATTGATTGATCTTAGAAATATTTAAGCAACAGAACTGGGTGGATGAGAGATGCTTTGTTTCTGATAAGCCAGATAAGCTTAAAAGAAATTCAGCAATTAATTTAAACAGAAAGAAGTCAGGTGGTGGCTTTCTGCTCAGTGCTTTGTTTACCCATTTTCTCTTGGTGCATTCATGAGTACAGTTAAGGCCTGTTTCTCTCCACTGAGTTTGAGAGGTATTGTGAAGTTGTATGTAACAATTACCTGAAACTTTATCATATAATATTCTCATTTAAATAGAAACCTAAGTCATGTGTGAGTGTTATTATTATGACTCCCCTGTAACAGGAGTGAACATAGAATCTAAATATAATTTTACTCCTAAAACTATGCTATTTTTTCACAAATATATTCATGGAATCCACCATAACACAAAAAGCAAGTCTGTTGTGGGGTGTCTCTAGAAGTCTGTCATACCCTGTAATTCCTCCATTAGGGCAGAGGGCAACAAAATAAAAATTTAAACATTTTCTCATCAACTTAATTTCTATGACTTGGTTTCATAAAAAATGCTTTTTATGATGATTTCTAGGTGGCCATGGTTTAAAGAGAAAAGTCTTACTTTGAGAGAGCCTCCCCAGATAGCTTCCTCTTGATAAGTCTCCGCTTGGCCAGAAGCCATGAAGATAGATCTCCTCATATTGGATAGTTAGTTATTCTTTGCCAGGTCTACACATAGGAAACTGTGAACCAAGACAATTATGCAAATAAGTCAGGAAAAAGAATCAGTTTAGGGCTTCAGTTGACAGTGGGTCTTGACTTGACTTGTACAGATAATTACCTCAAGTTCCCCATGACCATGAACATCTCACAGTGTGCAAGCTCTTCCAGAGAATGTTCTCTTTTTTTCTCTCTTAAACACTGTTGCTATATTCTTAAACAAAGGGAAAGGACAAAGGAGATCCTGATAGTCCTTAGCCAGAGGCAACTGACTCTTAGATGAGACTGCCATTTAGAGAAGTGATTTAGCAGAAGCCTAGAAACACCATGCATGGAATGCTGAAGAGAGAGAGAGAAAGCACTTCACTGGATACCACTACTTTATTCCAAGTGCAGAACTCCAGGGAACCAGGCTGAGGGCACTCGCTAGGGTCTCAAGTCTTCTTACATTTGAGTACAGAGAGCCACCCTGCTATAGATAGTTCTGTCGGGCCTACATGATGTTCCTTCTGCAAAAGTCTACCTGGCAGCTTTCAATGAATAAATGCCAAGGAGAAGTCGGTGGGTTACCACTTTTACTTCTGGACTTCCTTAAATCCAAAGACTTCAATGTTTGTGATTGCTCAGCTCTCAATCAAGCTTACTTTCATTGGTTTTGTTTTGCTCAATTGAAGGGTCTATCCCTAAAGATGGGGTCAGCAATGTCTTGCATATTATTTAGTATCTTCTTTAAGCTGCTAAACTCCCAGTGTTTGGCACTTCCAAGATAAATGGGACAGTAGCATTGGCCCTCTGAGTTGGCCTTGTATCCTTCATTAATCTAAGTTCAGAAACCCATACCCTGAGTTCAGGGGCCCTCTTCCTCTAAAGCCTATAAATGGAGGAATCTTTCTTTTTTCTCTGCATTTCTGACATATCTTCCCCTCTATGATGATATTATAAAAGGACTGATGAACTGATATTCATCTCACTGCATCTCTCTACCAAAACTGGAGTTTTTGATTTTTAAAACAGGTGTTATGTAGCCCATAATTGAGGATGACCCTTGGGCTTCTGATCAGTCCTCCTGCCTCAGTCTACCATGTGCTGGGATTTCAAATATGAGCCACTACACCCAGTTTAAAGCTGTCTACTGTCTTAGAGAAAAGCTAAGCATTTGCATACTAAGCCAAAGAGTGTGTGTCTTCTTACTCTGAAGAGGGAGGCTTCCAAGCATGTTTGTATCAAACTTCTCAGTTTATTTACGAACTAAAAATTACTTAAGATGTAACAGTTAAAAAACAAAAAAAACACTTAGGTGAAGAACTGTATTCACCTCTAGCCTCTTTAAAACACTAATTCTAAAATGCTCTAGATTTTCATATATTTTCTGTTTTGACTTTAAAACAGATAACACTGTATCTGGTCTTTAAGCCTTTCTGAAGCCTTTGGCTGAAGGCAATACAATTCTGTCTATATGTTTTGCTTTGAACCGGTACAAACATAGGCAAACCAAGCCAAATGAACAAGTGTTTGTTTAATATGTATCATGATTACATAAGCCAATGCTTCTAAATCACATACTGGGCCATTTGCCTAAGATACAAAGAGAGCCTTACTTGTGGTGGTACTGGCAAATATAGTCAGTAAGGAAATGTTGAGAGAACACTCCAAGCATGTCTGTGGGGTAGAAAGCACAATTGCTTCATATTTCGGTTCATGTGACATTCAGAGAAGACCTGAGTTCACAGCACTTAGGGATTGCCACTTAAAAAATGAAAGACTTCTTTGAGAAAGCCAACAAGATACACAAACCTTTATCCAAACTAACCAAAGAGCAGAGAGGGAATATCCAAATTAACAAAATCATAAATGAAGAGTGGGTCATAACAGACAGCAAGAAAATCCAGAGAATCATTAGGCAATACTTTTTAAAATTTTTTATTTAAGCTTTTTTTCATATCTACCACTATGCGCCCTCCCTTCCATCCACCCAGTCCCTCCCAGTCCTCTCTCAGCCTCCCCAACCCCATCCCCCATCCATTCCCCAAGGAGGGCAAGGAGTCCCAAGGTGGGCCAGTTCTATCTGGCATATCCAGTTGAGATAGGTCCCAGTCACTCCCTCCCCAGTATCAAGGCTGAGTAAGGTGTTTTTCTGTAGGGAATGGGCTCCAAGAAGCCAGTTCATGCACCAAAAGTAAACACTGGTCTGACTTCAAGAGGCTCCACAGACTGTCCACATCATTTGACTGTCATCTACATTCAGAGGGTTTAGTTCCTTTTCCCTGCAGGTTCCTCAGCTGTCATTTCAGAGTCAGTGAGCTCGCAATAGCTCCAGTCAGCCATCTCAGTGGGTCTCCTCCTCATGATACTGATTTCTTTGCTCATATAATCTCTCCTCTCTCTCTTCAGCTGGACCAGTAGCTTGACCCAGTGCTTAGATGTGGATGTCTGCTTCTTCTGCCATTAGTTGCCGGATGAAGATTCTATAATGAAAATTATGGTGGTCATTCATTTGATTGTAGGGGAAGTCTTGTTTGGGCACCTTCTCCACTATTGCTTGGAGTCCTAGCCAGGGACATTTTGTGGGTTCTTGGATGTTTCCCTAGCACAAGGTTTCTCTCTAACCAAATAATGGCTCCCTCTATCAAGATATCTAATTCTTTGTTCGCTCTCTTGCTCCCCCTACTCAACCATAACATCCTCTCATGATCTCTTCCCACATCCCCTTGCTCCCCCGTAGATCCCAATTTACTCAGGAGATCTTCTGTATTTCCCTTTCCTAGGGGCATTCATGGATGTCTTTCATAAGTTCCTCCTGTTAACTAGCTGTTTGGGGTTTGTGGATTATAGCCTGGTTATCCTTTGTTTTATGTCTAAAATCCACTTAGGAGTGAATATATACAATGTCTATCTTTCTGGGTCTGTGTTACCTTGCTCAGGTTATACTTTCCAGATCCATCCATTTGCCTGCCTCAAGTTTCAGAATGTCTTTTTTTCTGCCTAGTAGTACCCCATTGTGTAGATGTACCACAGTTTGTTAATCCACTCTTCAGTTGAGGGGCATCTAGGTTATTTCCTTCTGGCTATTGTGAATAATGCTGCTATGAACATAGTTGTGCTGATGCCCTTGGGGTAAGAATGTGCATCCTTTTGATATATGCCCAATAGTGGTAATGCTGGACCCTTGGGGAGACTGATTCCCAGCTTTTGGAGAAACCACCAACAATGGGGGAGTGTTCCTTTGCTCCATATCCACCCTCAGTGTAGGCTGTCATCTGTGTCATATGCAAAAAACAAATAGCCCAGAATTTCCAAACAATCCTGTTCAATAATAGAACTAGGGGGCATTATCATCTCTGATTTCAAGCTCTACTACAGAGTAACAGTAACACAAACAACTTGGCATTGCTATAGAAACAGACTTGTGGATCAGTGGAAGAAAACTGAAGACACTGGCATTAATCCACACACCTATGAATACCTGATTTTTGACAAAGAGGCCAAAAATATACAACCCCTCCCCAAAAAAAGATAGTATCTTCAACAAATAGTTCTAGCTTAAATGGTGGTATGCAGAAGAATACAAATGGATCCATTTCTATCACTCTGCACAAAACTCAAGTCCAAGTGGATAAAAGACCTCAACATAAATCCAGAAACACTGAACCTGGGAGAAAAAAATAAAGTGGAACTATAATTTGATTATCACAGATGACTATTAATCTGCATTTCTTAATTACACATTACAATTTTAAGTGACTTACATAAACGTAATAGCTTAAACAAGAGTAGAAATATACATATAGTATAATAAAATTGTCCTTAAATTTGTATCAACAAACCAAAATCCATACCAAGGTAAAGTATTTTGTGACTAACAGCTGGTTTTAGACTAAAGTAGATTCAGTAATCTTTTTTAATCAGTCCTATATTTCATCCCTCCCTTTTTCCTTAGAAATAAGTTGACTATTACCATTAATCATTTATAATGAAAACAAACATTTATAAAAAATATTTTGGGATTTGGGACATAGTTTTCCATTATTACTTCCTACTGATTGAGGGGTTCTGGCAATCTTATGGGGGTCCTGAGGCTGGATTATCTCAGTCAGCAGCCTTGAAGTTGATGTGACCATCTCTTCCCATCAGAGATTTTTTTTTCCGCGGGGGGGGGGGGGGGGAGTTCTCTCTTCATCAAACCATATTAGCTTAGAAGCAATCTACAGGTTCTCATCTTCTGTGTAAACAAAAGCACATAGCTCTTTTCCAAAGCAATATATCCTTAGACCAAAATTTCAAAATCAAGATACTTTAAAATATATATGCTTTAAATTAGCAGCCTTTGCAATCAAATGTCTTTCTGCAGTTAGTTCATTAACAGTTAAAAATTAAAATAAAACACAATAATAAACATAATCCAGACTCTGTGTTTTCAATCTGTACATGGTTTATTATATTTTTATTACTCCATTTCTTTTTTTAAGGATTTTCTATATCCTTTTTCTTTTCTCTCTAAAGCCTATGTATTTTTTTTCTCATACACATTGTAACCCATTTAGAAGTTTTCTCCATCTGAATCTGTTTTATTGCATACCCTTAATCATTTTCCAACCATAATAACTTTTAAAATGCTAGACTGTAAAACATTGCTTTGACTGCTAATGCTGTTCTGCTCAGCTTTTAAACACAGTGGAGGCACCAGTGCCACATTTATCTTCCCAATTCTGGGAAGCAGTATTAAATATTGTGGAGCTATTTACCATCCCAAATCTGGGGAATCTTAGGGTCCATATTTCCACCAAGTAGAGTACCACTGATTTCTGCTCATGAACTCCACTTAAATATTTGGTTGCAGAGCCTCTTATAGAGGCTTCTTTTTTGCCACTAAGGCTGAGTCAGGAAGCTTCATCAGCAAACAGAGCCTTCTCAGAAAATACAGCTACCAAGAAGCTATCTTTGACTCTGTCACTTTTTTGTTTGTATGAACAGAAACCTTAAATCCACATATGCAGCTTATTGCTTACATTGAGGCTCCTGTGAGATTTTTAAAACCACCAGCTTAATGCCTGCCACAGCCTGCCATTTTGTAATTCAAGCCCACATTCCGTGCCACGGTGTCTCTGTACCACCAAGTTGAGAGACACAACTTGGAAGCTATTTTAGAGTCATTTTCTGTGCTCTAAAACCCCTTTTAAGCTTTCTCAGGCTTTATGTATAATATGGCCCTTGTAGGGCCACATTTGTTATATAGGTTTCTGGCCCAACCTAGTCCCAATGTCTGGAACCGCCCACTGTTGCTTAACACCCCCCCAATAACTCAGGTGCTTATATTAATTATGTGTTGTTTGGCCTATGGCTCAGGCATATTGCTTGCTAGCTCTTACAATTTAACCCATTTCTACTACTTGGCCCGTGGCTCACCTGTACTTTTACATCTTGCTTCCTGGGAAGCTGGATCATGTCTCTTTTGAATCTGCCCTCCTTCCCTTTTATCTATGCTTAGATTTCCACCTGCTTCTAAGATGCCCTGCCATGGGCCAAAACAATTCCTTTAATAACCAATGATATTCACAACATTACAGAAAGACATCCCACATCATGACAGTTCCTCGGGAAATTGGAAATCAGTCTCCCGAATGGTACAACAAACCACTATTGGGCATATACCCAAAGGATGCACATTCTTACCCCAAGGGTATTAGCTCAACTATGTTCATAGCAGCTTTATTCATAATAGCTAGAACCTGAAAACAACCTAAATGCCCCTCAACTGAAAAACTGGTACATTTATACAATGGAGTGCTACTCAGCAGTAAAGATATGATATCCAAAAATTTTTAGGCAAATGAATGAATCTGGAGAGTATCATCCTGAGAGAGTTAACATAGACCCAGAAAGATAGACATGGTATGTACTTACTTATAAGTGGATTTTAGATGTAAAGCAAAGGATAACCAGGCTAAAATCTATAAACCTCACCCCATCTCCCACTCCCATGTAGCCAGTGAGACATCCATAGATCCCATGGGAAAGGAAAATAGAGATCTCTTGAGTAAATTTGGGTCATATGGAGAAGAAGCAAGAGGGGGGAGGTGAGAAGGGAACACAGAGAATGGGATGGTTGAGTGGGGAGAAGCAACAGAGAAGGAGAGCAGAGAAGTGTAATCCTGATAGAGGGAGCTATCGTGGCCTCAGAGAGAAATTTGGTGCTTGAGAAACACCCACAAGATGAACCCAGCTAGGATTCCAAGCAGTAGTGTAGAGGGAGCCTAAAGTGCCCTTCTCCTATTTTCTTATAAATGACCACCTTAATTACTATTGTATAACCTTCACCCAGCAGCTAATGGAGGCAGATGCAGAGATCCAGAACTAACCACCGAGCTGAGATACTGGTCCAGCTGAAGAAAGGAAGGAGAGATTGCATGAGTGGTGGGATTGGGATCATGATGGGGAGACCCATGGAGTAGGCAGTCCGGTGCTGTCGGGAGCTCAAAGACTCTGAAATAACAGGTGAGGATCTTTCATAAAAAGGAGCTAAACCCTCCAAATGTGGATGACAATCAAAAAGCATGGGCAGTGTGTGGAGCTTCTTGCAGTGAGACCAGAGTTTATTCCTGGTGCATGAACTGGCTCGTTGGTGCCCATGCCTTGCCGGCAAACACTTTACTCAGCCTTGATACTTGGAGGAAGGACTTGATCCTACCTCAACTGGATATGCCAGACTGGATTGTCTCACCTTGGGATTCCTTGACCTCTCTGGAGAGTGAACAGGGATGGGGATGGGGAGAGACTGGGGGAGGACGGGGAGAAGCAATGGAGGAAGAGCAGTGGTGGGTATAGAAAGTTTTTTTAATAAAAAGAAGAAAGAAAGGAAAAAAATGAAAGACCATTTCTTTTATTTCTTCAGTGACTCAGAAACCATCGCTGAGGAACCTTCAAGGAAAAGAACTAAACCTTCCAAAGGTAGACGACTGTCAAATGGCATGGGCAGTTTGTGGAGCCTTTTGCAGTGTGATCAGACTATGTTCCTGGTGCATGAACTGACATCTCAGAGCCCATTCCCTAAGGAGGAACACCTAACCCAGTCTTAATACTGGGATGAGGAACTCGGACCTACCTCAACTGGAAATGCCAGACTGAACTGACTCACCTTGGGACTCCTTGTCCTCTTTGGGGAATGGATAGGAGGATGGGTTGGAGAAGGCTGAGAGAGGACTGGGAGGGACTGGGAGGAAGGTAGAAATGGAAAAAGAATACCTTTTAAATTAAAAAAGATACATAGACAAAAATACCTGAGAATATTGTTTGTTCAATGTAATGTGTACAGAAATTTATAATACTGGTTTGAGATTTACATGTACAGATACACAGGAAAGAGCTTGGAAGGGAGTAGTGTAAGCTTATTACTTTCACTGGGCAGAACAACTTTTAATTCTATGTTTAATTGCTTCCTATATTCTGAGAGCCTTGACCAGCTCTCTCTAACAGGTTGAGTCTTGGAGTCCTAGCTACTTTTTATTGTATTCATCTATTGCACTTTGTGGATGGATTTTTGTAGTGTGGTTTTCTTTGAAAGGGACAATATGGTATAGCTCATGTAAAATATATCCTCTTGCCTATTCCACTGACTAGAACACAATGGTTAATCTTTAATGTCTGTTGAGTTTGCCTGGGTTTTCTTTATTGTAACACACAGTATGTGTGGGAGAAATCTAGAGAGAGGAGAGAGGAAGGTAAGGGAGAGAAGGTGGGGGAGGTGAGAGAAAGAGAGAGGGAGGGGATGAGAGAAAAAGAGGAATAGAGAGACATGCTGTGGTTATTTATATTTAACGTTACCTTGCAGGTCTTATTCAGGTAAATAGAGGCAGAAAAGAAGCATAAAGATGCTAATGATGACATACTCAGTGAGTAATTACACTTGCTGCCAAGCCTGATCACCTGAGTTCAGTCTCCAGAATTCTCATAGTACTAGCAGAGAGTCTATTCATACACACACACACACACACACACACACACACACACACACACACACACACACACACCATGTACCTAAATCTAATAATTCTTTAAATCTTAAATTAAAAAGCATAAAAAAATACCGTAATCATTAGCAGAATTTACTGTTGAAAGGGTAGAGACTACAATGAATCTCCAAAGCATAAGAACCACTAAAGCAATATTCCAGCATCAAATAATCCAAAGAAGACACTAGAATACCTATAACATGAAAAAAAGCATCACACAGTTCAAACAATTAGGAATACCTCCAGAGCCTTAGGATTAAGTTGTACAAGACTAGAACATGGAAAAATTATAAAACATTGAAGAATAAATGAATGTAACAATATGCCAATTACTACTGAACTTATCTGTATATTCAATACAGTCAATTTAAAAAACTATAATTTATAGGAGAATTTAAGAATTAAAGTTAGCTAAAAATCCTCAGGAAGAATATAAGAGGTGATTAACTTATATGATCAGATTCTAAGCCACGTTAGAAGGCTAGAGTAAACTACACCATATTATGTCAATACAAAGACAGGTAAGAGAATGACAGTGAGGAAGTAGCAGCAGGAAGCACAAAAGCTTTATGACTTAGAGGACTGTTGGTGGTTAGCTTTTACTATCAAGTTGACGGCTTGAAGTTATCTGAGAAAAAAGTCCAGTTGACGACTGCCTAGAACACTTTGACCTGTGGGTATCCCTATGGGTACTATGTGGATTGTTAATTGTTGTAGCAGTGCACAGCCCACCGAGAGCATCATTATTCCCTAGAAAAGTGATCCTGAACTGTGTAAGAAAGCTAGCTGATTATAAAACAGCATGCCAGATAACAAGCTACACCTTCCATGACTCCGGCTGTACTTCTTAGTCTATGAGTAAGTGAGCTTCTTGGTTGGAGTCAATTCTATATGGAAAAGCAAGCAGGCCTGCCTTGGAATTCCTGCCTTGAGATCTGAAATCATAAGCTAAAACAAACCTTTGTTTATCTAAGCTGGTTAGTGACTTTGTTTGTTTGTTTGTTTTTACATTTTTATTTTTGTTTTTTGTTTGCTTTTAATCACAGCAAAGGACAGAAAATTAGAACAGATACCCTGAAGTAAAGTGAGAAAATTAATGGTCTTCTCAAAAATCATTGTCAAATCCACTCATGGTCACACACAGAGAAATACAGTGTGATTGGTACCTACCACTGACCACACTCATTAAACATATAATCTAGAAGTAAGATGTGAGATTTGTTTTTATTTTAATGTGTATAACACTTATGTACACACACACTCACACACACACACACACACACACACACACACACACACACACACACACACAGAGAGAGAGAGAGAGAGAGAGAGAGAGAGAGAGAGAGAACCCCTGCCCAGCATTGACTTTGGGATGAGTGAATCTGAATCGGACCAGCCTGGAGTGGATGCTACTGGGCTGGCCCCACCTTGGGACTTCTCGCCCTTTTGGGGGAGGGGATGGGTGGATGGGGAAGAGCGAGGCTGAGAGGGATTAGGAGGGGGGAAGGGAGGGGGATCAGGGTGATACATTGATAGAGGTGACTTTTTTAAATGAAAACAAAATAAAATTAAATTTTAAAAAAGAAAAGGCAAGCTATCATGTAAATTTTATCTAGACAGAAGTAGAAAATCCATAGTAGAAAATTTATTGATGTTCCAAGCTTTTTGACAGAAACAAACTTGGAAGGGGCTTGGATCACTTAGTGACTCTGGTGGGGAGGATAATGGGATGCAATAAAATGAAGAAGATCAACCATAAAATCTCTCATTTGATTTTGAAAAACAAAATAAAAACCCAAAGAGAAATCAGGTTAAATACATCTAAGGGTCATATAAATAGACATTTTAGTGGGTCCTCAATGAATTAGAACCTAAATCCTTTCTTGATCTATTAATAACGTCTAGGAGTTCAAGATGGATGCCTGGAACGATGGTGCGATTCCCCATTGCCATTACTGAGAGGCACTTGCCCTAAGGCCCATTGCTTATGACGTGAGGCTGACAGTGAGGCCACCTTGGTGGCAGTGTTCCAGTCAGACTTACAAAAGGAGAGAGTGATTCAGCAGTGCTCTCATAGTTGCTTCTGTGTGTTCACTGCGTAAGTTTGCTCCTAACTTTTCATTGTTCAGCCTTAATTCTGTGATCAGTTCTCATGATCCAGGTTTGGGAACTGATATGCCTGGAAGCTGGTGGACACCACAAGTTATTCCCTCTGTCCCACTACTGGTCAGAAAGCTAACAAAATTAGACACATTGGGACAGGAGAGATGGCTTGTCAGTTTGTAGCTTGCTGCTTCTGTGGAGGACTGGGGTTAACAAGCTAGTACTCCTGTCTAGCCACCTGTAATTCAGATGCGGAGGATTTGATGTCCTCTTCTGGTCTCCATGGGCATTGCACACATGGGTGCATATACATGGAACACACAAATATACATAAATAAAAGTATCATAAGTTAAAATGTGTATTTAAATATAAAACATTTAAATACTTCATTAAAAAGTTAAGATGCTATTTGTGTTACTTATAAAGATTTGTTTTTTGAGATCACGTCATCCTGTGGTGTTCAGGCAGGTCTTGAGTGACTCTCCTGCTTCAGTCTCTTCATGGGCTCTGTGATTACAAATACTTCTCCCTAATTCTCTATTTCAAGCGAGTATATACTTGGGTGGAAAGAAGGGGGAAAAAATCCCAATTTAGAACTATTTTAAGTTCTAAAGGAGTGTAAGCTACCCACTTTAATTAAAAATAAGAATCTCATTGTGTTTGGGTTCAATGAAAGAGGGGTTTTTTTAAAAAAGATTTTTGTTTTAGGGGTCAATAAAATTTTATTAATTTAATTAGTTCCTATCAATTTTTAAATAACTTGTGGCTTATATTAAATTTGCTCCCTTCCTCCATTCCCTTTCTGCTAAGCCAATCTCCTCTGAGCGCATTATTGGGTCTGGGATATAATTTTGTTATTGTTCTTTGTGGAACAAACATCTGAGGGAACACCTTGGGTGGTAAAAATCAAGAGGGAATTTGGTGATAAAATTATAAAGTGTCATTCTCAGTGGTGTGGGGAACAGGAAAATGGCATACAAATGGCAGGAAAGAACAGAAATTGGATCAGTGCAGGAGAAGTGCTTTGTGTGGGGACTACTGTCCCGTGGTGCTTGCCCCCAGGCTCATGTCCAGAAAGCAGAGGTGGGAAAGCTGGAGCCAAATGTGCAGGTTTAGAGTCCATTTTTGGTGAAGAAGGTAGACACTGGGAGAAGGTGTCAGAAAAGGGATGGGTTAGTGACGTATGTGGTCCCGGCTTCTGATGGAGAGCATTGGATGAGCACTGAAGCCTCAAACCATAGGGTGACAATGCAATGAAGAAGAAACAAGCAAAATTTTAAGGAATGAGTGTTCTCTCACCCGGAGTATGCATACTCTTCAAAAATTGGCATTTGCTGTCAAATGGATTTACAACTTAGTGCCATGTCTGATTCTCTCATGGACATAGCAGGCACTGATGTATTTATAAGCCATGTGAATATTACATTGAGGAAGCTTATGTGTGCTGATGAAGTTCCTTAAGAGTAGATTGTGTGTGTGTGTGTGTGTGTATGAGTGTAGGATCAAATAAGAATATACATAAGTATGGAGGCCAGAGGACAATCTTGGATATAGTTCAGGCAGCATCCACCTTGTTTCTTCTGAGATAGGCTCTCTCACTAATCATATATTGTTGGTTTTAGCTCATTTGGTTAAAACACACACACACACACACACACACACACACACACACACACACATTAGCTTGGCTTATTTATAGCCAGCTTTTTTTAACCTTAAAATTATCCTGTCTAACTCTTGCTTCTAAGATTTTCCTTTTCTATTCCCATATACCTGTTTCTTACTCCATGCTGGCTGTGGGTCTGGGTGGCTGGACCCTGAAGTCCTCCTTCTTCTCAGGCTACCTCTTCTTTTCCATCCAGAGTTCTCCTTTTATATATCCTCTCTGTCCACCAGCCTGCCTATCCTGACTCCTGCCTTACTATTGGCCTATTGGCTGTTGAGTTCTTTAGTAGACTATCAGGTGTTCTAGACAGGCAAAGTCACACAGCTTCACAGAGTTAAACAAATGCAACATGAACAAAAGTAACACACCTTAAAGTAATATTCTGCAACAACCAGGAACTGGTCAAGTAGGTGAGACTGGCTGGCCAGGGATCTGCCTGTCTCTGCCTGTGTCTGTCTCTTCAGCCCTAGGATTACAAGAACTGCACTCACCACACCCAGCTGTTTAAACTAGGTCTCTGAAGATCAAGTTCAGTGCCACATGACTACTAAATGAGCCGCCGCCTCAGCCCCCAGACCACATTTTTAACACCTCTAAGACAACATTAATAGTCTATAGGACCATGAAGTACAAATAGACTAGCCTAAGACATGCGATGGTAGAAGGAATATTGCCTTAAGATTCAGATACAGATGAGATCCTAGCTCTGTCTGCTACATCATAAGCCAAGTGAGTTTGGGCAACTCACAGCTCTGAGACTCAGTTTCTACCAAGTCCAAGGTAATTGTACTGAGCATATAGAAGGTAGAAAGTAAGGTCTGCAGACAGACGTGGACATCTAACAGATGTCCAACAGAAGATGAGCCTCACTTCTAGCTGGGCAGAAACAAGTGTGATCCAGAACAGGCTCTGAGGAGAGCTCACTCATCTCAGCTGCAGGAAGAACAGAGTTTCCAGGCTTCCCACAAACTGCCATTTTTCCAACCCATCCCCCTTCTTGCCTTTTGGGGGCAACTCCAGGGACTGACATTACCATTCTAACCCCTGGTTTTCTCAAAAGAATTATGTTAGTTACTGACAGTTTGGAGGCTCAGAAAATAAAATTAGAGCAGGGAATGCAAGCTAAACACACATGCATACAGGGCTCTGGGTTTGCTAAATTCCTCTGTTTTCTTCCCTTGAGAGTGACCTGTAAAGAAAGGGCTCTGTCTCCAGAAGTTCTCTAGGTCTAAAATACTCCTGGGTGGGGCCAGCCCCAGGGAGGCCTGGTTTGGGACTAGTATCCAGCCGGTCTGTCCTCACCTCTGTAGTCAATCACTCAGGCTCTGAACTGGCTGAGTCATGAGTACAGGACAGATTCAGATCTCCATTATGGAGGGAGAAGTTTGTATTGCGCTCTGTGCCAGGCATTGTGTTAGTGACTAAGGAGTCAGAGAGGAAGAAGGAAGCAGCGCCCTCACTGAAATGGCTTCTGATCTGAGGATCTGTAGCAGATGTACATGTTAAGTGGTCATTAAATGACCCAGCAGTGAATGCTGGGATAATGCATGGCGAATGTTGTCTGAGCACGTGATAAGACTCAATGCATCTTGATTACTAACATGGTCAATATAATTATTATTATTATTAAACATCAGGGTGGGTTTGGAAGAGGAAGGACTCATTTTGTCTGGACGCTCAGAAAACTTTGCAGGAAAAGGTGCCGTTTGAGTCTTGCAAAAATATAATGTCAGTTTTGAGTGGGAGGATGGGGGTTGGGGACTGGATTGGCTGAAGGACCACTTCAAGGCTTGGTGTGACTGTTCATCGCATGAGGAGATAACTATGGCCAAGCGAGAAATGAGGGCACATGTGTCAGTTTATAGCCCAGGGGTTGGTTCTCTCCTCCCATTATGTGGGTCTGAGAGACGGAATCAACTCCTGCAGGTGGGCTTTGATCACCACATTTGCACTGTGGCATCAGCACAAACATAAACTAAATAAATGCTTTAAAAATAAAACCTTGCTACCATCTAGTTTCAGTTCACCATTCAAGTCTGTCCCACTAGGCTGGTTTTGAAGCACATTGTTAAACAGCTGAGAATAATATTAACAATGAAGCGTCCAGTGAATAGAAGCCTAGAACAAAATGTCCATAAACAAATTCTCAACATTATTGCCAAAAGTGTTGAACATGAAGACTAGACTGTAGTGTTTCAGAAGGTTAAAGTTGTCATCTGCAGTGGGACGAGTCATGGGGATTGATAGTTTTCTCATTTGTATGGCAATCAGTGGAGGAGAGTCTCCAGAACCCAAGTGGAGACACCAAGTCCCCAGCCAGTTGGCAATGGTTACCGCATAACCACCTGGATTTCATGATGTCTCTCTGAGCTCAAGGACAAGGCTGCGGAACCTACAGATGGTAACTGGAAAGCTGGACTAACAAAGGTGGTTAAGGTGGTAGAGGAGGTTTATGGCTGGCCATGAGCTATAAACCAGGCCTTCAGATACTCAAATGTGATATGCACAAGAGAGACACACTACCTGAAAACTCTCTCCAGTTCTACAAGGAGAATTTCCTTTTTCTATTCCTGAACATCATCCCCCACTGATGATGTAGGCTGATGTCTCTTGGAGAGATGTGAGCTGCATCAAGAAAGTCATCTCTCTGGGGACAAGCTTCCAACCACAGAGATGACAGTAATAACTAGTTGTTGCGGGATATGTTTGCAAAGTACTAATCTATCTCACCTCACTAATACAGAATTTTGTCATAACCTAGTGTGTTTTCATCTTGGGAAACTGAGATTGGGCAAGATCATTTAAAGCAGGGGTTCTCAACCTTCCAAATGCTGTGACCCTTTAACACAGTTTCTCATGTTGTGGTGACCAAAAAAAAAAAAATAAAGCTATTTTTGTTACTGCTGCATAACTGTAATTTTGCTGCTGTAATGAGTCACAATGTAAATATCTGATATGTAAGATAGCTGATATGTGACCTATAGGTGAGAACTACTGTTGGGAAGCCAACTGTATTAGTTACTTTCTTGATGCTTTGATAAAAGCAACCTGTTGAAGAAACTTCAAGGGGAAAGGACTTACTTTTGGTTTACAGATCCAGGGGGATATAGTCCATTAGGGTGAGACACATGGCAGCAGGCAGGGAAGGGATGGTGACTGGAGCCAGGGGTGGCTTATCACATTGCATATTTACTCAGGAAGCTGAGAGTCAATACTAAGAGGGGGCAGGTTACAAGGCCTGCCCTAGTGACGTACTTCCTCAGGAACACTGTGTCTCCTAAAGGTTCCCTAAGCTTCCTAATTGGTTCCACCAACTGGAACCAACTATTCAAATAGGTTAGTATGTGGGGGACACTTCACATTTCAAAGTGTAACATCATTCCTAAGTATTAATGTGGACATAAATTCTTGGAAAATCTAGTTCTAGAGCCTGGGAATGTAGCCAGTAAATGCCTTCTAGCATAGGATGTTTCTTTAGAGGACAAATGCCATGAAATCTTCCGTATTTCATTTCATTGAGCCTCATCATACCCAACAAGAGAATCATAACCTTATATGTGATTTTAATGTATATGTGTGGGTGTGAGTGTGTGTATGGGTGTCTGTACATTCACATCTGTAAGCATGCATGAACTTATATGAGCAAACAGAGACCAGAGGAGGGCCAAACATTCTGTTCTATGATTCTTCACCTTGTTCCTTTGAAACAAAATCTCTCACTGAACCTAGAGCTAGGCTAGTGGCCAGCAAAGACACCCCCACCCCCAACAGTGCTGGGGCCATAGATGTGCGTGGTGCACACATGGCTTTTTATTTATGTGTTGGGATCTATACTCAGGTTCTCATGATGCCACAGAAATCACTCTTACTTGTTACTCCAGCACCATGATCTCCAAACTTCTTTCTTTTTGGATGAGAACACAGTGTTAAATTGCTGTGCCAAGTAATAGAGATGCCAATGAACAGGGATGTTCATCAAGGATTTGAGTGAGAAGCTCCTGACATTCTGTGGCATGGTAAGTGGTAACGACATCTTGGGTCCTGGCCGGGTGCCACATTCTATGTTCTCTGTGGCTGGTACTATAGGAACCTTGTCCCCCAACAGAAAGACCTATGTAATCAAGCTGTGAGCTCTCATGCTGTTTACTAACCTTCTCTGATCCTCCTTATCCAAGGACTAACTCAGTGATTTGCAAAGTGTCTCAGGCCTTTAGCTTCAATTGTCCCCCCTCCACGACCCCCTCCCCCTGTTTATAAGATGTACAGCCCCTTATAGCTCAAGGAGGAAGAGATGCATTGTATAAAGGGGACTTTAGGGCAAGAGGAACGTACCAATGGACTGTTCCATGAGCATGCTGCCCACTGACCAGTGGAGATGGTAGGACTGACCTTGAGAGAGATGATAGGACGTGGTTTAGTTTCCTATGGAGGCAGAGCTGGCTGTGTGGGAGGAAGGAAACTTCTTGGGCTATTTCATTCAAGGTCTTGATCAGGAGGCAGATACTATTGATGGGTACGCTCTAGGATCTTATGCATGTGCTTTGTCTTCTCTATGTTTATAAAAACAAAAATACTTTAATAAATTAATTCAAATGGTAACCCAGAGACAGGAGAGAGAGAGAGGGAAGAAGGAGGAGAAGGAGGAGGGGAGGGGAGGGGAGGGGAGGGGAGGAGGGGGAAGAGGAGAAGGGATGGAGACTGAGAATCATAAATTAGCTGGTAACCATCCCAAGTAGGCTTCTCTTCCTCTGGGCTGCAGGATCTCCCAAGGGCTACAGCTTAGTTCTTGTACGTGCCAGAAGATCTGTACAGTTGAAACCATTCTGGCTTACCCTGCTTGTCCGGATGTGGCACAGGAGCTGTTGGATTGAAGCACACTGTCCGAACTGGCACATATTGCCAGCATTCAACAGGCGGCGCTCTTTGCTAGGTGTCAGAAGCCACATTGTGGTGCTTGCCTAATGCTGCTGAATAAACTGGATGCTAATCTGAAAACAAAAGGTTTCTCCCTTCCCTGGAGTGGGGCTGACTAATCCTGCCCCTGCTCACTGTTTGGGGCTCTCTGGGTTTTACCCTGAGAAGCCAGCAAAGATGAAGCCTTGGCCTTGATCTGCAGGGGTGGGGGCACCCCCAGTTCCTCAGTCTGCCTCATCTAGGGGATCCAGCCCATCCTGCAGGGCTCTCTTTCTTGGGGGCTGTCTTGAAAACAAGAGCGAGAGAAATTTCTGGGAACCTGGGTGAACACTCCAACTGAGAGAAGAATAATGAATATTTCATGGAGGCGGCTGGAGTTATTAAACAACATTACACGCAGAGTGTGTTGGCAGGGATCTCAGACACATTTACATGAGTAAAATAATGGAAAAAGAGATCCAGGGCTGGGGTAGCATCAAGGAAGTCCCAGCAGAGCTTGGATGGAAGCAGCTTTCAGCCCCCTTTCAGGTAAAGTACCCCCTGTACCCTCTGGCCCCAACTCCAGGAACATTCCATTCCAAAGTGGGGGGTGGACTGGTCAGAGCTGAGAACTGTTAAAATCCCCAGAGACCTTAATTTTCAAACTGCATAGTGTGTGTGTGTGTGTGTGTGTGTGTGTGTGTGTGCGCGCGCGCGCGTGCTTGTAGGCTCTCAGGCAACACTTTCCTGGTCTTAGGGAACCTTGAGGGTCATAAGAGACTTAGAAATGAGGCCTACCCCAGGAGTTTGTCCTGGAGTCTCAGATGTCTGAGCCAGGGGGAGTCAACGCTGCAGGAAGACTGTGTGCTTTGGACCACATCGAGGTGGACACACTGGGGTTCCATGACCCTTGAGCCTACCCCTGGCTGAGCTGTTCTCAGACCTCATCTCTGATGGACAAGAATACTCAAAGGCCTCTTTGTTTCTCCTCCAGCTAAAACCTGAGAATTTTATCTCAGTCTCTTCTTTTGACCTTCCCTCTTACAGTGCATACTTATAACTGACGAGGTGTTGAAAAGAACACCAGAGCACATGCCAAACACTCCTGGGCCCAGTGCTATGCTAACTTAGCTCTCTGCCTAAATATGTTCTCATAGACCACCATATATTTAATACACAAAACCACCAAGGCTTACAGAGGTTAAAGATATCACCCAAATTTACACTGCTCATTGAAGTTTGTTGAAGAGAGAGTCTACAAGGCCTCTGCATCTACAGCCTTCTGTAATTTCAAAGAGTCATGGAAGATGAGAATCCACAGAAGAAATCAAAGATGGAGGGCACTGGAGTCAGAGAAAGCCTGGAGCATCTTTGAACTAGCCCAAGCAGGGTTTCTGTGTTTTCTAATTCCTGTGAACATTAATTGAAGGGATATCTGTTAAGTGGCAGGCCCATAACCCATGCTTGAGTATGCATTCTGTACTCAATAAACATCCAAATCTTCTCTTCTTGCTCTTTCAAATGCCTAGTGATAACATGATTCTTTTACAAGGCTGACTCTTCTTGGAGAGAAGGCAGAAGGGGAGTAGGAAAACGTGACCAGTGAGTCCAAGACCTAGCTATGTCTGTTGGCTGTATTCTCTCTGAACCTTGAACTCCTCTTATCTCAATCCTCTGATATCATCTGCGTTTTAATTACTCAAATGACCCTCCACAATGGAGAATGTGGAGAGGAAGAAAATGTATCTTTTGGGCTCACTATGAAATCCCAACGTACTAAAAGGAGCTCATGGATGGGTTCATGGAATAGATAGATGGATGGATAGAAGAGTGGATGGGTGAATGAATGAATGGATGAATGGATGGATGGATAGATGGACTAAAGGTAGATAAAAGGCTAGCTGGCTACACAGATGGATGAACAGATAGACTGATGGATCTTAGTCATATAGATATTCAGCTCTCGTGTTTTTGTTTTTACTACTCTATTTCACACACAGTGTTTTTTAGGGAAAGTGTCTTGTTTTAATCATCTTGGATAAGCAGGAGAAATACTCACAGTTTACTCTGCCCAGGCATATAGGAGTCACTATCCATCCCATCCCCACAAGTAATCAATCACTGGACCTTTTTTCTTCCTGAACATCTGAGAGGGGTGGATAAAAACCTTTTGGACCACAGTAGTTGCCAAAATCAGTCCCTTATTCACAGACTTGCCCTCTACTTCTCTTGGGATGAAGGACTGCTGTAGGCTATTCTTTTATTATCTATCTATCTATCTATCTATCTATCTATCTATCTATCTATCTGTCTGTCTGTCTGTCTGTCTGTCTGTCTGTCTGTCTGTCTGTCTGTCTATCTATCTATCTATCTATCTATCTATCTATCTATCTATCTATCTATCTACCTATCTATCTATTTTTACTTGATTTGATGCTGATGTGAAGAAGGGGAACTGAAAACCAGACTACTGATTGTCTACCCCTCAGAAGACGATCTTTTTCTGCAGTGTTTGTGAGAGGTAGATGGTTCAAAAGAACAAATGATATCTATTACAAGAAGCCTGTAGCTTGACAGGGTCAAGGTCCCAGCTGACAGAGCAGGGTTCAGAGAAAAGGGAGCAGAACAGGGACACTGGATTCTCACCAGATAATCTCCAGTCCTGAAAGGAAACAGATTCTGTGTTCTTGATCACACACACACACACACACACACACACACACACACACACACACACACAGAGAGAGAGAGAGAGAGAGAGAGAGAGAGAGAGAGAGAGAGAGAGAGAGAGAAAGAGAGAGAGAGATATCTCCTGGAGAAGTCCTTATACCCTGTAATGTCTCTTTACTACGTCTCCATGCTTTTTTTTATTTTCTGGTTCTTTCCTTGCAGATGCCATAAACCTACTCCTCACACTCACTCAATTCTTATGTAAGATCTAGGAATAGAATCAGATCAGTGTAGACCACAGAGGCCTTTGAGATGAACAGACTCAAATGCACTAGCAGCTGACTTTACACCTGTGATCAAAGGTATTGTGCACATTTGTAGAAATGAAGCTACTTTTGTAGAGTAAAGGGTCTCTAGTAAGAAGGTGGGGAAGTGTCAGCTCAAATGCAACTAATTGACAGAGTGCAAAAAGAAACTTCCATAAATAAAAAGAAGCCAGGAATGGTGGTTCATGCCTGTGATCCTGGCACTGGGGTACCAGGGCAGGAAGATCTAGAATTCTAACTTGTAAGCTAGCCTGGGCTATCAGCAAGGCTTTGACTGAAAACAAACCAAATCAAAACAAAATAAAACACCACTAATAATGGATGGAAGGCAGAAAAGGAGGTGGAAAGGGTGAGAACAGGCAGGCTCAACACTAACAGCTCTGAGCACACCTCTTAGGGCTTTTGAAAGTGTTCTTCCTTATTTGTACTGGTTTTGTGGTGACTGTGATGAAGTCCAGTCTCATATGAGTCCTGAATATCTTTTTAAAATAATTATTGCTATCATTGAATGACACATAACAATTGTACCAATTTCTTGGGCACAGTGTAATACTTCCATATATGGACATGGTCTGCTACCATCAGTCAGAGTAATGGTGTACCCATCAGCTCTGACACACAGCATTTATTAATGTAAAGAATACCTACACTCTTCTCTGATAGCTATTTTGAAATCCGCTGTGCCATGTAGAACATTCAAAGGTAACCATTCAACAGCATCCCATTTTTTCTCTCTACTGTGTTCTCAAAGTTGTCTTGCAGCTAGTAGCTTGAACCTCACCACCGTTTCCAGTTCAGTCTTTTGTAGTCCTTAGACCCCAGCTAGGCAGTAATTTCTTCAGGGAGAATTTAGTAATTTATTTATTTATCTGATCCTCCTTTATATTTGTCTTATAATGGCTCTTGAAATCATACCATTATGCTGACATATGAGTTACCTTTTCCTCATAAAAGCATCACTTTGTAGTGTAGGAGGTTCTCTTTGCTTTATACTATCCATTTCTCTATGAGATCATGCGATGGAGCCCCTCATTTATTGAATGAATGTGTGCAATGAGGAAGGAGAGATGTAGAGAAGGAAAAAATAGAGGCTAGAGAAACAGAAGAAAGAAACAAGGTATGACCAACTTCTCTCCAGAAAAGGTATTTATGAGCTACTAAAAATGGAAAAAAAAGAGTCAGAGGTGGTCCCAAGCTAATACGACTTCTTTATATCTCTCCTAATTGCTCAAGGATGAGTCTTCATGGACAATGACCTTTGGTGTCTAGAGCCCCAACCAGGATGTAGACATTATTTATTGCTGGAGACTTTCTAACTTGTAAAGTTTTCCCTCACGCATCCTCTCAATGCATACTTTATGGATCACACTGTAACTCAGCAAGACAGTGCTCAGTAATCATTAACAGCCCTTCTTGGAAAATGACTGGATCACATATAGTGGAACGTTTAAAAACATTCACCCCAGCCACTGTTCCAGTTTTGTGGCCATGCATAACCCATAGCAACACCACAAGTCTGCTGGCTAAGCTCAGAAAGAGAAAGAGATATAAGAAGAGGGAAAGATCTAGAAAGCAAGACACACACTAGAAAGTTCCCAGGAAGCTTCAGGCCAGTGTATCTTGGCTGGCTGCTAAGTGAATATGTAACTACTTTATATATTTCAACAAAATTAAACTTAAACCTACAGAATTAGGTTTATTAATTTCTGCCAGCGCGCAATGGGAGAATAAGAATGGCCATTCATTATGGACACACAATTACTAGAGACAAAAATGAAGCCCAGCACTATTAAGTATAATAAAAATGTTGAACACTAAGGAAATTTTCATTAAATATAATCTATTCTTTATATTACTACACTTAATCCTTGCTGTCCTCAGTTTTTCTCCAACCTATTTAATTTTATTACTTAACTTTTTATAAATGTTTCTTAATATAATTATGATTAAATATTTGGGAGAAGAGAATAAAGTTTTTCTCTTAAGAAAAGAGAGAAATTAAGAAAGGAAGGAAGGAAAGAGAATGTTCCTTTCAATCTCTATTTTCTTCATCCCTACTATGGTGAAAAATGATGGTTTTTCTGAAGAAAAAAAAAAGTAAGTGCTAAGTGGGATTTTATTATTGGGGGCAAGGCCAGAGCAGACGAGGACAAACAATATATAAGAGCGAAGCACTGATCAGCAACTTCAAGCCACTCCTTTATATTATGCATTTAAATAAAAGTACATTGCCTTACTAAAAGTGTCCGTGGGTATTTGCATGTCCAGACCATATAATTAAAGGATGGGTCTGGCTAATTTTGCCTCTTGTACTACACAAAGACATGCATGATCTGAACATTGATTTTGCATCCAGGATGGGGCTTGAGTTTTCTCTTAATGAAAATATACCCTTTCTAGTGAAAGAAATTGGAGAGCAGTGTACAGAGTACTAAGCTTGGACCACTGAAGGGAAACTCTCAGTGGTATTTTAGAGGGTAAACTGACTTTGTATGTCTGCAAGCAGAGAGACAGTGGATGCTTCATAAGCAATGGGACTCATGGATTGTTCATTGACAGATTGGGCACTGTCACTGTGCCTTCAAGCTTCTTATTGCTCATAGCATATTTTTACATATTTTTAAACTCTGTGTGTGTGTGTGTGTGTGTGTGTGTGTGTGTGTGTGTGTGTGTGTGTGTGTTCATGAAGATCAAAGGCCAGTATTTGGTTTTGGATGTCATTCCTGGGAATGATCCATCTTGTTTTTTAAGATAGTATCTCTCAGTAGGCTGAGGATTGCTAGACTGACTAGGCTGGTTCGCCAGCATACCTCAAGTATCCACATGTCTTTGCATTACAGTGCTGGGATTAATACTCCATTATATCTGGCTTTTTGGCCTGTGCTTTGGGACTTGAACTCAGGTCTTTATGCTAGCAAAGCAAGTACTTTGCCAACCGAGTTAACTCATTTTAACATGGCCCTTCAGAAAGTGGTAAGCACATAAACATGGGACTATGTTCAAGTAGAACAATTATTCAGCATCCCAACCAATTGTGATTCCCTTAGTGATTTGGTTCAGAATATTAGCCTTGACCCAGAATAGTTAAGTCAACAGTCCAACCTTAAATACCATACATTTCACTGCAATATTCTACTGTCTTCTAGCTTTGTCAAAGGATACTGAAGTCTTATTCATAGAACACCATCTACCCATAGCACTATACTCTCATTATGTTGCTTTTGTAGTTTTATTCTGATAGTCATTTGACATTTCTATATAATGATTTGTGAGCTATACCCATAACCAAGACATGTATAAATTGTATGGCGACTGCTTTTCATTTACAGGTTTCATTGGAAGCCAAATAAGTTAGTCTTTGTTTCTGTTTTTGACTATTAGTCCTATTTATAAAATTCTTGGCATAATTATTTGTCCCCCCTAATTCTTTCTGGTGTGTGGATAAATATTTGTAAAAACTTGGGTATGTTATCAATGCCATTGTCCTAGTATCATTTCTGCTTCTGTAATAAAATATTCTAACAAAAAGCAGTTTAGGGGAGAAAGGGTCTAGTTCACATTACAATTATAGGTTACTGCTGTGGAATAACGCTCTTGTATACTGTAAAGATTTGCTACTCAAATTAGTTTAATAAAACACTGATTGGCCAGAAAGTAGGCAGGAAGTAGAGGGAGGCAACTAGACTAGGAGAATTCTGGGAAGAGGAAAGGCAGAACACAGATTTTAGTCAGACACAGAGGAAGGAAGATGAGAATGATGCAATGAAGAAATGGTACCAAACTACATGGCTAAACATAGATAATAATTATGGGTTAATTTAAAAGTAAGAGCTAGTTAGTGATATGCTTGAGCTACTGGCCCAGCATTTACTACAATATTAAGCTGCCAAGTCAATTATTTGGGAAGCAGCTGCTGGGTATTTAAGAGATTTTGGAGGGACTGAAACTTCTGACTACAGATTCATCATAGCAGGGCATTTGGATGGTAACTTCAGTTAGTTATGTCTTACTCATAGTCAAAAGCAGAGAACTATGAAAGTAAACACACTTAGTACTCCACTCTATGTAGTTTAGGACCCTAGCCTAAGGAATGATGCTACCCAAAGTGGACAGGACATCTCATTATCAAGACAATCAAGTTAACATAATCAAGACAATCCTTCACAACTCGATCTAAACAACCTCTCATTGAGTTCTCTTCCTAAGTAATTCTAGGTTGTGTCAAGTAAACAATTAAAGCTAACCATCACAGATACCTTATTTAAAATGTATGTTGTCTTCTCTGCTTTCAAATCTGCTTCAGTACTTATGAGTCACTACTAGCCATGGTCTAGGGATCTACTCATTACCAGCCTAGGTGTCCCTATCTCTCATGGGAGTCCCTGTTTTCCAGGTTCCAAGATCTATCTTTATTATCTGTTCATCCATCCATCCATCCATCCATCCATCCATCCATCCATCCATCCATCTATCTATCTATCTATCTATCTATCTATCTATCTATCTATCTATCCATCTATATACCTATTGTGAAAATTCAGTTTCTCTTTTCTCCATGTGCATGCCAGAAATTAGACTCATTTTCAAAAATGGCAGTAAGTGCCTCAACTTTCTGAATGAACTTGCCTATCATACCCCACATTCTGTAGAGTATATCTTTAGTGATTTTCAGAACAGAATGCATACCTATTAAAATTTGATACCTGTCTGAGAAACCACTGAGAAGACCTCCACCTGAGTCATCTCCTGCTGGTTTCATCCTATTTTAGTCCTCTTCAATTGAGCTAACTACCTCCCTATGTATTTATTAGCTTATTTTACTTCTTGGCTTCCCCATATGGAAGTAAAGTCATGAGTGCTGGGACCTTGACTGCTTCACTCACTGCTAAGCCTCTGTGCCAAGAACAATAACATCTACTAGGCACTTCATAACATTTGTCCAATAAAGAAATTGATGACTGTATTAACTTGCTTAAACATAAGAATCTAGGTAGAACAAAGATGGTAGTGGGGGTGAGATTTTTTTTTAGTGATTGTAGCCTATCTTAAGAGGGCATTTTGTTTCCTATTTGAACAACAAGAACACACATCAACTTTTAAAAATGAAATCAGTAGCAGCCTTCTGCTCTTGGCACCTTCAGGATGTAACTCTTCTAGCCAACTACAGAGAAAGCCCTGACTTTGGTTGGCATTTACCCCCTGAGAGATCTGCTGTTATTTTCCAAACAGCTTGAATGAACAATTCATCCTCAAGTTATATAGCTGGATGAAAATAGAGAAATTAATAGTGCTTAAAATTTAATTGTTGTGGCAAAACTGAGCATAAATGTGTTCTAGACAGAAATGTAAATGTCAAGGATCCAGAGTTCTAGATTGCAGATTCTTACTTGCATGTATGTATAATATGTATAGTATACATGTGTGTATAGTAGATAGACATCATCTATATGTACATATACATTTTTATGAATGAAATTTTTTTTGTTCTATCCTATTGTGACCATTGTGGGGATTTAATAAAGTTTCAGAAGTTTTGGAGATATCAGAGGGAATCTACCCATAGTCTATGTGGGGGGTTAGTAAAAGCTCCAGAAGTCCCAGAGCTCTAACCACAGTCAGTCTAGGGGTTAGTAAAAGCTCCAGAAGTCCCAGAGCTCTAACCACAGTCAGTCTAGGAAAATCAGAGTGGTGATTCAAACCTTTAATCCCAGCACAGGGAGTATCCTGGGAGTGGTGACCTATACCCTTAATCCTAACTGAGTCAAGGTCACTTCAGATTATAGAAGGAATTCCAGGCTCCCAAGCAGGTGTGGTGGGGCCATGCCTTAATTACGGAAAGAATACTTAGGTCAGGATTCAAACACAGAGAAAACCATTCCAAAGGAATCGAGACTGAGGAAGCTATAAGACAGCTGTGTAAGATTTGACTGTGGTGTTTATTCCCTCTAGTATCTCCAACTTCTTCAGAGATCTATCCCTGAGTCTCATTCATTCGTGTGACAGACCATTGTTAAGTATATACAATCAACTATAAAATATATGAGGAATGAAAATAACTCAAACATTGTCTTTGTTCACTCTCCTGAATTACCATGTGTGTGACTATTTGGACACTGAAAGCTAACTTAGTATCTTCCAAACTTCAATGTGTAAAAGAACCATGTAGAGGGTAGGGTGTCTTAGATTATAGGGCTGGAGAGATTAAGGGTGCTTACTGCTCTTCCAGATAGGACAACTCACAACCACATAGAACTCCAGCTCCAGGGGATCTGACACCTTCTTCTGGTCTCTTTGGGTGCTCAAACACATCTGGGGGCACTCACACACACACACACACACACACACACACACACACACACACACACACACACATACACACACTTAAATACTGATCATCTCTTCAAGGGCTAGCATGTTGGAGCCTGCATTTTCTCTACCTTAGGATACTAGCCTAAATGCTCTGAACATGGCTGATTTGGGAAGACTCTACCAAGACAACAAAGGGGGATGATGTCAATTAAACTTTTCCCTGGATCACTTCATAGATACCTAAAGAAATCAGAGGCTCCCAGCTTTGAGGAGAGGATTTTTCCATCTTCCATTTTTGCTACCTTCTTTAAAACAGATGCATAAAACTCTTAACAGTATCACCCACAGTAGCTGTTGATAATCTCTTGGTTATAGATTTTTCAAATTTTATGTTAAAGATTGTCTCTTTAAAAAAATTGTTTATTTTTATGTGTATGGGTGCTTTGCCTGCTTGTATGCCTGCAAACCATCTAAGGGCCTGTTGCCTGAGGAGGCTAGAAAAGGGTGTCAGATCCCCTGTTGTGAGTTGGCATTTTGATGCTAGAAATTGTAACAGGGTCCTCCTCCAGAAGAGCATTCAGAGCTCTTAACCACTGAGCCATCTTTCCAGATACCAAATGGTGACTCTTAAAAATGGAGCAAAATTAAATCTTACAAAGGCTGGCGATAGACTCTTATGGCAGTGCAGGGAGATGGTGGAGCTGGTTGTTCATGTGGCCTCCTAAATCAAGTTCTCTGATTTAGGAGATGGGTTCTGAGTCTCTGCCCTGTGCTTGAACCCCAGTACAGAAAAGAACTCTTTAATCACTGTCAATGGGTTCTGAGTCTCTGTCCTGTGCTTGAACCCCAGTACAGAAAAGAACTCTTTAATCACTGTCTGTTGTGCTCTGTTGGCTTCTTATCTGATGACCTTCCTGAGATGTGGTGATATAGTTTATATTTAATAAAATCAGCCTGGAATATCAGAGAATAGAATCATCCACAGTCAAGCCAGGAGGGTCAGAGGGTGGTAACTTATGTCATTAATCCCAGCACAGGAAAGACCAAGTGGTGACCTGCGCCTTTAATCCCATAACTCAGGAGCCACAGATCTTTCTGTGTTTCTATGAGTTCAAGGCTTAACAACCAAGCAGTAGTAGCTCACACCCTTAATCCTAACTCTAGAATTGTGATGCAGAGTTGAACCCAGAAGTGAAAGAACTGGAAGAAAAAGATATTTAAGGAGGCAAAGACAGACATTGAGGGACTCTGTAGAAGCGCCAAGCCTGGGTGAGGAATCAGGAAGACAGCTTTTACCCTGAGAAGTTGACTGGGTGAGGATTGACTGTGATCTGTTTCCTCTCTCTGATATTCCAGCTTTCCCCCAATATCTGGCTCTGAGTTCTCATTAAATACCAACTAGAATTCATGTTTCACTGAGAAGCATTGTGACTGACACAAAGTCAGTGCAGAACTGTCACCAAGTTACCATGTCTGACACACTCAAATACAACATAAGAATTATGCTTGGACAATTCAGTGACAACATATTCTGTTAATAAAATATTCTATCTTCTTAGCCTCTGTCCATAGTGGGCTCTTGTTTGGACAGTGTTCCACTTCTGCTAGTGGGACTCATATGTGTTGGGTGCTAGTTAAGTATAACCAAGTAACTCTGTCCCCATTTGGCCTGATTTGGCATTGTTTACCTCTGAGGGTAGTTCTGGAATGGAACCTAGCACTTCTGCTTCTTACACATGCATGCCATACCTCCATCCCTGAGCTGCATTCCTAAATCTCTAGAGGCAAGATTATTAACCTTGTTTAATAATATAGTAATGAAGAGGATAAAGGTCTATTAACACAAGTTTACCTTGCTACCAGAATAACAACTTGTATATGTAGAAGGCTTCTTTCTCTTTCCTTCCCTCCCTCCCTCCCTCCCTCCCTCCCTCCTCCCTCTCTCCCTCCGTCTCATATCTTCCTTCCCCTTCTCTCTTTCTTCCCCCTTAAGTGACAACTGATGGATGCAGTGGAAAGGACTCTGGCAAAGAGATAGTTCACTTGATTCAGACCCCAGCCTATCACCTACTATCAGTGTGACTTTTGCTAGCTTCCCTGGCCTCTAAGTCTACATTTCATTACTTGTAAAATGGTTGTTGAGGTTTGAATATAAAACATCCACTAACCATCTAGAGTCATGTGTTTGAACACTTGGTCTGCAGCTGGTGGCCTGTTCTTGAACCTTTAGGAGGTGCAGCCTCATTGTAGTAAGTGTGCCATGGGGTTAGGTGTTGTGGCCTTATAGTCCAACACCATAGACTTGCTGACTGGGGAACACTGTTACCACACACTTGCCTCCATGCTTTCTCCACCATGATAGGCTGTCTCCCTTTGAACTGTAAGCCAAAACAAGTCCTTCTTCCCTTAAATTGCTTATTCTTGGGAATCGGGCCCCTGTATTAAAATCTGCAGCATCTGAGAGAAGTGACTTATACAGTTGATCATTAAACCCATTACATTGTTAGTTTGAAGGTTTAAGCAACTGCTCAGAGGCTCTAGTATCTGCTAGTACTTTTCACAGTTCACACACATGTACTAAAGCTATTGTGAATTGTCATTGAAGCTACCTACAAGATGTCCTTTCAAGATGCTTGGCTTGGTTTCTACCTGTCCTGCCTGAGACAGAAGCCACCCTGTTAGTGACAGTAACTTGACCAACATATGGCAGAGAAAAAGCCAACTGTGGATACATAAGCAGGGGAGGCAAAGACAAAAGTTCTAGCATGTTGCCTCTGAAATGACTTTTTCTAATTACCCATTACACTCCAATGCCATTGTGAGCTTCAGAAAATGAAGGAATCTCTGACCATTCACAGCAACCAGAAGCAGCCCAGTGGCTAGAATAATGTAGCCATCCTTGTAAGGGTCTCAAGGTAAAGAAAAAGGGGGCAGAGGGGACTGAGTTCTCCCTCCACTTCCCTGGTCCTCACTGAAGACTCAGCAGGGCTCTGAAGTGGGCCCTAGACTGCCTTTCCAACTAGCTCCATGTTACTGCTGCTTCACACTTAGAGTGACCCTTTATAACTGCCACTCATTCTACAGACACCTTGGCAATTTCTTTCGACTCTATTTATTGCCTCCACTCCTAAACTAGGTGTGTTTTGTTCCTCTACACATTTCATCCCATCCTCTGCCCAGGCCTCTAACATCACCATGTCCCCCTCTGGTAATGCGCCACTCTCTTTTTCTGAGTCTGATGACAACGTCAACATTTGGCTTCCCCGGGAAGACATGGCATTTGGAGACCAAGAGTCACCAACAAAATGAAACCGAGAGAAAGAAGTTCCCAGGGGAGAAATTGAACTGTAAGAGAGTATCCAAAGGAGCAAGCTTTCCCTTCTGGTCACCCTACATTTCCAAGGTCTGAATTGAAACCTTTAACTCCTTTAGGAATTTAGAGAGAAGTTCCAAGACTCTCTCCACATTGAGAAAGACCCTTTTGTAGAAATTCTTAAAGAGAAAATGCCCTAAGCCTGACCTTGCCCAAACCCTCCCCAGAATTAAATGGTCCTCAGTGTGTTCAGTTGTTGATTTCTGTATTGTTGTTACCATAAACCAGCACAATCAGGGTGGGTTGAGTTGGAAGAAAGTGATACAGTTGTCTATAGAGACAAAAATACTTTCCTTGACTCAGGGCTATCTGAGAAAGATGCATGCCTATGCATTTCTATAGGGGATCAAGAAATGTTTTCATTTAAAAAACCAAGTGTTTGTTTTCCAATATGATTGTTCTCCTCAAATATACTCTTCAACAGAGAAAAATTTATTCCTTCTGAATTAACAGCGGGCCTGCTGCTGCTATCACTTTACAGTTGCATTCAGCTTCTGGTTGTTCCTGGTAAAGGCAGACTATCTGATTAGGTAGAAACATCAAAACCCAGATGGACAGCTGCTTGGGTGGGGAGAATTCTTACAACTTCAAGTGTCACTCAGCTTGAGACATGATTAAGGGGACCATGAGATACCTCCTGTTTAGGCAGGGTGCTGATGCTAAAGAGAAAAATCTGTTCCTCCAGCCTGGCACACTGCATCGTGTCTTCATGGATGCCTGTCACTCTGCCAGCCACCTTCTCCAACACACTCAGGAAGCCTGAAGCATTTTGCTTCAATAACAGACGCCACTTGTCATTTCTGGGATGCTGGCTATATTAATAACTCTATTGTTTTTCTTGGAAAAGTTGATTAAAGTGTATTACAGATAAATAACATTTATCTGCCCCTTTCTCATTTTGTATGCTCTGAACAGCACAGAAGCAGAAACTCCCAGGACCCTAGGGTGGGTTGAGACAGTAGCTGATAAACTCCTCTTAGGGCTCTTAACCGTGTGCACAGATATTTTCATTTTATTTGTAAGACTCAGTGGGTCATCTGTACTCAAGGAAATGGTGAACCCTTGGAGAGGGGCAGGTCTTACACAAATAGCTGGTGCTCCTAGAATAGGGCACGGGGGACTTGGGGCTCACAAGGTACTGCAAAAGCTTGTTTTGATGATTTAACAAAATACCAGACAGGAGCAGGTTAAAGGAGGAGGCACTACTTTTGACTTAGGGTTGCTGAAAGATTTCAACTCATCATATTAGGAATAGCATGGCAGAGCTCGTGGCTGGAGCAAGTGGGGAAAGGTCCTCCATCATGTAAGACTCGAGCAAGGGACACTAGATAGGAACCAGGCTGGCTATGATCTTCAAAGGCCTACCTCTACTGATCTACTTCTTCTGGTCAGTCACAATCTAATGCAAGGACACAGTCTTCAAAATAGTGCTACCATATTGGAGGTGAACCTCTAAAACATGAGCCTGTTTAGGACATCTCAGAGTCAATGCATAAGCCATGGGATTTAAGTATGTGATCTGGTGAAGGATTTTCTCCTGCAGAGTTGGAGTGTCCAGTGCTGACCTGATTCATTTCTGACTGCCATCCAGCTGGCTTAAGAGCCAATGACTTCAAAATTTCTTGAGATTTATTTTTAATTTTTGTGTTCAAGTATTTTATTGGCAAGTATGTCTGTAAATCACATGTGTGCCTAATGCCCGAGGAAGCCAAAAGAAGGTGTCAGATCTCTTGGAACTGAAGTTAAAGATGGTTGTGAGCCACTATGTGAGTGCTGGGAATAGAACCCAGGTCCTCTAGAAGACCAACCATCAATAGGACCCATTAGTTTAGAGCAATGGTGGCAAAGCTGTTGGATTCTAATAGAGGCTTTAGGATTAGAGAGGGTTGAAGTTTTGTATTTGTTCTGTTTTAAGCGCCTTTATCCTAACACATGGCTATGATCTTCAGCCTTCCTTAAAATGACAAGACTTGAATGAATTTGTAGTTAGTTACCAAGAAAATAATCATGTTTCCTATTAGTACCACTTAGGGCTGACCCTCACCGTATAGATGGATGACCACATGGACACAGTTGGAACATGGTTTGGGATGCTTCCTCCTGGGCCAGATGCAGGCTCATAGAAATGTTGACATTGCGAAGACTTTTGGGAAATATCAGTGGTTCATTTGTATTTGTCTGTGCATATCCACACTCATTGACTACTACTGTAGGTCTCTATACCTCTTCTTATAATAGTCACAGTGGCCTTTCTGGCTGAATACACGAAGAACTTCTCTTCAAATTTCTGCACAGACAGCTCCAGCACCTTGAGTACTTAATTTGTGCACTTGTTCTCACTGATGGACCAGTACATCAACTTTGAGCATCTGTTTCACAGAGTACTACTGTGAACACCCTGCCCCTGTCCTAAGAATCTGTGACTTCTCAATGGGAGAGACTGAGAGCTACATTTGCTGAATTGGGAAGCAAGCAACAGTTGCTCCAGTCATCTCTGAGTAACACATCCATATTGTTCACAGTTCAGATACAGGATTATAATTCTATAGGTTTTTTTTCTCAACATTCTCACCAACACGTGATATTAACCAATATCCTCCACCATTTTCCAATAGAAGGTGAATATTTGTTTCATATATATTTGATCTTCCTCTGCACATTAAATGTATATCAGCCATTTAGATTCCTCTGGGTTAGGGTTTAAAACATGATTAAGAACCTACTCAGCAGATGTGTTTACCAAGAAAATAAAGCAAAAGCAGAAAGTGCTATCAAGGGCCTGTGTTTGTGGAATCTATTGTGGATGAAATTCTGGGATGTGAGTTAAATATTAAAGGAAGTGAGACATAGTTGAAGAACGGTAGAGCCACTGCTGTAGGATTCTGGGCCACACAACAGGATCTGCCTTCCAGCTTATTCCCAGTAAAGACCTACTTATCTGGAACTTTTAGTTCCTAAAGTTTCAAGATGAAGTTGCATTTCACAAAGCTGACTTTGTCCAGTCTGCAGAACAGGGCTGACTATGACAGAGAAACCAGGACCTACTTTAAAGGTAAATGTAGACGGCTTTATAACTTTGGAAATGTGGGCTGTGCTGGACATGTCTTAGGTTGTTCCTTGTTATATAAGCCAGGCTGGCTGCAAGCCTACAGTTCTCCTGCCTTGGACTCCTGAATGCTGGGATCATAAGCATGTACAACCTTGGTTAGCTAGGACTGTACTACTGTGCTCAGATCCTCAGCATTACTTTGTTCCCATCTTCTAGGTAGATGTAGATATCACTGTGGAAGAGTGATCATCAAAGGGTGGCATAGGAACCAACAAATTCAGCATCCAGAGGGGTCTGATTACATACAGATCTGCTCCCACCCACTGACTCAGACTCTCAGTGGCAGTCTCCTTCCAAATAACCATCCCAAACACTCATATTTGAGTATGAATATCCCCATTCTAGAAGGGAGAAGTCTGGACCCACAAGTCACCATATAGAGATGGTCACTCTCTCTCCATTGAGCCAACTGAATAGGATCTGTCAGCAGACTTTCTACGTGGAAATACAAACACCTTCCCAGTTAAACCCCAGAAGTTTCCGAGGCACTGAATGCTTCACAGGTGATTTAAATGCAAGTTGGGTCATCACGCCCAGCATTGCTAATCCCAACCTCTGGGGAAAGCATGCTTTTTTAATCAGAGACCAGTAGTCACTGTCCCCTGTTAGGTGGAGATGAAGTCAAGAGAAGCCAGCTAGAGCATCTTAGTCTTGATTTCTGCTGGAGTCTCTAGAAGATGAGCTTCTTTCCTGGGTCTGGCATTTGAAATCATGGACACGCAGTGAAACCTCCCTGGGCAGGAAGGTCAGGAGTCCTGAAGAACCATAGCAAAGAGCAAACAGCTCACATTCCTGCCCTGTTTCCAGCTCTTACTAACACCTTTAGCCCCAGCTTTTTCCAGAAAGAGCAAACACCTTCATCAAAGGTGCCTGTAGCCAAGGATCCCATACTCCCTTATTAGAAGAAAAAGACTCAAATGCAGCATATAATGGCACCTTGGTTTCCTTTAGGGTACTTTATCACACTGCTGCTATGCCCCCCCTCTTGTGTGTGTGTGTGTGTGTGTGTGTGTGTGTGTGTGTGTGTGTGTGTGTGTGTGTGTGTGTGTGCGCGTGTGTGTGTGTGTGTGTGTGTATGTGTGTGTGTGTGTGTGTGTGTTTGTGAATAGCCCATTGAGAAAGACTCAGGCTCTGTTATAACATAGTGAGAGAAAGTACCACTTAATGGCTTAGCATCACCACCTCCTGCTAGCCCTGTCCTGCCCAACGCCTTGATTGTTAGTTCTGGAACGTTTTCCTCTGACTCCACACAGTTGTGCTTTATAGAGACAAGTAAATCTTGGGTCTTGAGACTTGCTATTGTTGTGAAAAGTTTAATCACATGATTGAGAGTGCATAGAAAAGAAGTGATACTTGATATTCACTGTGCATCTCTATGAGCAGTTCCGAGTGAACAGACATCTTTGGTCTTAGTATTGCAATAGATACTGTGACAGGCCAAGCAGCCCTGGTCCCTGTTGCCAGGAGCCAGCCAACATCAGCCCAGAGACTGAATCTGTTCTGTTGTTGTTTTCAGCTTACAAATTAAGAATAATGTTTATGTCTAAAGCATTTGTAAGGAGTCAAAATAACAGAATTTGAGGGGTATGCTAAGACATCTAGTGATGATGAAAAATTATAAGGCATTCAAATTGATAAATAACAAAATAAATATAAATAAAAATTAAAAATAAGTAACGTTCATCAGAACCATTCTCAACCATGTGTGTATTGTCTTTGTATACTCTCAGAGTCCTACAGTGGCAGAGCTGTATTTTGGAGTCAAAGACGTGGTTGGCCTTCAAAATCTAGTATTTTGCTGTCTGTTTTTTTACAGGAAAAAAAAAAAAAAGCTTATGAGTCTCTGGTCTATTAAGCTAGGGAAATAGGGTTTTATAGTAACATATTCCCAAACTCTCAAATAGTTTCCCCAGGCTGGCATGGTCCTGGTATGACTGCAAATAAAATTATTTGGGTTATAGGTTAGTTTAGAAGGAGAGTGCTCCAACTTGGGAATTGGACTTTGGGCAGGGTGTGGTGCTGGGCAGATGTCTCCCCTGAAGCTCTAAGGGCCTCACATAGGTGTGAATGAGCTTGCTCTGTGGGTGGTGGCTTTCTCTTTGGGGAGAGCTGAGCAAAGCTGTTCTGGAGAGACCTTTTGTGATTGTAGGTGCTGTTCTTTTTAATTAGGGTGTGGGGTGATGAGGACCAACTCCACCCCAGAGGCATTATGGGAAGGGAGTGGAATCCAACAGACATCAAACAAGTGGCTTTAAGTATTAGAGCATCCTCCAGCCTGCATAGCTGTAATTGTGGTGCTCACTGTGCCCAAAGGGAGCTCAGGAAATCAAGGAGAGTGACATACAGTGGCATTTCTCACTTTCTCCTGAAATGGGGGAAAATATCAGATTTATTTATTAATTCCATCTTGCCAACTCCCCATTTGGTGCAAACAGTTACGTTTTGCAGCCTGTTTCCACCTTGCAACTAGCAGAGTTAATTTTATGAAATGAGTACTCATGTGATGACCTGAAGGGGGGAAATACATTAATCTGGAAACCATCAAAGCAGCCTGACGTGTATTATTGTAGGACTCAGAAAAAATAAACAGTTTATGGGGAAGATTAAGTGGCAGTGTGGATTTGCTTTTGACATATCTTGTCTCCAAATCTAAGTTGGGGATTTATTATCTTGAGATCGTGTGACGGCTATCTCGTTTATATGATAACACATCTGTAATGGTTTACAGCACAGCACTACTTGTTCGGAATGGGGCTTTTTTAAGTTCTAAATTATAGTACCTGGAGAGGCATACATAATTATAGTGCGTGTTAGCAAATGAGAGGGTGCATTTTCCACCCGCGCTCAGCATTAATCGTCAGCACAGCGGGTGCAATAAAATCATAATTGCTTCTTCCAAACTTCTCATCTGAGCTTGTTCGGCTTGGAGGCAGTGGTTTGGTGGAGAGATGCCTGATTTGTGATGGGTGGAGGCTGTGCTCACATCTCCCAGAGGTCTCTACACGAGAAGACTTTGAGTTCAGACAGGGTACTAGACTCCATGCAGCTACAGAGCGGGATGCAAATTCCCCTGTCTTAATGATTGACTGGTGTCAGTACAATAGAACACAGTGTGGAATGTTCATGGCTGGTCCCGGGTTTGGATTCTGCCTATGCTTTTCAATTTGGGGCCAATGATCTCATTTCTCTGAATTGCTGTTTTCTCATCTGCAAATGAAAGATGGTAGTTCTGAGCTCAAAGTGTTCTTAAGGTAATTAGCAATGTTTATAAAGCACGATGTGTGCCTGCAATAAATGGTAGACATTACTACAGCTCTCCCTCCAAAACATTACCTAAGCCTGGGCCATCAGCATGGCCAGTATTGGCTGTGTGTCCATAAAGAACACTGGAAATGAGGCAAAACGTGGCCATGTGAAGAGAATTCTAAAGGCAAGAGATGCTGAAGAACTGGCTCCATGGTTACCAATGCGAAGCATCTAAGCATGCTTCCCAACATCCACAGTAGTGTTTCAAAACTGTCTGTAACTCTAGTTTCAGGAGATCTGACATCCTCTTCTGGTCTTAACAGTCACTATGCTCACATGTGCATACCTAACTTCAGGCACACATGCACAATTAAAAACAGAAATAAGTTCCTAAAAAACTATACACCAAGGCTTAATGTCTTGGTTTCAGTAAATAAAGTAAACTATCTTTAATATTTTTAATAGTGATTACATTTTGGCAATATTGGTTTAAGTATATTAAAATAAATGACACCTTTTAAACTTCTTTATTGTGGCTATTACAAAATTATAATTACTTAAAAATTTGTAAGCAATATACTTTTTATTGAATAGCAGTGCTCTAAAGAAGTGGAAAGTGTTGAAAATGTTCTCTATGTTTGAAGCCACATGTTTGTGGCAGTTATTTCTGCCAATGATTGAGTCTTTATACTACTTTGGAAAATGTTTAGATAGTTTTCTAGAAAAAATTAGGAAGAGCTAGTAATTGTCATAAACCACCTGGTTTAACTTCAAACTCTTTAGTAGTTAAGGCAAATAAAGTATTTGAGTTATGTGGGCATCTGTGCAAAGAGTAGGATTTGTGTAAATCAGGTGGGAAAGCAAAGCTTTCTCCTGGAACTGCCTTCTCCAGGGATTGCTTCCTGGTTTGATTCTGGGGCTGCACATACCTGCACCTTTCTATCCTGCCCTAGCTAAGTTTCTATGAGCTCAGAATGCTCTGAGTCATAGGAACGCCACATAATAATTACACCTCCCTTCATTTATGTAAATTATCTGATCTGATCCCTAGAGTGGCCCTGTAGGATGGGCTGTCCAAGGACTATTGTTCCCTTTTCATGGATGGGAAACACAAAGATCAGGGAGAGTGACTTGCTTAAGTTTTCATAGCCAGGCAGTAGTCAGGCCAAGGCTCCAACCCTTATTGCCCAAAGTGAGAAACTCCCTCTGGTTTTGACAGTCATGGGAACTGTAGTGTGAAAGAAACACACAGGATGAATTAGACAGCATCAAAACTCCACCAAGAAAGAAGACATCCATGCAACTGGGAAAGCCAGCACCTCCATGGATGAGATTCACTTTAACCAGGTAGAAGAAACTCATGTTTATATAGCCATCTCCTTAGTTTACTGCAACACCCCCAGCTGAAAGTATTCTATGTCAAAGATTTAGAATGGTAGATACGGAACATATTAGCTTGTTTACCTTTGAGAGAAATTCTCCAGGAGTCTTAGCTACATAAGCTACTCACCCATGACCTGTTGCTAGTCATATTTCCTCCTCAGAGGCCTGGGATGGGCCCTGGAAAATTACATTCACCCCCAGCCCGCAGGTACCCCTGGATTCTCAGTCTGAGGCATTAGACTCTATTCGCTTCTTTCCTGAAGTATCTTGCTCACAGATTTTCAACCTATCAGTGAACATGTTTATGGGGGAGCCAACAATCAGGGAGCCCAAGTGGGACTCATCTGTGCTCTCGGCATAAATGTTACAGACATGTAACCTAGTCTACTTGTGAGACTCCTGATGTGGAAACAGGGGGTGTCTCTGACTCTGTTGCTTGCTTTTTGGACCCTTTACTCCTGCTGGCTAGCCTCATTCAGCCTTAGTAGGAGAGGGGGTGCGGGTATCACAGCAGCTTGAGCCATGGCTGGATGGTGTCCATGGAAAGCCTGCCCTTTTCTGGGGAGAAATAGAGGGGAATGAGTGTGTGGAAGGGGGAAGAGGGGATGTAGACAGGAGACTGGGAGGAGAGGAGGGAAGGAAAACTTTGGTCAGAATATAAAAACAAATAAAGGAATCACCAGATAAGACAACTTAGAGGTAGAAATTCTTTCCTTTGTTTCCTGGTTCCAGGAGCACTCAGTCCAAACTGTTCATTACGGCTGGAAGAACATAGCAGGATGGGACAGTTCACAACAGCATGCATTCAGGGAATATGAAGCTGTGGGAACCTTTCAGAAATAATACTCCTCAAAGGATGCACATCTGTTGACAGCTTTCTCCCAGCAAAGCCCAACTTCAAAGTTTCCATAACTTTCCAACATGGTGCCATGAACTGTGAATTAAACACCTAAAACATGAGCCTATGAAGGACAACATCTCAGATTCAAAGCATAATGCCACAGGAATCATAGTCTCTAGAAACAGAGGACTGAGACCTGTTCTCTGGTGTTCCAATGACAATCAGTGTTGTCAACGTGTCATGATCTAGAATTACCTAGGAGACACACTCCTGACACATTTGTGAGATAGTCAGCTGTTCTCAAACTGTGAGTTGCAACCCCTTTGGGCAAACCTATGTCTCCAAAAATATTTACATGATTGATTCATTAACAGTATCAAAAATACAGTTGTGAGATAATTTTCATAACAATGGAAACAATTTTATTAATGGCAGGCACTACAACATGAAGAGCTGTATTAAAGGGTCACAGCATTAGAAGGTTTGAGAACATTATGTCATAGGACATCTTTGCTTCTGTGCCTCTGTCATGGGTTATCTAGATTAGTTTTAAAAAAAGAGTCATCTTAACTGTTGGACAAACCATCCCATGGACTGGGTAGGGTTCCTGGTGGGAATATAAAAGAGAAAGCAAGCAGGACATCTGCTTCCTGGATGCTAAGCCATATGACTAGACACCTCAGACTCCTTGTCAACAAGACTTCTCCTGTAGCTTCAAATTGTGAACCAAAGTGAAACTTCTACTACATTGTGGTTGTACTGATTTTGTTTTTTTTTTTTTTTTTTTTACTATTTTTTTCAGAAATCACAGCAAGAGGAGAAAAGGAAAATGACAGAACCCCTGCATTTGGGAACAGTGGGATCACATGGCTTAGACACTTTCCTCTATTTAGAATCTGTCCCAGAATTCTCAGGGTAGTTCACTGTCCAAAGCTCTCCTGCTTCTTAAAACGAAGTTCCTTCCATACTTTGGTCACGCACTCATGAATTCTTGAATTTAGTTGTTTATGAGTCACAATGTATAGGACCCTAAAGGCAGATAATAAGGTTCAACCTTCTCGGTGTGTATGTTCTAGAGGATCAAAGCACAGATCTTTGGTTTGTGTGAGGAGAGCAACTGGCCATTCCACCAAGTGACACATGAAAGAAATAGAGTGAGCATGAGATAGTCCCTGAGGAAAGGAGGTAACCTTGAAAGGACAGTTGGGGAAGAAGGGACCAGTCCCCTGAAAATCAGAAAGGGTTGGCAGTAGAGAGACCCTCCAAGTGTACAGGTGGCACCAGAGACTGGTAGACCAAAGTTGGCAGCATGATTACTTCATACCCATGACAAATTTTGCAAACAGCGGCTGGATTCCCAAGTCCCACCTCCAGTTAAGGCCCTAAGTACCAAGGTTGGGGCTGGGGACGGAAAATGTTAAGATGAATGTGAAAAGCAACATAGATGATTGAGACAGATGGCCCAACCAAGACATGGAAATGCACCAGCTTTAACCGGAGATCACATATGTGTTGACAGCCCTGCCACAAAACAAGAAATTCAAATATCTTTAAAGTCCAGCACAGCACAGCACAGGAGTCTTTGCACTCGCCAGAATTCCCACACCACTCTCTTTCCTTTTGAATAAACAGCTGGCAGGCATGCCATGGATTTAATTGTAATGACTGTTCCTCATTTTTGTCTTAAATCTATACAGTTGCTGTATATTGAGATCCTGGCTGGTGCCAACTGCTCGGCCACATGTCTGTTTTTCATTTAGGCTCTCAGTTCTTTTGGGTAGCTGGCTTCAGAGGCCGGGTTTAACGCACATCCCTAATTGTGAAGTGGGATGGGGATGGTGCTGACTGCAGGGTTTTTGGTTTCAGAGTTGAGGCAGTAGCTTTTAGGAAGGGAAGAAAGAACTCCCCATGGTTTTAAATTTGCCTCCTCTCGATTTTGAAATGTCTCCTTTTTCTTCTCAGTATCATATGGGCTATATTTTCCATTTTTAAATGTCCCATTTCTATGGCTAACAACATGACCTTATGACACAAGTTTATTTTCAGATATTTTTACTATGCACCTCAGGCTGGAAGGCCATTCCTACTTTGAGTACTGGGGTGCTGGTAGTGAAAAAGAAAAATATTGGCTCTAAGAATATCATGATGGCCTTTGAGCTTTTCTGGCGCAGCTAAGTTGCACAGCTAAAGTTGCTTCCCATGGCTTAGTGAATGTTCTCTAGTAGACATGCTTTGGGACAATATGGCTGACCTCAAGCAGATAATAGTAATACTACACATTATCTCCTGCCCAAAAGATTTAGTCTTGGCTTAAAAGGATTTCCACACAGGAATTTTCAATTTTTCTGTTTTTGCTACCTCACTGATAAAATGAGACAATGAATTTTCTTGCAATGAGTTATTACACACAGAAGAATATCATAAATATCATAGTTCCAGGTCTACTCGCCTGAAGCATTTCCCCTCAAAAAAAAAAAAAAAAAAAAAAGGATGTTTTAATTCCTCAACACAAACAAATAAACCAATAAACAATTCAGGTTGGAGAGATGACTCAGGAGCTAAGAGTACTGTTGCTCTTAGTACAGAAGACCAGAATTCCAGAATTTGTTTCCCAGCAACCATGCTGGCAAACTTAAACTTGCCTAGCCTCTACCTACCAGATGCCCTCATCTGGCATTCATAGGCACTGCTCTTGTTTATAAGAGCACACACACACACACACACACACACACACACACACACACACACACACACACACACACACACACACACACTTGGTTGAAGAGATATAATTAAAAATAAAATACATCTTTAAAATTATTTGGTAATTTCAATGTGAGAATAAACATTGAAGGTTGAGCTTCCCTTACAAAATTATTCTGGGTCCCGAGTCTTTTCCTGAAGCCTATATTGTTTTGAGGAAAGCTGAACTACCTGTGGGTTATCATTCCAAAGAACTTCTAGTCTTAACTCTGCTATATAAAGAATTTAATTCAATACTTTCACATAAAATGTGTTAAGGAGGCAGAGCATGATAGTGAATGTCATCCCAACATGAAGGTAGAGGTAAGGGGATCACTGCAAGTCAGACATTCAGTCTTCTATCTCAAACACCCCCCCCCCAAAAAAAAACCCAAAAAAACAACAAAAAAGAAGGCACTGGATGAGGATGAGCAGTGGAAGGGGAAGAAACTGAGGTGATCAGGCTGTGTTGAGGAGGGGTTGGGGGAAGAAATCAGAACACTTTCTATCCATCTTCTTGACTCATGACCCTCAATGTTGAAATATTTGCCAAAAGGAGCTAGTCATTGGCAGTCCCCCCAAATAGTTTCCTTGTAATGACCCCCTCCCATGTGTTTCTTGTGTACTCATTCAACTTGATGCTTACTGTGCCCCTGCTGCATGGATATGGAGGACCATGGACCATGGCAAGTCTCAACAAAAACAAGTAGCAGAACTACATCCCTTTTCTTCTGCAGGCTTTCGGAATAAACACAAAAGAGATGTTGTAAGGAGGAATGAATATAAAGTACTGAGAGAGATTTCATAAGGAGCAAGGGATGCTTTGATGAGCCCTTCCTAGGGTGAAAAGATCAGGCAAGTTGATAATTGCATTGAGCAGTGGTGAAGTAGCTCTCTTCTGTCAGGAGAGCTATTTGTAATGGCCATACATTATTCTCTCTCTCCCCTCCCTCTCTCTTTCTTTTTTTCCCTCCCTTTATTTTTTTAGGATTTATTTATTTATTATATAGAGAGTGTTTGCCTGACCACCAGAAGAGATGGCTGTGAGCCACCATATGGTTTCTGGGAATTGAACTAGGTCCTCTGGAAGAGTAGCCAGTGCTCTTAACCTCTGAGCCATCTCTCTCCTCCCTTTATATATATGCAAACACGGACACTTTTAATTCTAGCTTCTGTATATATTAAAAAAATGGGTTTTGTTGGTTTTGGTTCTGCCTTATTTCACTTAACCTAATTTTTCTAGTTGAATCCATTTTTTCTCCAAATACTATGAATTAATTTTTCAGAGCTATGTTTCCATTTTATATAGGTGTTGCATTTTTCTCTGTTCATTTATATTTTGATGGACATCTTCTAGGCCACACAGAAAGACTCAGAATAAAAAACGACAAATAAATACATACAAAAATAAAACAGTAAGAACTGATCAGTAAGTAAATAAATGGCCTTGAGTTTAGTTTTGACTTTGTATTTGAGAGAATGAAGGACTCACTCAAGGCTTCTGAATAAAATGCTGCTGTGGTCAGAAATGGTTCTATGGTAGACATGGATTAGGAGGCACAGAGGGGAGAGTAGACACCATGTCACAGTGATGAGGACTGATAATGGTCCCATGAAAATATGGATAAAAGATATTGACAGGGCTAAGGAGATGGTCATTGGATAAACTACTTGTTGAACAAGCATAAGGACTCAGGCTCAATCCCAGAAATACATAAAGCTTTATGTAATAGTATGCAGATGTCATCCCAGGTCTTCTGTGTTGGGATAGGAGGCAGAGACAAGTAGGTTCTAAGAAGCTTTCAGGCAATTTATCCCAATATTGGCGTTTTGGGTGAACAAGAGGCCATGCCTCTGACAAGGCAAGACAGAAGCCAAGGACTGATGCCTGTCTTTGCATGGACTGTAATGTGGATGGTGAGTCTTAGAAGGAGGTGGGAGGCTTGTGAAGAATAACCAAGAGGACTCCCAGGAACGAAGGACCCGAGGACAAGAGGAATACCAGCAAAGGAGTTAGATATTTTATAAGAATCAGGATGACTGTTGTCAGGGAGACACTACCCCATGATGTTACACTCTGATGACTGTTGTTAATGTGGACATGGACCCACCATAAGGACAAATGAACAAGCATTGCCTAAGTCATTAGAAAATGGCTCATGCTCACACACCAGGATAATTCTCTTTTAATCATCTCTTCACACTTTCTTGTTTTATAGAATTCTTTTACTTTGTGTGTGTTTTACCCATTTAGGAAAACAATCTCAAACTTGGGGGGGGGGGAGCAAAAAGGAAGGAAAGAAAAAAGAATTCCCCTCTGAATTTCCAGTCTAATCCAGGAGCAAATCTGGAGCAAGGGAAATAATTTTAGAAAATGAAAATCACCTAAATTGGGACAACTGGTGTGAAACTGGGAAGGAGAAATAAGGGTTTGGCTGCAGTTTTAACTGCGGGGTGTTCCAAAACAGTTAAGTTTTTTAAAAGGCCTAACAAAACAGAGTGAGAGGGAGAACAGGCTTTTCAGCTCCTCTTACCCTGGACAGCTGGCCCCCTGCCAACGTCAATATTAGCCAGAGAAGCTTGGCCCCCATTCAGTCCCATCAAATGTGACTTAGGGGGATGCGCAGAACCAGGCTTAGAGGACGCACACGCGCTCTGTGAGTCAGGATAATAATTACAGGCTTTAATAAACGCAAACACGGTGATAACAGCTTTACATAGTCAGGGATGCAGATGCCAAGACCCGGCAGTCACCGATTTGGGATTTTAGCCATACCCAAAGAGCCCACTGGTACATTCTCTCTGTATCACGAGCCTCCCCACTTTGCCAGTACTCCATAACCTAGCAACCCCAACCAGTCTCTCGGCTTTGGTTCCCTCCAGGATCCAGACTTGGCTCCTGGTGTACCCTACTGCCTGAGCCTGGCTCACAATGCTCTGCTCTGTATGGTCTCCCTTTTAACACACTGTGCAAATCCCAACTTTAGAGTTCATAGTTAGGGGTAGGAGGGGCCTTCCTTCACTCCCTCTGACAAGTCTGAACTCTTAATATTTCCAGAGAATATATACATGCTACACACACACACAACACACACACACCCCTCTTTTTGTCCCAACTCATTCAGCATTGCCCATAATGTGCAGTAAGATAAACATACATATGTCATTTAAAAGCCTTGCTCAACTCTTTAGGCTTGTGGTCACCACTTGACTCTCTTATTCACTAGTTACCTGAAGCCAAGCCTGCTTCCATGTTCTGAGTCTACAATCCTCATCTATTAAAAGGAGTGGGAATGTGAACTGCTTACTGGTACTTGAAAGATGGAGAAGGTAGATGCAGAGCTCTATGCCGTGGGACAGTAGATGTTCAACTAATCGGAGCTATTTGTGCTCTGGTTAATTGGCAGCCTCTGGGCTTAACAATTTATGTGCAGTGCTTTTAAAATTGTTATTGCTTTTTTGTTTTGTTTTGCTTTCCCCTGGGAAAGCTCTTCCCACTTTTACAATCTTAACCTGAGTAAACTCCAAGAGAAATATCTCAAGGTCACTCTAGGCACTCCATAAATATTTATGAAATAAATGAGCAGTTTTAGCTTTTCTTCTAGAGACCATCAGTATATTCAGTCCTGCTTCATTAATCATACAGGGAAACTGAGGCGAGGGCAGTCCCTGTCAGAATGCAGGTGAAATGCAAGTGTTTCCAGCAGCTCCATGCTGGAAAGAACTCTGCATGTGTTCTGATGGTGGAGGACGTGACCTTCATGACCTCTCCAATCTTCCTTCTTTGCCCAATGCCAGAGCCCATGCTGTCCTTGAGGAAAAGCCAGCTCAGAGCCAAGCTGTGGCTTAAGGCAGAGAACAATTTTCAGCCCATGAAGGTAAGCCCATGCTGTATGCTATCCCAGGACAGAGCCCTTGAACATCCAAGCCTTGGGGCAGCTGGCCAAGAAAGCTTGTGACCAGGCAATTGTTTGTGAGTGGAAGTTTTTCTCCATCCCTGGTAGGGCCAATGCTGGTGCAGGCTCTTGGCCAAGGGTATGTAGAAGGGGAGGAGGGGAGAAGAGAGGTTGAAGGAGGGAACCCCCTCCCCATCTGATCTTGTATTTGAGGAGAGATGGATCACATGGCTGTTTGGGTTCTGGGGTGCAAATACAACACTTTATGCAGGGGAGACATTTGCAAGAGCCAGGGGTTCTGTCTCTGGTCTTGCAAAGAGAATGTTACCTCTGTTCTCCCCTAATGAGCTGCTGGTTGTGGAGTCCCAGGAGATGTCTCCACCCTTTTAGCAACACTAGGAAATGATGTGGCCTACCCAGGAGGCAAAGAAATAGGACTGGCTTGATGGTTCATTGGGTAAGGTGCTTGCAGTATAAGCATGATGACTGGAGTGAAGACCCCAAGAGCCTACATAGAGGCAGATACTTCAGCGACCACAAGGCTCCGTAATCCCAGCGCATACCTACAGGGAGAGAGGAGGCTGAGACAAGAGAATCCCTAGAAGTTTGTGGACCAGCTAATATGGTGTGCACAGCAGTAGGTGAGGACCAACTACTGAGGTTGTCCTTTCACCTCTACAGAAGCTCATGATATGAGCAGTACACCCCCACATACATTTACATATGCACACACACACACACACACACACACACACACACACACACACACACATGAGAATCACCCCTAGCTCCTCAGCTTGACTTTTACATTTTTTTTTTCCTGGTTGCCTATTTTATCAATGTTCATCATAGACCAGCCATCAAGCCCACCATGTTTATTCATCTCACCGACTGTCTATTTCACCTCTTACTGTATATTTGCAAATCCTACCTGTCCTTCCAAACATTTTAAACATCACCACCCCAGGATGTCTTCTTCTGTCACAATTTCTAATCTGGCAGTATTAATACTTGCACAGGATTTGCTCTGGATTTATGTCTATTGCTGCTTCTGTGACTACATTAGGAGTTTGAGTTTATCCTTGAATCTGCTTTTAAAGCATAGCTCAAACTAGAAAGAAAAGGCCTCATGCACCATGCTTCTACCCGAGAAAACTTAGTTTGGGGTGCATTCATAAATGCTTAGTACCTTGATGAGCTGAATATTTTATATGGCTGTTATGGTTTGAGTCTGAGATGTTTTCCATGGTCTTGTGTACTTAAACAGTGTTCTTGAGCTGGTGGCACCACATTAGGAGCTGGTGGAACTTTCAAACATAAGCTGCTCAGGGTGAGATTTTTGACGGTCGGAGCCTACCAACTCTGCTTCCTAGTTCCACACACTTTTGCCTACATGAACACCATGGAGTCTTCTCTGGCATGATGATCTGCACCTTCTCAAACTGTGAGTTACAACTTGAAGTTGTACCTGTCAGGTATTTTAGTCACAGCAACACAAAAAGCAACTAACACAATTACCACAGGAAAACTCTGTTAAAACCCCAAAATTTCGATGTTCTCTCTGGCTAATGATGAACTAATTAAATCTCTTTATACAGATTCTTCTAGATTTGGTTCACACAGCTTTCCATCTGTCTTTCAATACCTACTTACTCTTCTTAAGGTTCTAATTCCAAATATCTTCCTCTGTTATTGGTAGACAATAAAATATCAGATGTTTAATTCACAATCCAGGGACAGATTAGCTGGCTGGCAGAGAGCAAGAGCTTCCCTTGCTAGTATGCCTGTGGGAATGTTGACCTGTCAGATACTGTTGGCCTATTGGGCCTGAAGCCTTGGGTTCAGTTTCCTGTTGGTAGTACCGCAGCCAATCTCCATCACCAACTTCAATCTGCACTCACAATGACCAGCCTGGATCAAGACTTGTACAGGGGACAATTACAGACACAGCTGGAGATGACCCACAGCTTGGTACAAAGACATCTGTTGGCTTATCCCAGGGTTGAATCAAAGGTTACATAGGAAGTCAAAAAACAGGAGTTCCAGAAACACAACAGGAAATGAACTGCAAATGTGGTTAAGAGCAAAGATATGAAAAACATAATATTTTTTCTTAGCTTTTCATTGGCTGCTGGTTCCAGCTGTGAGAAAGGTCAGGTGAGGAGAAGATAGAGAGTTACTCCATGGCATAGACACCTTTGATTGCTTGTTATGGCCAGGAAAGGGACTTTCTGCCCTCCCAGACTCTCCCCAAGCTGTGTCACTATTCTTTGCATGCCTCTTTCAGCGCTAGGCTCAGTGTGTCCCTGACAACGTCAGCAATCCTAGGACTTCTTCCAACAGGCGATGAAACAGCATTAAGAGCGTTGTCCGTTTTCCGTTACTCTCATCTAAAGAGATGTGTTCTTTGAGAGAATTATTTAAACCTATGTAAATCAGTCACAGGAGAAGATAAGATTGGGTGGGGGTAGCCAGAGTTGGTCTGGCAGATAAAAATAGTTTTATCTCCATTTGGGCTGATTTTGAAAAGATTTGTATCTGTTGCAACTGAATCCTTTTCAGAAGCCTGCTCTCTCTCTTTCCCCCTCTCTCTCTTGCTATTGCTCTCTCGCTCTCCAGTTGCTATGAGAACATGAATCATCTCCTTAGCACAATGCTGCCAGAGCATAGCGTTTAGGAGCGGACCCTGATTTCTCACTGTTTGTTCTTCGCTCTCGACGAGATAAGCTGTTGTTATTTCTTTCTTCTCGAACAAGCATACCATGATTGCTGAAGTGCTCAGAATAATTGGACCAAACAGTCACACGATTAATGCAAACGGAGAGAACTCATCTGTTCCCAGCACAGGCAGTGTGCTTTGCTTCGGGAGGCGCGGGGAACTTGCCTCTCTGTTTATTCTTGGGCTGAGGAACAAATGCGGCTGAGTTCACTGCCACAGACACCGTGTTTCTTCCTGGGGTGGAGACCTTAAATGAACTGAGCTCGGAGTGAAATCGGCCCTGTTCCTGGGGGAATATGGGGTGTACGGTGGAAGCACTGCTGCAGGCTGCCCCACTCCGGGGGTGGCAAACTTCTCACCACTGGCTATCCTTAGGGAGACACCAGAACTAGTGTTTCCTCAGCGATGGGGTTCAAGTATCAGGTGATTTGGCCAGTTGAAAAAGAGAGCCATTAGCTCTCGGTAGCATCTGTGAGGTGCCAAGCCCAGTGCCCATGCTGATGTCCCTGAGGTAGCACAGGCATAGAACAGTAAGTTTTCAATTGCACAGCTAAGGAAATTGGGGTACAGATATCTCAAATTCACAGGGAAGGAAAGCCCCAGCATTGTGGCTGCAGCCCAGATATGGCTGACAGACCCGAAGCTCTACCTGGTTTGATCCTGGCTTGTCATGTAATAGCTAGGTGATTTTGAACAAGGGCCACAGCTTCTCACTTCTAAGGTTTTCTCATCTGATATAAACAACCTTTGATGACAGAGCTCTGATCTCACAAAGCTGTTGTAAGAATTGAATGAATTCAGACACTTTAGTTACCTTATAGCTCTAACAAAATGCCTGACGGAGCACATTAAGGGAAGAAAGCTCATGTTCTGGAAGTTCACCACAGCAAAGATAGCAAAATAGTTGGAATGTCAGGCAGCAGAAAAGTGGGGACAAGAATGGGGCCTGGTATAAAACTTGTAAAGTCCCACATTAGCCCCCAAACTCCTAGTGATATACCTGTAGCAGCCAGGCTCCATCCACTAAATTTTTGGCAGCATTCAAAACAGTAACACCATCTGGGACTGTGCATTCAAAACATGAACATTTCAGGACATTTTATATGATAAAATACTCTAGGGAGATTTGCTTTGGCTCACAGTTTTAGGTTGCCATCCATCATGGTGGGGAAATCACAGCAGCAGGAGCTTGAAGATGGTTACAACCTATCTGCACTCAAGAAACAAGGGACAATAATTGCCTGTGCTCAGTTTACATTCTCCTTTTTATACTGTCCAGGATCTCAAGCCTAGGGAATGGTGCCTTCCATAGTGGACAAGTCTTCCCACCCCAATTAACCTAATTAAGTTTATCCTTCATAGTCATGGTCAGTGGCCCCTTTTCCAGGTGATTCTAGATCTCATTGAGCTGATGATGGAAATTAACCATAACCATTTTGCTTAATTGTTTCTGTCTCATAGTCACTAAACAGACCAGAGCTCAAATCCAATGAAATAAGTGAAGTACCTTGCACAGGCTATGCTCACTCTAAGGTCTTAACCATTCTACTACAAGTGACCTTGCTCTTGACTGGTATTCCATTCCATGTTGGAGAATGTGTTCTGACCTACTTCTGGAAGTCTTTCTATGTCCAGTTTCTACTCTGGGTTTACTAAAGAACAGGAAAAGGGGACAATATAGCTATTGTATGGGGTCCCCCAGTGCATCTGTGGTGGTTGAATAGTCCTATATAGGTATTGTTGTTCTCAACAGAACAAAGAAAGTAAGGGAACCTAAAAGCTCGTTTTGGTTCCCACCTTCAGATTCTGTGAGTGGCTGGCTCCTGCTTCTCCACTACTCTTGTTTCTTATACGTCTGTCCCAGGATGCATCCCTCTCATGATTGTATCCCTGTTGGTTAGTCCAAGTCACTACAATTGGTTTGGTGGTATGAAGAGGGATTTAAACTCCAGTCATTGGACTGTCTTAATTATTTTTGTGTAGCTGTGAATGAAATGCTTGACAGTTCCAGAAAGGAAGGATTCATTGTGGCTTACAGTTACAGAAGGTTTAGTCCATATTATTTGGCTCCATGGGCTGGGGAAGAATAACACAAAGGGGGAAGTGTGCAGCAGAGGAGGTCCACTAACCCACTGTGGACTGGGAAGAATGTAAGAGGTAGAGGCCAGAGAGAAGACAGCCAAAGATAGGGCCACAGTGACCTATTTCTTCATGTGCTAGAAGTTCAAAAACATCACCACCAGCTGGAAATGGAGGGATAGGAGACTGGGGTATGTTTCCCTGCCTCTGCTAGATCTCTTGAGAATCTGGTGTGGCATGTCCACAGGGCCAACACAGAGAGGGAGTTAGTTAGGTAAATAATCAAATATTGACTTTTACCAAGTGTTCTTAGGTGAATCTAGGTTTAAAGCTAGTCTCACTATCTCAAGGCTATCACTAATATGTCCCATTTATTATTACATTATCATTTAAATTAGATTTTAATAAACCTTCTCTTAGAAATAAACAGACAAAAAATAACACTACTTCACATATCTAATAACTTTTTTCTAGTAGAATATTTAGTTTTAGGCACAGATTGAGCCTTATAATATGGCCAAACTCAGTAGGCAGAGTTTGTCTCTCATGCTTTCAATTTATCTCACCTGCAAATCCCTATCTGTGTCTCCCCATGATCATAATCTTTTTGTCCCAAACAGAGAGAAGGTGGATCTAAATGCTTTTATATCCTATGCAGCAGCATTTCTTGTGGCCTTAAAAAGATGTCCCAGAGACTCCAGATAGGCACTATGCCTATGAACTGACCAGTCCACAGAAATTTGCTACAATAATCATCTTTGTCTTTGCAGTTAATAATCTTGCTGCAGGCTGTTGCTACAAAATGGTTGGTCACCTCCAATAGTAACTAATTTTTCAAGGATTATTGCTAAAGTGATTAGCCATATCTTAAGTGCTCAGGGTGCATGCTTTAGAGTTTATCCGGTAAGACGTAAAATGCTTCGGGGTTGATGCAGAAAGTGGTTTGGAATCTGGAAAGGTAAGTAAATGCCAAGGCATCTGCTACTTTTCTTCACTTTCCCTTTGTTTCCAACAAACAAATGTTTGTTTATGTGTCTGTCTAAGCCTTAGAAGACATACAATGCTTATTCAGCTCTTCCTTACAGATCCAGATCTGGGAGACCTCTTACAGCCAATCAGATGAATTAATTAGTCCTTGTTTAATATTTTTTTTATTCTTTAATCTTATTATTAATTACATTTGGGGGCTGGAGAGAGGACTCAGAAGTTAAACACACTTGCCGATTTTGCGGAGCTCACAATTCTGTTCCCAGTACTCATAGCAGATGGATTACAATCACTGTAACTCCAGTTTTAGTGGATTTTATACCCTGTTCTGGGCTCTGAGGGCCCCTGCATACACGTGGCATACATAAACACAAACACAGACCCACACACTGACACTCACCCCCACATACAAACAAGAAATAAAACAAAGCCATAAATTCATTATTTGAAGTTTGCGTACACATATAAAATTATAAATTGTTCTCACCACCCACCCTGCCATCCTCCCTTAAATCTCTTTTTCACATTCACATTAGGTGATTTTTGTTGCTGTGATAAAATACCATTCATGGCAACTCACGGAAAGAAGAACTTCTTTAGATTTACATAGTTCCGGAGGGTGAGTCCATAATGGCAGGAGTGGTGTGGTAGCAGGCAGTGGTGGCAGGAATCTGAGAGATCACATCCCCATCCCCATCCACCCAAAGGGAGCAGAGAGAGCCAACTAGAAGTGGAGGAAGGCTGTAAAGACTCACAACCCACACCCAGTGACATACTTCCTCCATAAGGCATGCATCTCCAAAAGGTTCTACAACTTTTCCCCAACAATGCCACTAACGCTGGACTAAAGTATTCAAAGCATAAGCTTAAGAAGGACATTTCTCATTCAAACCACCGCATATGTCTTTTTGTTCTGTAACTCACTGAATTTAACAAGACAATCTGAGTGACCATGGGTTTGGAACATCTGTGGGAACTTGGTAGGCTCAGCAGTAGATAGACAACTAAAGACAGTCATTCTTGAGGTCCTTGTACGGGCCAGGCTCTGGCTAAGGTCTATCATCTCACTGCATACATAGAACAAAGCTCCAGCCTTCAGTTTATACAATGAACACTAGAGAGATGAACCCACTTATCACATATCATACAGGAAATATGTGCTCTGTGTTTGAATTCAGGATATTAGGAACTTGGCCTTTGTCATTCAGTTCTACCAACTCCAATTCCCAGTTATGCCAGGTACAAGCCTGACAGCTTGAAAGCCTCACCCATGGTAGAGGCATGTTAGGACAGTAGCAAGAACAACATGGGAAGCCACAGAAGCGATGATCTTGCTTTGTTTGTGGCTGCCTTGTTCACACCCAACACCAGCATGTGTGTAGCAGGTCTGAGATAGCTGGTTCAGACCCTGCAACTGGAGAAATGAGAGAAAATCTGACTGGAATACACTTTTTAAGGAAAGCATTATGCATAGTAAGTATTTCGTGTGGGGGAAGAATACCTCTAATTACTTTCTTAGAGGAGGGAAGTAATTTCTTATTGCAATTGTGAGCGTCACAGATCCAAGGAGTAGGGAGAATTCACAAACTCACCCCTTCCTTGACACTGCATAAACATGAAGAGACACACTAAGATACACACAACAGTTAAACATTAGGATAACTGTTAGATGAGGGGCATAGACAATGCCTGATCTTCAAGGCTTGAGGATCACGTGGGGAAAGACTGACTATGCACTACATTTAAACTTTTTCTCCATAACCAGAAAGTAGCAGACTTTCCAATGCCAGTCTACATGAACCCCTCCCTATAAGAGAGCCTTTCATGACACAAACTGGAAAGGCGATCCTAGCTGGATTAATGTACACAGCTCTCCAGCCACACCTGGAATGTACTTCTCTAGACAGCTAACATGAAGTCATCAGTAACGATCAGCAGAGCCAGGTCATTGAAATTTTTTGTGGTGTATAACTTTTGTGATAAATCCCCTGTTCACTGCTTTCAAAAGTTAAGAAAGCACAGGAACCCTTATTAATTTGGTGAAGGTTCTCTACCAAAACTCAGTAGCAAATATCATCTAAATAATACAATGGCAGAGGTACTTAGGGTGGGTGAGCTGAAGAAGTTTGGCATGTAATACCTACATTATGTATCAGTAAATTGTACTTCTTTATAGTTTATACTATAATGTAGACAGTGGCTCAACTCCAGGGATTTGGAGAGGTTAATATGGCTCACAGAACATTGGTAGAGCCAGTCACAGGGAGAATAAAAGACAGTCTTGTGGCTTCAAAGGAGAAGTATACACAAAAGAGAAGTATAAACAAAGATAGAACACTTCTGGGCCAAGACCAGTGCTTCTTACTGTTTTCTTGCTCTACAGAGATGTGCTTGAAGCCCTGTGTATCAGAAAGTTCATCTACAAAACAGATATTTTATTAAGTTACAGCCCTAAGTGACCATATGGAATGGACTTGCTCTCCAGCCTGGGGTGACAATCTTTATAAATGTCATGTTTTTGGAACACCCCAGGCTCTTCTGTTTTAGACAGATGCTTACACGTTTCTGATTTCTTTAAAGACTCAAAACAGACAGACATGGTATATGGCCGAGTCTGGAAGAGTCTATTTTTGAGATAGTAGCTTTTACAACTGCCTAGGATGCGCGCGCGCACGTGTGCGTGCGCCTGCAACACATTCATATGTGTGCCTTCTGTGTTCTGTCTACCTTGTCTGTTTATTTTGAGAAAGGATCATATTAGGAAGATGGACAAAGGGACCCAATTAACTCCTGCAACTCTGTCTTTAAGTCCTAAAGTGAGGTCAATGTTTAGAAGGTCAAGGATATGCACATCTAAGTAGTCATGGTCAAGATGTGGTCCTACTCGACATTGGTCCATTGTTGCCTGAGGTTCAGCCTTATCCTGTAACATGTCTGATAAATTATGAGAAATCTCTCTTGGAAGAGAAGTTCAGTCTCTTTCTGGAGCCTTTTCTTTCTCCCAGCATGTGATTTCTCAGGAAATTACTCTCTCTTTGGAATCCACTCTTGAAACAGTTTGATGGTCAGAGAGAATCAGTACTTTAGAACACCTTCATCTCTGCTGGCTGCTTACAGAAGGTCTTGTGAAAGGGCCTAAGCTGAGAATGTTTCCTGTGAGCCAGGTCCACAGTTCCACTGCATCCATCAGATTCTGAGAACGGTTCCAAATCCTCCCCTCTGGCCAAACTGTCATGTTTTGATGACTGGATCCACTTTGGTGTCCCGACTGGATTACTTTGAGCTATTTTTCTTCTCAAAGTGATAATGACTAGATAAAGCTAAAGCTCAGAGGCTTCTCACTGTGAGAAAGGGTGACGTTCAAGTAGACGTGTCTAGGCTCAGGTGTGCTGTTTTGGGTCATCTGTCTTCCATACTTCTGCAGCCAGATAAACCACATCAGTTCATATATTGAGTTGTCATAGATTCCAGGGTGGTTGAGTGGCATGATGTGAGTCATCAAGTGGAGCTGGTGGTGCTGGAGTGAGGGTGTGAGCCTTGCTGCCTTTTTCTCACCTGGCACTTGCTCTTTCAATGCAGGCTGCCATCTGATGTGGGCTCCAGCCACAGTCACACTGATTTCACCACCTTTCATCACCTCTCTTCCTTTGTTGGGAGTCAGGATCTTCCATCACCACCTGAGATGTGTCAAAGACATCTAGGGTTGGTCTGAAAGGGTGTCTGAATTTGGGAGGATTTGTGTGTAAGTCAGAAGCCTTCTTGAATACTGCAGATCTTGACAGGTGAATATCTTCAGTGTGCGTCATAACAGACTCGGGTGGGAAGGCAAGAAAGAACTGATTCCCTAGAGATGGGGAACGTTAGATAGTTAGCCTCCCATACCCCAAGAAAACAGTACTGACCTAGGTGAAATAACTACAAATCCAGAGAAAACTCTAGGAATTATGATTAGGACAAGAAACACCTTTCCCCTGAGCCTAAACTAATGTCATGTGTCAGGCATAGTGGGGATGACACTGGCCATACAGAGCTACAGAATGGGCCCTGTATATGATGCTGAGCAGAGTTTGCCAAAAGTCCAGCCATAGCAGTAGATGCATTTTCTGTTTTTATTTCTGTATTTTAAGCCCCATCATTTCCCAAATTCACAAAGAGAAGAATTAGGGTAGTGGGATGGCTCAGTATGTGATGACCTGAATTCAATCCTTGGAACTTACAAGCTTGAATGAGAGAAAAAGAGTCTCATGAGTTACCCCCTGAGCTAAATACACACACACACATACAGAGAGAGAGAGAGAGAGAGAGAGAGAGAGAGAGAGAGAGAGAGAGAGAGAGAAGGGGGATACTCAGGAGGAGAGAGAGAGATACATGGGGGAGAGAGAGTGAGCGAGAGGGAGAAAGAGAGGGGAATCATGTTTATATCCTGGCTCTGATACTTAGTGGCGTCTTGTGACATGCCTCCCTCCCACCCCCACCCCGTCCCTTGGTCTTCTAACAGGACAGTTAGAAGGTCTGATGAGATGGTTTTCTGTGCATCTGAGTGCATTCATCCTCTACACTCAGTCACTTCCTCCAGTTTACATACCACCTGTACCACCTGCAGATTGCATGTCTAGTATGAGATATGAAGGACAAACTAACAGAATGTACAAGGCCCTTGATCTCATGGACTGTGTTATCAGTTCTGTCTCAATTAGGAGATCCAACATACCTGATGGCTTTGCTCTTGATCCTCTGCAAACATGTCAGGGCCTTTCCTTCTCATCCCTTCCTTCGTACTCTGTCCCAGCCTACGATGACCCTGGAAGTCTTCTATGACTTTTCACCTTGTTCATGGAAGCGGAGTATCTCAGTTGAACACAGAGATCTTGGATACAACTAGACTGGTTATCCACCTTGCTTCAAACAGTCCATGACTCCGGTGAGCTGGTCCTCAGGCTTGTGTGTGAAGCACTTTAATTCCTGAGCATGTATCTCCCCAACTCTTGTTTACCATTGTCTCACATAGTGCTGCTGTACATTCCACACAGTACACATCTATCACCCTAGTGCATGACTTGGCACACATTCTAAATACAGTAGAAATGGAAAACAAAATAAATGGACTGCTGAATCGATGAATGTACCCTCAAACAACTCTGAAAATGGATTCTTGAAAAATTATTTATATACATAACCAATAGCTAAGCATATCTCCTAGCTGATACTTTGAGACAATTAAATATAAGAGCCATTCTTTTGTCCATTCATTCATCATTTAATCAAAATTGTGATGACATGCGCAGCCTAGAGAACTTTAAAACCAGACTGGTAGACACTGTGCCCAAGCACTTCTACTTTCTTTTGACTTTCTCATGGAAGACATCACTAATCAATGTTGTAATACTCCCCGTCAATTAGAGAAGCAGTATTCTCAATGCATCACTTTATATAGGCATTTCTAGTGGATAGCACTGGGCCTCTCGAGCACACCTTGGAAACTGTTGTTAATGCAGATAACCCCTACTCAGGATTCCCTTGTTCTCAATCCAATCCACCTGTGTTGGCATTCTCTTGACCAGCATACTTTCTTACCTTTAAGAATTTCACGTAGCTGAATTTTGATCGCCAGAGTTTGTGGCCTAGTCATGAACTGTCTTGGATGGAGACAATACAGGGCCTTAAAACTTGTTCCTGTTTCCTTTCTCCTTTCAATTCTAAACTCTTTGCCCAGAAACCTCAGGTCATCCATCCTTTGAGCTTCTGGTTCTATCCCCCTAACTGCCAGGTACAACACAGGACATTTCAGGGATTTATTTTCCAATGTGTTCAGCCTCAAGATTTTTTGAAGTTTGCTCTTTTCCAACATCTCAGTCTGCCTCCTTCAAGTAACTTCCAAGATGACTGGTCACCCATGATTTCATGAAACTCAAATTTTCTTGGAAGCCACCAAGCTTTCCCCCCTTCTCTCCAAAAATCCAGCTTTTCTAGTTAGGCAAAGGTTATGGATGGCATAAAATCTATACATTCATATTCCACAAAGGTATAACTAATGTTCCAGGCTTGCCAGGCTGCCTTGTTGGAAACTACAAAAATTGGAGTGATTTAGCCCACTCTTGATCCTGAGCAGAGTTACATACTGGAAGCCTGCCTGATGTCCTTCTGCTGATCCTCATGGCAATCCCCTGATGGTTATTTATGCTTTTCTCCCCCATAGTTGGGAAACTCAAGGTTCCAAAGGCTGAGTAGCTGTAAAGGAGGTAGTAGTTATCTAGTGACTAATCCAGGGCTTAAACTCTGGGCGTCTTACACCAGCTCCTCATCACTAATGGAAGGGTAGTTCTCAAGCCCCAGTACATCTCAGAGTCACCCAAAGGCTTTATTGAAACTGAGCCTCTTGCTAAACTTTGCACTCAAGAACTTGCACTGTAGTACTGGGGGATGACCCAGGGTAAAAGCACTTGCCTTTTGCAAGCATAAAAACCAAAATTTGGATCTGGGTATTACAGACTGGCTGTAATTCCAGCATTTAGAAAGTAGAGACCAGCGACCCTGAGAGCAAGCTGGCTAGTCTGGCATGCTCTGGGGTCAAAGAGAGTCTCTGCCTTAATGTACAAGGTGGAGATGAGTGGAGAAATACAGCTACATCAACTTCTGGCCCCACATATAAACTTCAAAGCCATGCCTAGGTCTTGCTCAAAAGTGCTTGAACCCACTACATGTATGCATGTGTACCAATGGACATTTGTGTCTACGTATATGTGAACACACTTGCATACACATCACATACATATGCAAGAAAAAAGAATTTGCACTGAATCCACTATCTAAGTTTAAAAGTTGCTGATGCCTCCAGTCTAGTTTCCCTTTGGGAAACATTGTGCTAAATAGAAATGAGATGTGACACTTAGGTCAGCATAACAATATAAGTAGGTCCTCACAGGCCTGGAGGGATCAAAATTCTAGTACATGGCAGGTAGAACATATGACCCATGAGTACAGTTGCTTGCAGTCACGGCTCCCCTCTTGAGGTTGCAATGGTGAAGAGCATGGACCGTGTCCTTGGGTTGGAATGTACTTAGAATCTTTCATTATTGGTCCATATTCAGTACCAGCTCAGATGGGCTATGTTTTAATCTATTCTGGTGACAAATCCAATGGTATTTCTTGGACCCATCCATGAGCCCACTAGATGCTTTCCTGGAAGGCCTCTAGAGCAAGTACCATGAACTTGGTAATCTATTAAATTGCTCCTTCCTCGACCCAATTTGTATCCCTACCTACTTATCAACTCTTATTTTCCTACTCCCAAAGGCTCTGCTGCATCTGTTCTCAGGGGCGCAGTCTCAGAGTGAATTCTCCTTCTGTATTCAAGAGGGTGAGCTAGGATGATGGTGACAGATGTGGTGGTTACGGGGCCTGGATGCTTTGTGCAAAAGAACCTGCTTGGCTTCTAATACAGCTCAGTGCTTTGGGCTGGATGATTAGGAGAATTTTCATAACTCCTTGGTTCCCTGGTTGCCTCACTTATCAAACAGTGATAGCAGTTTTCCTGATGTCAGAGTTGTTTGTGGGTGTTACATGACTTTTGCTCATGCAAATCTCTTAGATCTGCACAGAGTGAGAGCTAAGTTACCACAGACCAGAGTTGCTTCTCAGTTGTGGATGACACTATGGAAGAGAAAAGGACACATGGGCTAGAACTTGAATGATCTGTTTTGTGATCAGTCCTTGAGATTCTTACAGTTTGCATATGAAATCTCTTCCATAAACACTTGCTCTTTAGTACTGCTGTGGGGTCCTTTGGGATATGTAACCTAGAAGAAGATATCTGGGAGCAGGCCTTAAATGTCAGATCTGCCTCTTGGTAGAGAGGCTGAATTTTCTGATTTCTGCTTTCACTGCCCCTTGAGAAATGGAGGCTGAAGCTGGAATGAGCTAAGCTGCTACATCATGCCTGCGCCGCCACAATGAACTGCATCCTTTGAAACTGTGAGCCAAAAGAAATCCTTTATTCCTTAAGTAGCCTCAGCCAGGAATCTTACTACAACTAGAAGAAGAGAAGCTAATACAGGAGAATGGTGTTGATGAGAAGAATGGCATAAACAGAAGCCCAAGGATTTGGGCCAGGAGGGAGCAGTTTGTAGCAATAACCTGTCATGTCTCTCCCGTTCTCTTCTACCCAACTGATGCTAGGGTAGGAATTTGAAATCCACTTACTAACAGACCAGCACTTTCCAGCATATCATCCCTGCTCCCTTCCTGGGACTCCTTGCCTATGCATTTGCGCACCTACTTCATAGAAACTTCCTTCTAACTTGGGCTTTATTGTGTCCATGGAGGGGTGAGGTAGTTTTCTCCTTGGTGAACTGATTTTCTTTATGACTGTGACAAGGTAAAGCCTATCATTCTGTTCTGTATGCTGGGCTCATGGTGGAGACTCAGTAGTTGTTTACTGAATATATAAGTAGGTAATGAATAAACCAACAAATGAAGGGACCAATGACTATAGTATTTTCCAGCTAAGACCAATGTAATACAAGAGTTGGATCATTCAATGTGACAGCAGATTTTCTCACTTGGAAACTCACTAGAAATGCAGAACTTCAGGTCCCACTCCAAACCTGCTGGATCAGAGCCTGCACATTAACAAGGTCTTTGGGTGACTCACGTGTACTATATAGTTAGAGAAGACTGGTTCAGCAGTTAAGAGAGAAAGCTCCAGAAACTGGACTTAAATCCTAGTGTGTGTGTGTGTGTGTGTGTGTGTGTGTGTGTGTGTGTGTGTGTGTGTGTGTGTGTTGGGGGGGGATATGGCTTAGCAGTGGATTATTTCCTGTGGACTTTAGTTTCCACATCTGTTAAATGGGCATGATAGCGGCAACAACTTTGTGTTCTTGTGATATTAAGTGAAGTAAATGACTTACACAGTGTTTGGGAAATAATAAGTGTCATGCCTCTTGGATTGCCTGTGAGGCCAGGAAAGAAGAAAACAAACAAACAATTCTTTACAGCTCTACATAGACATTGTGTCCATTTCCTCCTATGCTTAGTAGCTGGTGGAGGGACCAAATGGCCTCTGGCTGCTTCTTCCTGCATGGGGCTCCATTGCTGACGTGAATTGTGTGGCCTTTCTCTCAGCCATCAAGCTGAAGTTTCCTGAAGCAGAGGACACCAGCCAGACACAGTAGCAACACCCCCTCTTCCCCTTGGCTGAGTCATGCTATCTCCATTCAGACAGGGATCTAGGCAGGTGGGAGACTCTGCAAGCTGGAGATGCCTCAGGTCAGAGTTTGGGTGACTCAAGTTACACAGTGAGTCATCTGTGTTACATAAGGGCAGATAAAGATTATTCAAATCCAACACAAGCCCAAAACTGTCCCCTAAGACTGAGGAGGGGGTGTCTGGGAGACTTGCCTAGAGGCATGTCCGGGAATATATGTGCCCAAGGAAGATATTCATTAGGACCTTCATCATCGTTTTATGTGGTTAAAACCTGAAGCAGACAGGGGAGAGAATGTGGGTAACTCGCTAACAAAGAGAAAAAGATTAATTAGCACCCAAGCACAGGAGTTAGGAAAGCCAGTAGAAACTCCTTCTTAAGAGCTAAGGAGAAATACTGTGGAATCAGACTAAAAAGCAATTAAATCGAGGAAATACATTTATCTAATGAACATAGAACTGAAGCTTACAACTTTTCTACCAATTCAGCTGACATAGTTCTTTAACATAGGAATAGTCAAAGATTTCAAGGCTCTAGAGGTCACCAGGAAGGAATGAATGCTGTCCTTTGAAAGACTTGTGACATCCAGTCTTCTAAAGTTATACTAAATCCTAGATCTGAGTGCCATGAAAACCAAAGATATTTATGAAGAAAGAAATTGTAGCTAAATTTTTACTTATCATAGGGAAATAATATATGGAAAGCAATCTTTAAGTTCAACTTTGCAGTTTGCCTCTGTCTTTAAGTAGTAAAACTATCATCCAGTCAGGTATGCTAAAAAATTTGAAAGTCCCCAAGGTCATAGAAAATGCTACAAATAAAATGTTAGGTGAAATGAGAGAGCTGGAAGCAAGCCTTAGTACCAAGTCTATATTAACAAAAAGTAATTGGTCACTCTAGTTTGAAAGTAAAAAATCAAACTCTGGAAGTCTTGAAGGATGCCAGCAGCTTGATTAGGGACCAGGGCGTAACTTTCCTTTAAGTGAACTTGAAGAATTTTCCATAGTAACAATGCCTTATAGCATGAGTCTGTGTAGCATATTAAATTAATAAACATAAACATGCAAGTATATATCATGTAAGTACTAGAGATAAAGCATGTATTTTAACACAAATAGCATTCTGTGTATATAATATAAACTATAGATGAAGTTGGAAGGAAGATTGCTGCAAAGCTGATGCCTTATGATCCTTAAATTGTATTCATGCATGACCACAGACCAGCAAAGATTAGCCAACATGCAACTTTAGGGCAGTTGTACTTTAGAAGAAGAAGATACGGGTGTGGATTGTGAGCTACAATAATCCCTAAGAATTAGTTGTTTCTGTGTGAGGAACTCTGATTTCCTTATTGCAGACATTGCCAGGCAACAACAGTTGCTGGGGGAGTCCCCAGTCTTTGACCTTATACCAGATGAATCAGACTTCACAGACTTATGACCACACCCTTTCGTTCTTCCCATCCCTGTTCCAGTACATATCAGTGAATTGACATATAATATGCACATCGTATCCAAAGAACAAAAATTTTGACATTTCCATCCAAGAATCCTGAAATTCTATACATCTATTTGAATGTCAATAGGGTCATGGCACCATGCCCAAAAATTTGAGAAAAGAAAGAGTCCTGATTGTAGACAGTCTCCGCAGCCCCACACCGAGGAAACTGGTGATTCCAATGACAAAAAAATGGGGGCAGAACCAAGCAGTGGCATCCTGATAAACCTGGTTAATATCCAAGCTCTACTCAATAGTTGGGAATCTGACCACTCCTCCAGCATGTGCCAGGCATGCATGAAGTTCTTCCTTAATGTCTGTCTACCATGAGATGAAGTGCCAGGCCCATCTTACAAATACAAAGACTCATCCTTTCCTTGTCTTATTGTAAAGCTATGATCTATGGGTCAGATAGCTAACTGCCTATTTTTGTTTACATGTTGTTTTATGACTTCGGAGTTAAGAATGGATTTTATTTATTTGTTAACAAAATGGTTAAATGATTATGTAGAGTGTCTTTCATCATAAAATTTTTCCAACGTAGTTCTTCTCTGGCTCTTTAAGGAAAGCATCCTGGTTGATCTCTATAGTTTCTACCAAACCCCTCCCCATTTCTTCCTATCTTTAATACTGGGGTACTCCTTGCTGACACCTCAATTTGAATCTGTCCCCTCTGCACATTTATCTTCTGTACTAGCATTCATAGCACACCTCAACACCCCTTTCTTTGGTTTAGAGGCTTCTAACGACTGTTCAAAATAAAATCCAAACTTCCTATCTCACCCTATAAGCCCAAAGCCCCTGCTTGGCCTTCCCTTCTTCACTAGTAGTGACCCCCAGGGTCATTTGTCATTATACCTGGCTTTTCTATTTATCTCACATGATAAATGGAAAATCTTGTGCCTTTGAGTACATGGAAGAAAGGACCTGGTCTTGGTGACATGTTCTCTAGTACACAAGAGACATTGACATGCTTTCATAGGGTAAGAATGGATGAACCTAAGTCTTAAGAGCAACACTGAAATAGAAATGTTTTATCACTCTTTTAAAAATGGATGATAAATTAAGGGGAGAGAAAAAAATTCAATGAGTCAGTGACTAGGCTTAGAGTCCAGCTCTTTCTATGATGCTCCATATCTCAACATAGCAGGTTTGTTCTGATACATTGCCTGGGACATATTGTTGAATGTGTGAACATATGACCTTTTGCAACTGTAAATACATTTACTTTTCACTCTCTGAAAATTTGCTTGCAATCCTCAGGAACCAATGTGTGGATTTGGGCAAGACAGATTTACTTTCCTTATAGAGCAACAATAAGTGATTTAGAAGAATATGAATGCCTTTATTTTCTCCCTAACCCACTGGGAAGCTTAGAGCTACCCTTTAGCCAGAATTCTGAGCTCGTATTGATTTAGCTGTGTTCAGATGTCTCCTTGGGCTTCACCACAGTGTTTTTGATTACCAGTGGCTTAGTGCAGAGGCAGGGCTTCAACATGTCATTGCATCCTTGACATTCATGTATACTGTGGTCCTACATTTGGTCTCCATCGTCACCAGTGATGCTATCCAAGCTCTGTATTTTTATCATATGCTTTCCATTGTTTTACTATACTGGCTCTAGATCAAAGACTGATGCAATTGATTTTCAAATTTTTTTTTTTGAAATTCTTCCCCATTGTGAGTTGTTATCTTCTATACTAGTCTCTGCACATCAGACCAAGTACCTTGGTAGTTCCCAGAAGGCTCCTCCTTCTCTGTCTGGCTTACATCTGAGACCTTCTCTCATCTCTTCCTTCATATGGCTGACCATCAGAATGACCCTCTGGGACATGATTCAGGGACTTACCAGGTGTTAGGCTTGGACATTCCCCATTAAATCAAATCCTACTAACCAGCATTCCGGAGCATGGAAGCTTCCCTCAGAGAGGTGATACAACTGGTCAAGGTTTCCCTAAAAGAAAGCAGGAGTCTTAATAATACTCTTGTGCTTGTTTTCTCCAGGGACAATCTCCTTACCTCAAATGGCCTTCTTCTCTCCAGATCAAGAGTTCTTCAATCCCAGTCCACCATTTGTATGCACTCAGGGTTTTTGCCTCTTGTCTAAATCTACTCCATGGGTCACTTGTACCTGGAGAATCCCCATCAGCATCTGTTGCCTGTATGGCACAGTGCCTTCCATGTGAAGAGGATTATTGAGTCAGCCAGAGAAGAAGATAATTTTTTTCCCAGGGAGACAGAGTAGGAATGCAATGGTGTACTTCCAAATCAGCCACAAATAAAGGGTCCTGCTTATTTACTTTTTAACCTGGCACAACCTCTTATTTATCGAGACAACAAATTCACTCTGTTCCTTTTATTTCCCTCTTGAGGCTATCTCCTGAGGCTAGAGAATGAAAGGGCTGCAGCACTAAGCCATCAGCAAGCCAGCCTGCTATTCAGTATCTTTTCTTATACAACAGTTATTTGTAAACTAATCAATAAACTCTTTCTTATTTTGTGTCCTCCTTTAGAAGTTTGAGCGGCTGCCTGCTGGACCACAAAAAAACTTAATATAGCCATGATCCCCCTTCGGTGCCGCTGCTATTTCCTCCATAGAATGGGGAGCCCATCTGAAGTGTTTATACCTTGGCCCATGTGAAGCTAATCTGTATGGAAATAAAAGATGGAAATATTCAGATTGAGTTTTACTAAATAAACCTGAGGTTCTTCTGTTTGACAAAATAGGCCAAGCAAATGCGCTTCTGATACAGAATAAATCACAGGCTTGAGGATTCCCTTTTGCTGTTTTGCTTAGAGGGAAGAATTCACTGAGCTCTGCCTGAAGACTGACAAGCCAGGGTCCTTCTCTGGGAAATGAAGTTGCTGAGCAGAACTCATGGTTCTGTTAGGATCGGAGAGTCCTAAGATCCTAGCCTGCCATTAGAGGTCTTTTCATAAGCCAAAAGAGACAGAGAGAATGGATATAGGTATGTTGGTGGACATGTTCCAGGATGACTCTATGTAAGGGATTTATGATGTTACATTGTCCTGCCTACTAGTTTAATAAAAAATGCTGATTGGCCAAAGGCAGACAGGAAGTATGGGCAGGGCCACCAGATTAAGAAAACTTTGGGAACAGGAAAAACAGAGCAGAGACCACAGAAATGCCACAGAGAAGGCAGCAGATGCAGAGGACAACTATGCTGCTTTGAGAAAGGTACCGAGCCACATGACTGAACAGGATAAGAGTCATGGGGTAAATTAAGGGTAAAGAGTTAACAAGTTACATGCCTGGGCCCCAGGTCAATCAGCATACAATTAATGCAAGTGTCAGTGTGTCTCTGGGTCTGTGTGTCTGTGGATCCAAACCTTGAGGCTAGGCCAGAAAATCCAGGCCAGAAACCTCTAACAACAACTCCAACCCCTCCCCAAAGAACAGAGTCTCTGACTTCGATGAACAGCAGAATGAGGCAGCGTCCTACCTATGAAATATGTGACCCTACCATATTATCCAGGAGAGCATAGGAGAAGCTTACCCAGCAACACGGATCAGGCACCTTCTCTGAAGCACTTGTCCCCAAACTAGGTCATTTCATTCATTTAATTGTTAGGTCAACTAGTATCAATGGGATGCAGGTACTACTTTGGGAGAATAGCATTGAACAGAGAGACAAGCTCCCTACTCTCAAGAAGGAGTTTTAGTTATCTCAAAGCACACACTTGAAGTATGGGAAAAGAAACAGAAAGGAATGGAGGCTTTTCTAGTACAAAGAATTTCAGGGACAAAGACATGGACATACAAAGTAACCCCATGTCTTATATAGACTGCTGGAGTCCCTTGACCATTGTCATCCTGAGGCTGACAGTAGGGAGATGTGATGGAGAAATACCGTCTCTGGCTGAAATAGCAGGAAGCATGGAAAAAAATCCCTTTTAATGTTTCTTTAAATACATTTATGTTAATTTTATTTTTAATTATTCATATGTGTATATGCACATAAGTGCAGTGCCAGAAGAGGCCAGAAGATGGCACTAACTTCCCCTGGAGCTTAAATTGTGCATGGTTCTGAGCCTCCTGATGCCAGTGCTGGGATCCAAATGGTCTTCTGAAAGAATAATATATGACCTTAGTACCTCAGCTATGTCTTCATGCCCTCTTAAGCATAAAAAAATAGTGTCTTTAGGGTAAATTCTTCAGCTAGCGCTCACTTCTGTATGGCACACATGCTTCAGTACATCTATGGGTATCATTAGTATTATGGAGCAGAGGTAGAGGAAAGGAAGCATAGACCAAGGCCTGCCCAATTATTAGGTGGTTTATGGATGCAGAGGTAGAGCTTATACCTGAACAATGCATGCATTTAGCATAGTTAGAACATCAACCTGAAAGCAAAGCATCAGCATTCTATGAGCCCAAGGAAGGACAGGTGACAGCTATAAGTAGACCTGACAAAGCTGTGTGAAGCCATCCAGGAGGGAAAATTATTCTGATTAGCTGCCATTTACATATAGGACCATATGGAATGGAATTCGTTACGCCTACCTTCTCAAGGGGTCTTAGGCCACTTATTTGAGGTATACAGTATTAAGTTCCTCATTCCTTAGCTGAAGAAATCAAAGCTCAAAAAGTGACACCAGTTATTCAAAGCTGCAGACCAGAGAAATGAGAGCTCAGTATAAATCTATTGAGTATTCAAAGCTAGTCGTGGGATAGGGGTTCTATTCTCCCAAAATGGTAGAATTTGGGGGCACTGGAAGTCCCATGGTCTGAGTGGGACCACTTTTTCTGTGTCCTAAAGTCAATGTGGACATGTGTGTCTAGGTTCCCTGATTGGCTGGAACTTTTGAATTAAAAGACAAAGACAGAGACAGTCTGTTCACAACTTGGCTGATGATGAACATGAAGGCTGTGCTGAATCCCAGGAGCCCTAGGGAGTAACTCATCTCTGCAATAATGCGGTCTCCCAGGGATTCTGTCTCTCTGTTCCCTCACCTCTGAGTCTCCTTCCTTCCTTCCCTCCCTCCCTCCTCCTCTCTAATCTTCTGCATTCTTCTCCTTCATCTTTCTCCATGTCTTCCTCTTCTTCTTCCTCTCCTCCCTCCCATCTGCCTCCGTCTCTCTTTTACTTCCTGCTTCTGCTATATTTCCCAGCAGAGTTAAATAAGAGTTCTCTGTTCATAAGAGTCAAACAAATTCCATGTTGAAGGAGGGTTCATTTTAACGTGTAGTTTCTCAATTTTCATGACATAAAGCAAAATTTACTCTGGTTCTTAAATCTTCCACCAAAAAGGGAAACATCACTTTAGGTCATGTGTCATTGACTGAAGAAAGTCACAAGACTACAGTTATTTTCAAAGGGGCTTGGAAAATAGAATCTTATTAAGAATACCAAAGCAGAGCACAAATGTTTGAGGGATGCATCAATGATTTTCATAACTGGTTAGTAGGAGGAATGTGTACTCATCCTTTGCCACCGAGCATTGCTCACACCAGCAGAGAATCAGTAGGACTAGACAATAAACTTAATAAAGTGAATCAATGTAAGAAAATCTCATCAAAATACTATTCTGGAGTCCTGCTATGAGTTATACAAGCCTGAAGAGCACTCTGAAATATTGCTTGTAAAGTCATAAGTTACTAAGTTGAGTTGCATGACATAAATTAATGACAAATAAATATATTTATGAGTGTTTCTCTCTTTACTTCTCTCTCTCTCTCTTTGTGTGTGTGTGTGTGTGTGTGTGTGTGTGTGTGTGTGTGTGTGTGTGTTATACCATGAAGGTTATACAGTTTGCTGTTTTTGCTAGGCTCTTGAGATCTGTCTATTTCTGTCTTCCAATGATGAAGTTACAGGCAAGCAGAGACATGCCTGGTTTTTTATGTGTCTGTGTGGGGACTGGAACTCAGATCCTCATGCTTACACAGCAAGCACTGTTATCCACTAAGAAATCTGCCCAGCCCCAGATTTGAGTGACTATGTAATAGAAAGCATCAAAGGTATTTTTCTCCCAAAATTCTGATATTTCCAGCATAAATGCAGATAGCTTATGGGCGATGCTATGGGTTTTTTTTTTTTAAAGTAGACTTTGCTCTTAATATGTAATGTGGTGTTACATAGCTCTAATCTTCCATTTATTTAAACATCATTTAAATCTGGGTAAAGATAGGAGTAGTGGATAGAGAAGTTAAATAAAAATATCTATGTCCACACAAACTAATTTCTACTCTGTTACTTCTCAAGTAACATGGGTATATCTAATTAGAATTTTAAGAGAAGTTAAAGTGCTGAGAACATTCCTGCTTTGGACAAGTAATTACTATTTATCAGTAATGTCAGTCATTTCCCCAAAATGTTTATTTAGTGTCTATGGCTTTTGGATAATGAACAGTAAAGAATAGAGACAATCTAGGCCTTGATTTGATGGGAACTATTTTCTAGTAGGAGATGGACAGTGAGTGACTGGACAGACATGGCTGTTGGGATTTGGTGGAGTGAAAAGTCCTTTAAAGAGAAACAAATTAGGGAAGGGGAGGGGTGAGTGACATCTGACCATGGGGAGGACAGCCCAGGGATGCTTCTGAAGGAAGGTAATATTTGGATTAAGACGTGAACAAAGTGAATGAATCATCAGAGGGATTCAGGAGAGGGACTCGGTAGAAGAACAGGTGTGATGTGTCTGTGAGCAAGAAGGGCAGTGTAGGGAGGTAGAGGACATAAATAAAAGGACCTGCAAGAGTGTACAGGACAGACGGAGAACAGGACTGCATTGCACAGGTAACACAAGACTATCAGGATAATATGAAAGGATATGATCTAACCCTATACACGTGTATAACACACACACACACACACACACACACACACACACACACACACACACACACACACCGCACTGGCAAACACATGCACATGGACACAGATAAACAGACACATACACAGATACACAGAAACTACAGATATGCATACACATCCATGAAAACAAAGATACACTATGGTAATACATATACTCATCACAGATACATACAAATACAGGTGTAAACACCAATACATATAGACATATGCATACACATGTGAACATAAACTTAGACACAAATGTACACACTAACATACAGTTACACATATACACATATACACACACTGGAGTGGAAGTCTCTGCAGTGGGTAGATAGATGGGAGGAAGTGATGAAGTGATCCAGGCCTGCTCAGGAACCCAGGCTTGATGTCTAGATTTGGATGTGACATAATTGTTGATGGTACTCAGTGCTGGGCAGAGTCTTAGAAGAGGGTAGCTGCTGTGCTCTAGAGAAAAAAAATCACTAGAAATTTGTTGTTCAACATCTAACAACAATACATACCTCACTTTTTTGTGACTACTAAAAAAAAAATGATAAAAACTGGGGTGAGTGGGAAGGCATTTCTAATTGGAACTTCACTACTTAGGCTAATGAGACGCATCCAGATGAGTTGACCCTCTTCTGAGCTGTTGGGTGTTTTGTTAGTTGTTCTGAGGCTTCCTCTTGCTTCTTGTTACTAACAGTGATGGGCTGACATTTGACATAATGCCTCTGTTAATTGTGCTAAGGAAAACAGTCTTGAGGTTAATCACTATAGTAATCATAGTTTCTGGCTCTCATTGTTGCCTATTTTAGAATGTGGGGGAGGATGGGGATTTGGAACAGAGTGGAAAATCCTACACAAGAGCCAGCTTCTCTGGGAAGCAAAGGGAGATGTTGTGGGTGATCTTGAGCTGAGGTACCATTAATTTGTGGGTGTTACACATTTTTTGTGGTGCTTTGTGCTTCTACAATCTGAGGATGTTCATGAACATCTGGGCACCTTTTTGCTTGCCTGTTAGTCATGTGGATGGAATCCAACATGAATGTTTATGGAAAAAGAAGAAAGAATGTTGTGGACTGTTCCCCAGTAGATAGTGTAGGCTCTTGTGATGGAAGGGACCTCAGTCAGTCACCTCCCTGGGTACAAGTACCCTTGCTATGTGACTTGTATTTGATTTCTTCATGCTCTGAAGTGAACTTGAGACTTACTGTGACCAACATACCAAGATATAAGGGACATGTCATGGTTTTTGAGTCTAAGCCTTGAGGCCATGTGCATCTTCTCTATTCTTGGTCTTTTTGAAGATAGCTGATTTCATGCCAGATTTAGGCTAGTCTTTTGGAAGATAGTGAGAATCCTGGATGGAAGCCCACACAGGCATCCAGATATGTGAATAAACAAGTTTGGAAGAGTCAGTTCCTATATATGACCTAATTGGAGACCAGCAGAAGAAATACTCATCTGAGCTCAGCCCATACTCTTACAGTGGGATAGTGAGCTTATGAGCAACAGTTGTCTTATGCTATTATGTTTTGGAGTGATTTATTATCCAACTGTAAGTGTTAAGAAAAGTAGAATTATTGACGAGAGGCAGAAAGGGGGAGAGGCAAGTTTGTAAGGTTGTTAGCGTCCCTCTGTCAAGCTGCCTGGAGTATATTCTCTTGATATTTTTTTAACCACACCTCTCTGTGCACCTGTTCTTTTCTCCAAAGGTAGTAAATCTGAGGTCAAAGAGGTTCAATCATTGGTTTGGAGTCTCATATCTAACTAGTAATGGAGCTAAGATTAAGATCCAGCATCTGTCCACATGCCCCATACTCCTCTTTAAATAACACCTCTAACTTCAACCTTTATAGCACAGCCTCTTCTGAACTGGCAGATCTTTATCCTTCCTACCCTATTATTTATTTTATAATAAATTGTCAAACTTGGCTCACTTGAATAAGTCACTCAGCAAATACATTTTAAAAAGAATCATCTTGTCACTGGAACTAGTCACCCTATCTAAATATTTAGCAAATGCCTTCTGTATGGTGAGCTCCTAATTGCTTTAAGTGAATGGATTCATTTAATCTTTACAACAATGCTTCAATCATTGTCATACCAATTTTGTGAATGGTAAAAATGAGGCATGGGAAATTAATAGTTGCTCCATATCTCCAAAGAAGACCTTTTTCTCAGGATGTGAGGACCCACCCTGGGCCAGTTTGTCTGGGAAACATTTGGAAGGAAACATTTGGTAATATTTGTGACTTACATAACACGGGGACATAATACTGACATATAATCAACAAAGATCAGGAATACCACTAAAAGTTAACATGTGAGCATCAAAGTGCCTACCATAAAGAATAATTGTGTTGGATCTTCTTTGTCAACCCTACACAAAGTCATCTGGAAAGAGGGAACTTCAGCTGAGGAATTGCCTCCATTGGGCATGTCTGGAGAGTTGTCCTGATTGATGACTGATACAGGAGGATTTAGCCCTCTTTAGGCAGTTCAAAAAACAAACAAACAAACATAGTAAGCCTAGAGAGTCACCAATACCATCATTTCATTGTTCTCCAAACTCTATCATTCCAAACCTGCAAGAAAGAATACTGAATACTGAGGCCCAAGGCTAAGATGAAATGTCCCCCTTCACATCAAACTCAGGATTTGAATCCAGCACCTCTAGACTCTGAACCTAGTCCTGTTTCTATTGACAAAAATTGTAAACAACAGACATAACAAAAGCAAAACAATACTGAAGAGGTTAAAAGGCCTTCAGATCCCCCAGAGACTGTTCTCCAGTGGGCTTCCTGAGCCCAGCAGCCAGAAAACCCTGAGCAGGTCCAAGCAGACACCTTCCTCTTGTAGGGAAGGTTTTATGCCTTGTGTAAGTGCCCCCTTCAAGATTTGCTGTGACCTTCTAATCAGATTAGCTGCTGACATGCCAGGTGCCATCTGGAGCCTGAAAAGCTATTAGATCCTCAGTTTGCACAGCCTCCTCCAGGGGTTCTGTGTGTTATTCTGCCATTTTTCTGGGAGTGCTTCTATTTTCTTATTTATTTATTTATTTGAGCCACTAAATTATCTAATTAGTGACATATATTGTTGACACATGGGCCACTATGAATATTTACTGCTCATTCGTCCATGCATTTATCTAAATAGGTGGCATGCCAGAGCCATGTAATAAGGAATAATGATTCTTCTGAAGAAGAGGAGTTACAGGAAATTATAGAAGAGGGGGAAAGTTTTGTACCATGGGCCTCAGCTTTTAGCCACATCTATCAATTTTTTTTCTGAGATAGAACAATTTCATAGTAATGACAAAAAAATTTATAGTAATGAATGAATCAATACCCAGCTCCGCTGCAGTTTCAGATGTTACTTTTATGGGCCCTCCTGTGTCTATTATATATCCCTTAGTGCTGAAGCTGAGCAAGTGTGGTGAATGTTAACAGCCACAGGGAGGAGGCAAGGCTCTGGGCTCCTGAGAAGATACTCATCCATCACCGTCCCTTCTCCAGCAGATCCATTTATATCTCTGATGCCTGGAAAGGAGTGGCTTACAGAGATCAACAACCCAACCAACAAATGTTTGTTTTTAAGAATGGAACTTCTGCTTTCTGTGGAGCAACGAAAAAAAAATGTGTGATCAAACAAACACATTCAACTGGGTAGGCCTCAACATGGAATCCCTTTACAGAACTAGGAGTTCTAGCCTAGAGACAATCTAAATTCTCTCCCTCCCTCCCTCCCTCCCTCCCTCCCTCCCTCCCTCCCTCCCTCCCTCTCTCCCTCCCTCCCTCCCTCCCTCCCTCCCTCTCTCTCTCTCTCTCTCTCTCTCTCTCTCTCTCTCTCTCTCTCTCTCTCTTTCTTTGTGTGTGTGTAAATTGCTATGTTAGTTATTTTTCCTCACTATTAACTAATTACCTAACAGAAAGAATTTACTTTGGCTCATGGTTTGGAGATATATATTTCACCACGGTGAGGGAGACAAATTGGAAGCAGCATCTCAGTCCCTAGTAGCAGGAACAGGAAACAGCTGCTGATTCACAGCTCAGCAGATAGAAATCAGAGAGCTCAGGTGGAGTTAGAGTGATCAGCACAACCTCCCCAAACAGAGCCACCTACAGGTGACACATGTGACATGTGAACCTGTGGGGGACCTTGAGATTCTGACAGAAAAAAGCAAGCAGAAATGCTTGCTTGATTTTAGAGAATCAAACAATTTTAAACTCCTGTTTATTGGGTATATCTGCTGTATACAAGACAGACTCTTCCTTTGGTTTCAACCAGAATCCAAATAGGGGTATTAAAGATTTTCCATTTTGTTTTGTTTCTAGTTAGAGAAACTGAAGGTTAGACATTCAGTAAAACTTGATTAGGACCACAGGTTCAATAAGCCTGTAGCTTTTGTTTCCACCCTCCACATGTCTTCCATGCTTTCTAATCACGTGATGGGCTATCTTGAGAATTTGGGGCTGGGAAGATGGCTCAATGGGTAAGAAAACTTCCCGAGACCTGATTTTGATCCATGACACCCATGTAAAGATCTGGACACAGTTACTTGTGCCATTAACCTCAGCATCCAAGAATAGACAGGCATGTCCCTAGAGATTGCTGGCTAGACAAAATAGCAAGCTTACTATTCAATGAGAGGCCTTATTTCAAGGGAATAAGGAGAGAACAATAGACCATAACACCCTATGTCCTCTTCTAGCTAGAGCATGCATGTGTACAAGTTTGTATACTACACATTCACAGGATCTATGAAGGGGCTGGGAGAATATTAAGGCACTGGTTTTTTTTGTTGTTGTTTTTTTTCTTTTCTTTTTTTTTTTTTTTTTGTAAAGAAATGGAAAGATTTAAATGTTTAGTTATCTGGATGGCATGATTATATTGACCAAACTCACAAAGTAAACCTCTTGCCTCTATGAACAAATCAGTTCTGTTTATATAAATGCAGTTAGCCCTAGTCTGGTCAGTTTAATTTAGGGTTTTTGTGGTGATCTCATCAAGCTGGAGTTGAACAAACATCCTTGGATCTGCTGCCTTTGAAATTTAGCTGATCAACTGCTAATTCCAAAATCAGACCATGGCCCTTTTAAAACTATAGAGTGTTAGAATGGGAAGGAGATAAAGTCAGACATCAAAGCATGCATCTCCTAGGCGTGCCTGAACTTGCCCTGGGCCTCATGTAGCACATTAACATAGAGAATCCTAAACATGGCCATGAAGCAATCATATAAAAAGCACGTTCACTCACATCAGCCCTGGGGCCAGCCATTTTATCTGATCAAGGTATTACCTTTCAAGTTCAGGTTTATCTAGTCATAAACAAGACCATGCATTAATTATTGAGCAGACCCTTAAGTGGTCCTTGCTAAGGGTCAATGGTAATGAAAGATACTAGAATTTAGGTATGAGACAATTGTACTTGCTCATGGAAGCTGCTTACTCATGGGCACACTTGCTCTAAGTGGGAGTCCCTGATGTAATTGTGGAATGCTGAAAACAGATGCACCTAGACGTGCTGGTAGGACGTGAGCATGGGAGTGGATGTCTGGTGGGGCAACAACATGTAGGCACCTTTCTAAGTTCTGTTCTGATGGAAAGATCTAATTGTTAATATCTTCTGTTACTGATTCGTACCTGAAAAAAAAAATCTCTTTGGGTTCTATGTTGTTGAATTATTATTGCAAATTTATGTCTTTTATTGATAGCTGGAGTTCTGGGATAGTCTGTTTCCTGAGTTTTTTCTCTTTCCAACTGTCATTTTGGCAACTCTTTCCAACTGTCATTTTGGTTGCCACACACTGCATGAACTTGAATCAGGGTTCATGTTTATTCCTTCCTCCCATCTTCCTTGGATTCCACCCTGTACCCAGAGTGACCACAGGACTAGAATTCTGCACAGTGGACAGACACTAATCCACGACAGTCTGGTGGGTGAATGGAGGAATGGGTAACCATATTGTTCATCTTCATTCTTCCAATATCAACAGCAGGGCCTGGTTCATAATAGGTGGCTATAATTGGAATGAGTAGGCGGTTAGGTGACTAAGTAAGACATTGGGTGATTGAGAGCAGAAATGATAGATGAGTGAGTAGGTGAAGAATGGATGGGTACCTCTATAGATGAATAAAAGGATAAATTACTGGCAAGGTTACTAGATAGTGAGTGGTAAATGTTGAATCTGATAAGTAGATGAATGATTAAAAGGGAGTATATGGGTGGATTCCTACCTCAGCAAATAAATGTTGGGTCAATGGATGAATAGATGAGTGGGTGGATGAATACATAGATGCCTAGCTGCCTGGACAGATTCTGGGAGATCCAAAGACAAGTGAGTCAAATGGATGGTGAATGATGGGAGCTAAGAAAGCTGGGGAGGGGCTCTGTGGGCCTGATCTAATTTCTGAGGGTTCTCCACAAAATTATTCACCAGGAGAAAGAGAGATAATTTCTTCAGTGATGTATCCACTTTTAAGGAAAGCTTACTCCTATAGAGAACCTATCACCCATGTATGCAAGAAGCAATCCTAAAGAAATTCAGGGAACCACCAGGACAAAGAAGAGACAAAATTGGAATGGAAGTAGTTGGGAAGAGGAAGAGTATCAGGGTGCAGAAGGTGTGGGAGTGAGGACAACAGAGAGTATTGTAGTAAATACGGTCAAAATGCCTTCTATACATGTTTGATAAGGTCATAATAATCCATTTTTGTGTAAAATTAATACATGTTATTATAACATAAACAAGAAAATAAATGATGAGATGTAAGTTGGAACTGCGGTTTTAAGCCTGTTGGGCACCAGAGGACAGGCTGAGACCTTAGCCAAAGTAAACAGTTCTCTTGGTTGAGGGTAATGATGATGGTGCTGACTTTAGGGAGATTAAGGGCATCACACATAAGGCTACGGAAAGTCTGACTGGCTGGCCAGAAGAGTGATAATAGCCTGTGGTTTTCAAGCACTGTTTATAAAATCACCAAGAGGCAATCAGTGTGTTTCTTGAGTTCCTTGAGGCTATTAGGAGGAGAACTATAAGATCATCTGAGACAGCTTCATGGCTAACCAGCCAGGAGTTCAAGTTGCCTCGAGATGGACTTGGTTATTTTTGGATTGTCTTTTCTCTCTCTCCCTCCCACCCCCTCCATCCCTACCCTTCTTCTCTCAAGTTGAGCTGTCCAGATGACTTCCTCAGTCAGGATTAATTATGTCTGATGCATATGTGCTCTAATGAACTGAAAGGAACCCTGTGACTGAGTGCCACGCACAGGGCTTGGAACCAAACAGGTATTACATTGTGATAACCATAGGGAGTTTCCTGTGCTCCCAAATTCTGTTTCATGTGTTAAAATTACTGAAGAAATTAGACAAAAAAATTTTTTTTAAAAAAGTCACTTACAGTCATTGTAAGGACTAAAGAGTGATACTGTAAAAAATTCTTTTCCTGTTTGGAACATAGTTGACAACTTATGAAAGTGAGTTGTTTACTTTTGTTTTGTTTTGTTTTGTTTTGTTTGAGTAAAGAGGCAACTGACTCACCTGGCATTTGTCTGGCCTATTGAAGATTTTACCCAGGAACTTCAGAAGGTGAAGTTCTCTGTGCACTCAGCCATGGGAGCAGACAGCCTAGCCCAGCCAGTAAGTCCCAGCACACATGTGAGCCTCCTCCTGCATAAGGCTTCTGAAAATGGAAGGGAGTTGTCTCACTTTCTTCTTCCATTGCTGTGACTAAAACATTATGACAAGAGTGGCCTCTTGGAGGAGGGTTTATTCTGGTTCGTGGTTCTAGGTTCCAGTGCATCATAGTTAGAAGTCAGGGTGGCAGGTACTTGAAGCAGCCAGTCACAACCAGGAAAGAGGGGTGGATAGATTAGTGTACACTTCCATTTTAGCATCCCTTGCCTATAGAATAGGCCCCACCACAACTAAGATGGATCTTCTCATATGGTTTAATGTAATGAAGATGACTCCCACAGCCAAGAACAAAGGCTCATCTGCAAGCTGATTCTAGAGCCTGTCAAGTGATACCACTGCCATTACAGGAGGGGTGTTCTCAGTATTAGTCACATTTGCCATGCTACTATGGTAATTATAAGTTCACCATTATTGTTCACACTTTTCCTTCCTCCCTCCCTCCCTTTCCTGCTCTTTCCTCCCTCCCTCCCTCCCTCCCTCCCTCCCTCCCTCTCTCTCTCTCTCTCTCTCTCTCTCTCTCTCTCTCTCTCTGTCTGTAGGTATCTCTCAGATGATCTGGGTACATTGGGAGTAAGGTCCCTCAGCTTCTGAGGTAAGGTAATCCTGGCCAAATAAGCTGCAAATCAACCCTATGCTTTATCTCTTATTTGCACATGCTGTAAATGGCTTTATTTCTATATTGTCTTTCTCTATACTGTGAACTTGTCTGCTCTTGGATGACAGTAACACATACCAAAATATTTATTAGAAAATATATAGTTAAAGATTGGTCTTGTTCAGAGTCCCTGTAGAGGTTTTGCTTACCACATAACATATCTCTGTTAGTACAACATCTGGGAGGGGATTAGTGAGAGGTCTTTGAATTCAATAAACAGAACCTGGATCTCCAGAACTTATTCTTAAAACTGGGATGTGTCACAGGGTGGTAGGACCACAGGGAATGCTCAGACATGGTGTGAGCCAAGAACCTACAACAAGCCTCTTGGCAGTTGGCACTTGCTACCTTCCTGGTGGGTGGTTACACTGTTAAAATCTAAAGTGTGTTTGTCTAAGTTCTTGAAGGGCTCTTAGGAAGTAGATTCTGAACAAAGATGTTCCCAGTGACCAGAAAGAAAAGTGAATGTGGAGACATTCCCACCTTACCCTTAAGTGGTGGGATTGTTATTCCAAATCCTTCAAAAATATCTACTTCAGTTTCTTCATTGTTTCCAAATTAACCTCACAAAAGTGCCTGCAAGGCTTCAGAACAGAGTCAGGATGCTTCTGGCCCGAACATAAGATGCTATATGTGGAAAATCTTGCTCTCTGCAGGAATCCTGTTACAATCCATAGAGCACTAGAACATCTATTATGGGTACTCTAAGGACAAAGCTTCAGACTTTTCCCTGGCTTTTGTCAGCTTAAGACTCTTAAGGTAGTTTACACAAAGATTTGTGTGTCTGAATTTTTCCCTGGCAGGTTCTCATTATAGCCTAGATAACACAAACCCTAAATATTTGTGGTTTAGGAACAGTGAGGCATTTTCAAGTTGTCTGACATCTTCTACCCACATAGGTTACCACTTAGGATCAATATGCAGCTTGAAGACAAAGGGAGAGGGAGGGATGCTGGGAAATTTTTCTATGGTTTCTGCATGTCTGGATTTAACCTCTTTCTCCAACACTTTTCTTCTGCTGGAGTTTTTGTTGTCTGTCTCTGTTTTTCTCCTTATGTCTTGGTCTCTCTCTCTCTCTCTCTCTCTCTCTCTCTCTCTCTCTCTCTCTCTCTCTCTCTCTCTCTCTCTCTCTCCCCCCCCCCCATCTCTATCTCTCAGTAGTCCTTCTGACTCTGTCTCTCTCTGTTTCTCTCTTTATACCTTTATTTTTCTGTCTCTATTTTACACACACACACACACACACACACACACACACACACACACACACACACACACACACACTACAGCATTTTGCCCACTATTAGTCTCTGTTCAAAGCCAGGGAAAGGAAAACACTGACATCTCACATCAGAGCCTTGTAACCTAACAAAGGTGTCACCCAAAGCATCATCTCTAGGTCATGGGTCATACCCTTTAGACCTTTCCTCTCCCTGACAGCCTGAGCCTGCTTTCAGGTCTTCCCAGTTCAGCAACAGGGCTAAGCCAATTTCAGTAAACACAAAACTGTTTACATAAAAAATAGAGATTCCCTTTAAGCACTCTGCCTGAGCCGTTACTAAGTCATATTTACATTATTATTGTTTATGCTCCAAGAAGCTGGCAGAAGAACAGCCTCTTTGCAGTTTATGTGGTTTTGTGATTCACACTTGAGGAGGCAGCTATTTCACACAGGGAGGATGTACAGTCAGAAACACACAAAACAGATTGGAGCTCCTTGGTTTGCGGGATCCCCAGCCTTAACTTCACTGTGAAGTCCAGAGCCTGGAGATTTGAGTCAGTTTTAAAATTCCCAGACCTGTTTCTCAGTTTTGAGTTTCCAAACTGACCCACAGTAACAGCCCCCTGCCCCCATACCCAGTGCTTGATGCTAGCTGTGTCTGGGGGAAACTGAATCAGAGGTGGACTTGGCTACTTCATTGGAGTCTTAGAGGGGGCCCACAAGTCTTAGAGTGTGCCCACAGTGGCCTACCCCTGAAGACCTGCTGTCAGCTGCCACCTCAGCAACTGGCTTGTGCACATGGCATCCATCCAGAAATGTCCCAGGCTCAGATGGCATTTGTCGGGAAAATGGGCAATCCCATCTCCAGAGCCAGGCCAGAGTGTCCTTAGCCTTACCAGTTGATGAACGATAGCCACAAACCATACTCTGGGTATTCCCAGCTCATAAACTGGCAGGCATAAAATATTTCTATCATATGTGCTAGCTCATCTTATATCAACTTGACACATAAGCTAGAGATATCTGAAATAAATTGGAAGCTTAGTTTATAAAACCTCCATATGTCCTGGCTGTGAGGCATTTTCTTAATTAGTGATTGATAAAGGAGTGCTCAGCCCATTGTGGTTGGTATCATCCCTAGGCTGGTGGTCCTGGGATCTAAAAGAAAGTAGGCAGAGCAAGTCATAAGGAGCAACTGAGTTGGCAGATCCCCCTATGGCCTCTGTATATGCTCCTGTCTCCAGATTCCTCGCCTGTGTGAATTCTTGTCCTGACATCCTTTGATAATAAACAATGATGTGGAAGTATAAGCCAAATAAACCCTGTCCTTCATAGCTTGCTTTTTGGTCATGGTTCTTTGTCTCAACAAAAGAAACAGAAAAGCATATAACCAGGAAGAACTAGGAGTATTGGAAATAGAGGGGAAGTCAGGGAGGCACTTATAGGGAAGAGAGGTGTTTGCATGTTTGCTAAGCCCTTTCATAGGGCATGCTGGTAAGTTAAAAGAGCCTCACTAATAAACACACTGGAGGAATTAGAAATCCAAAAAGATAGGGCTCACACTCCGTTAGTGTGATTGTCCACTTAGGGATTCCTGGCCCTCTGAGACTTCATGTTGTAGTGGGATAATGTTAAATTGTAAATAATTATCCTGCCTACTGGTTTAATAAAAAACACTGATTGACTGAAGGCAGACAGGGGTGGAGCTACCAGACAAAGAAACACTGGGAACAGGAAGAACAGAGCAGAGATGCCACAGAAATGCCAAAAAGATGCAAGAGAAACGTATGGAGAAGCCAGTAGATGCAGAGGACAACGATGCTGCTCTGAGAAAAAGACACTGAGTCACATGACTGAAGAGGAAAGAATCATGGGTTAGTTTAAGTGGAAGAGCTAGCTGTAATATGCCAGAGCCATAGGCTGATCAGCATGAAATTAATACAAGCATTTGTGTTTTTCTGTGTGACTGCAGGTCTGCAGGCCTGCGGGTCTGTGGGTCTGGACCATAGGCCAGACATCACATAATCACCCTTTACCAAGTTTTTCATATAGTCCAGTTCTTAGGAATTTGACACTACTCTTTCAACTTCTAATAAAGTATCTAGTCATATACAGTCACAAGGACTTTTTCAAAGTCTGTTTTTTGGGCAACTAGATCTCAGTTGTGAAGTTTACTCATTCATTCATATTCCTTTCTTTAACATATGTCTGTGAGTACCTACTATGTGTTAGGCTCTGTGCCCAGTGCAGGGCATATTGTGATGAATAAAATACATGAATATTTAAATATGTGCATAAATTATTAAAAGTACTATGAAAGAAAATGAAAGATTTTATGAGACTCTAAATGAAATGAGGGTATCTGAGAATTTGGGGTGAGGGCTCTCAGAACAAGGTGACAATTGAGTTGAAGAATAAGAAAAAGTACAGAATGGGCTGCAAAGTGGACCAAGAGCCTTATAGTGCATTCTGGATAACTCCTGCTATTTAACAGATAATCCCTAAAACCAATAGTTTGAAATGAGTCAGTGATGGCTCTACTCATTTCTGTGATAGGCTAGACTTGACTGGATCAATTTTGTTTGTACTTTTTATTCATTTTTTTTTGACTGAGTATGTGACATTTTTTTTTTTTTTAATTGACTGGACCAGACAAGTAGGATGGCCCCTTTTCACGACTGGAAACCTATAACAGCAGTGGGCTGAGCTCAGTGCAATGCCTGTATTTTTGGCTTCCTTCTAAAGTTCCTCAGAACATGGTCATTCATGGGACATAAAGGGGCTGCAGTGACAGTTCTAGGTCTTTTAGGATCTCTCCTTTTTACCCTCAGAATGAGCTTCTTCTCCATTCTTTTAGTCATGTGATTGGCTAAGCCACAATAACAAACACTGTCTGAGTCATGTCAACTCAGGTCTGAGATTATATATATTTTGAACTGTGTTTTTAACACACATACAACATTTTAGCTCTTATGTGGACATAAGGGTTTAATTACAGAAAGCACAGACTTTTAATATCTTTCTTTCCTCATTCCTCAGAGTGTGTTTGTGTCCGATTGCTGTATCTTTGGGCTGGATTGTGTTAGATGTTTGATTTTTTAAAAATAGGCTGTTTGGTTTACTGGCATTGGTTTCATTAAAAAAAATTCTTCATAAGAATTTTGGTTTAGGATTAGCCCAAAATTTTCAGTAATTTCTGTAATGTCCCTAAACATACTTGTGTGTTGTTCTACTACATACTTATTCAAAGAGGTATTAGTAATTTTGACAATTATAAAATGAAGATACTGAACAACCTTGAGAAATGTCTACGATGCCCTGTACCTTACAGTATCACATATTCAGATAAAACTTTCTAATTTCTATGGGGAGATATATTTTATATTTAATAAAATCAGCCTGGAATATCAGAGAATAGATTAACCCAGGGACAAGCCATGAGGGTCACAGAGTGGTAATTTATGCCTTTAATCCCAGCACAGGAATAACAATTGGTCCTAACTCTTGGATTATGATGCAAATTAAACCCGGAAGGGAAATAACTGGACCAAGAAGGTATTTAAGGAGGCACAGGCAGACATTGAGGGATTCTGTAGAAATGACTGGCCAGGCTGAGGAAGCTGGAAGACAGCTTTTACCCTGAGAAGTTGGCTGGGTGAGAATTGACTGTGGTCTGTTTCCTCTCTATGATATTCCAGCTTTTCCCCAACATCTGGCTCTAAGTTTTTATTAATCACCAACTAGAGCTCATGTTTCATTTCTACTCCTTTGGTGGTGCTGCTAATACAACTCAGGGCCCTATACTTTCTAGGCGAGTAATCTTCTCTCAACAGGAGTCCCAGCCAGGATCCAATTCTTCATGTAAAAACAAACAAAAAAACACATCCATCATTAAAGTGTACATTTTTTATCCTTAGTAAGTCTTAAATCATATATAGATCAAATAACTGTCTTACAATAAATTTGTGTCAGTAAACTTTCATTTTGTTTACCTAATGCATGCTCCAAGTAGGTTTATTTCATAGATAAAAAAATAGCACCATGTATTTGGGCTACTTTCTTATTTAAACAATTACCCAAACCATACACATTTTAGTGATGGTCTGCCCTAGCAGGACAGGGGATATTTCCACTTTTTCATATAGAATACCATCCCATTTCCTTCTTAACAATATCTCTGTGTTGATATCTGTGTTAGCCTACTTTTCATTACTATAATGTGATACCTGAGGGGCTGGCTTATAAGATCCAATTCAAGATCAATGACCTCATTCCTTGGGCTCCTCAGCAAGAGTGCTGCATCATGGCAAGAGACAGGAGGGATCCAGCCACATACATGAGGCATGTATCAAAGAGAGTCAAGACAAAAGTAGAGTGCCATGAACCTCTTTAAGAGCTAACCCCCCAGGGAGTGAATGAAGAAAACCTGCCATTAAAGGTCCAATCATCTCATGATAGTTCCACCAGGGGAACCAGGCCTTTATTATACTGGATTTTATTATGAAGGTATTATTATCTCTCTCTCTATCTCTCTCTCTATCTCTCTCTCTCTCTCTGTGTGTTCTTCAGTTTTCATCTTACTTTTTAAGATAGGGTCTCTCACTGAACCTAAAGCTCACAGATTTGGCTGGTACTTTCCACAGATGCTTTCTTCACACTCAGATCACACACACACACATACATACACATGCACACACACACTGCACACACTGATGCCTGACACTACCCTGCCTGGTGTCTATTTGAATTCTGGGAATCTGTCACTTTCATGCTTTCAGAGCAAGCACTTCAGCAACTGAATTATTTCCCTTGTCCCTTTACTTTTATTTTGTATTTCGTGTAAATGCTGATGCCTAGAGGGTAGGAATTCTCTTGCGTTCTCAATTCTAATACCAGTAGATGCTGGCAGGCTTCAGATCCAGACTTGCTCTACTTCAGACCCTTAAACAATAGCCTAAAAAAAAAGAGGGAGAAATCAGAGGAGACCAAACTTCCAACCTGAAACTCAGAACACTCTTTTCCACATGGTGCTGTGTCAACAGCTGAACCCGAGGTTAACTGAGTTGGCCCCAGAGGACAAAAGGTCAGATCTGATGATAAAGCAAATATCTCAACTCCTGCCACAATTACAGAATAACAACCACTAGTTATGAGTCATGAAAGGATCAGCAGTAAACCAGTGGATTGAGAAAAGATCTGGTGGTGTAGGAACTGGGGACACTTTGGCCCAGTTCCAGGGAGACCCTCAGAACATGTGGCATAAAGCTGGGGCAGGGAGGGGAGTTGCCAAGGCTGTTCAGATCACCAGTGACCACAATGGTTTAACTTGGAAGGGAAAAGATGTTTCCCCTTTTGTGAGTAATAAATACAGAACTCAGTATGGCTCTGAAGACCTTCTGTAATGGGGACAGGGGAAAAACTGACACAGAGCTGACACTCTTCTCAGTGCCCTGCCCTTGGTGAGCATATATTGCCCGAGTGTTCCTTGAGTCTCTAGGTGCTCTGACATCTTATTGTTCGGCTCCAGGGTGTGTCTGTGCTAACAGTCAGGAACTGGGCTGTTTGACAGTACTATTTTCCATTTGCTAGGGCTATTCCCTTGCCCTTTCCACCCGTGTTATGGTCTGTTCTTCTTCTTTGCGTCTGCTCCATGAGGGGTAAACAAATACATATTTAAGGAAATGGGCTCAAAAACTCTCCCTAAGTCAGACCATCTGTGTTGGTAGAAGCTTTAGATTTTTGTCTGGGAAGTGGAATTTCTTCTTATTTTCTCCATTCTCGGGAAAGCTTAGGGAACAATAACCTCAAAAAAACAAAAACCTCAAAATAAAACAGCTATTTAAAAAAAAAAAAAAGAAAAGAAAACAGGAAGTGAAAGAAATTAAGGTGCCTAACCGATATTTCAGAAAAAAATGTGAATAATTTGGCATTTCTCAGAAAGAATGTACAAATATAGAGAGATCTCAAATTACCCAGGAGTCTGCATTGGTCTTGGAAATCCAACGGTACAAGTTACTCATTCCTTCCCTGATGACATGAGCCTGTTTCTCTAAGTTTTGTTTCTCATTAAAAAACAAAACAAAACAAAACAAAAAAAAACAGTAGGTAAGTTGGAAGTCCAGGAGAAGCAGTGGCTAGAAAAGGTGCTTTACCTCTCACCAGTGGTGACCATTTTGAGTCACCTTGTCCACCAAGGTCACCGTGACTGCCACTGACTAAGCACCTCTCAGAGGCAGCTCAGAGCTTTGCATTGTTTCTTGCACATGCCAAATCCAAACCCAGCTGATTCATCCTGTGCATGGTAAAGGGGTTAATGAATATCGCCCCTGTTAGACTAGGATATTGATGGGTTTCTGTGGTTGATGAAATTCTACTGGCCACACTAATCTCAATGACAGCTGTAATGATTCACAGCACATCGTAGCCACATGGTAAACCCAACATGGTGCAGAGTGAAATAAGAATTCCTTGCATGTAGCCCCTACATGGTAAACCCAACATGGAGGGCACTCCCCTAGGTGTGGCTACATAAATCTGTGCCCACCTGCTCTCTTAAAAGGTGCCACAACGTGGAAGTTCTCTCTCCCCTCTCTTCTCTCTCTTTCTCTCTTTACCTTCTCTCGCTTTCTCTCTCGGCAACTCCCCTAAATAAATTCTTGTGCGGCATCTGGTAGTGTGTACGTCTACATCCCATGCTTGAAACTAACAACAGTACCATAGAGCCCAGGCAGGAGTCTGGAGAGGAGCTGCCTGATGCCAATAAGCATTTTACACAAGTTCCTACATAACACCAGAGCTCCTCAGCTTTGAACCACACAGAAAAGAACTTCACACAGGCTGATAAAAGAGGCTAACACAAGGAAAGTTAGGCAATGAAAAGAGGCTAACACAAGGAAAGTTAGGCAATGAAAAGAGGCTAACACAAGGAAAGTTAGGTGATGACTCCATTGTTTATTTAAGTCTGCTCTCATATTTGGTCCAGTAGGTGGAAACCAAGGAACCAAGGCATTTGTGTTAGTGGACCTGTGTTATCAACTTCACAGGATTACCATCTTAGGAGATGCACCTCTAGTTTGTCTGTAAGGATGCTTCCAGAGAGGTTTAACTGATGATGTAAGACCAGGCCTAAGTATCAAATGAATGAATGAATGAATGAATGAATGAATGAATAAAGAAAGAAGGAAGGAAGGAAGGAAGGAAAGAAAGAAAGAAAGAAAGAAAGAAAGAGAAAGAAAGGAAGAAAGGAAGGAAGGAAGAAAGAAAGAAAGGAGAAGGTGAGCTGAATACTAGCATTCATTTCTCTCTGCTTCCTGACTGAGGAAATGTGATCAGTTGTCTCAGGCTTCTGCAGCAACAGTTTTGAGCTGTTCTTACCTCCATAGCAATGGACAGTATCCTCTAAGGGTCGGTGATCCCTTCTTAAATTGTTTTTGTCACTCAGTGAAGGAAAAGTCATTATGTGTCACCTGATCCAAGGAATAACTGCTACCCTGTAGTTTGTTGCTTGGGTGAGGGAAGCCATCTGTCCCCTACCTGTGCTTTTCTGAGATGTTAATGAAGGGGGTAGTGATTTCAGGTATGCCCTCCAGGGAGCCCCAAATGTTCCACATTCACATGCTCCAGCCAGATCATGTCTCCCTCTGGTAAGAGGATGCATAAGCTTTTATTTATTGAAAGATTTTTGTTGTTTGGACAAAGAAAAGTTTCATATTCTTCAGCTCAGCAATTCCTGAACTCTAGTTGTGCATAGGACTTTACCTTGTGCACAGGAGATACAGAAGCAGAACCTGGGAATTTGTCTTCCTTCCTTCCTTCCTTCCTTCCTTCCTTCCTTCCTTCCTTCCTTCCTTCCTTCCTTCCTTCCTTCCTTCCTTCCTTCCTTCCTTCCTTTCTTCTTACTTCCCTCCCTCCTTCCTTCTCTCCCTATGTCCCTCCTTCTCTCCTTCTCCTTCTCTCTCTCTTCTTTCGAGACAATGTCTTATATATGCTAGTCTTGCCTTGAAATCATTGTAGAGACAAGAACAACCTCAGATTTCTGATCTTCTTACCGCTATTTTCAGGGTGCTAAGACTCCAGGCATTTGTTTGGTTTATTTGGTATTAGGGACAGAATCCAGAACTTTGTGCATGCTAGGCAAACACTCTACAAACTGAGGCACAACCCCAGCTCTAAGAATCTGAAGTTATGTAAAAACAAACAAACAAACAAAAATTAGTTTTAGCAGTTCTTTGAAATCTTCATGCAACACATTTGGAGCATATTCAAGGACCTACCATTCTACATATCTGTGTGACTAAGTTCTAGACAGCCCTAGAACTTGATTGTTACATAATGTATTTGCAGAGGCTTGGAGTTGTGATCCAGTGGCTCTAGGCATAAAATTGTGATGATGTGTTTTATATTTAATAAAGCCAGTCTGGAATATCAGAGAAGAGAAACAAACCACAGTCAAATCTCACCCAGCCAACTTCTCAGGGTAAAAGCTATCTTCCAGCTTCCTCAGCCTGGCTCCTCATCACTTCTACAGAATAATTCTGTCTTTCTAAACCTACCTTAAATATCTTCGTTGTGGTTCTTTCACTTTTACTTCTGATTTCAACTCTGCATCATAATTCTAGAGTTAAGATTAAAGGTGTGAGCTACTACTATTTGGTAGTTAGGCCTTGAACTCACAGAAACACAGAAAGATCTCTTGTCTCTGGAGTTAGGGGTTAAAAGCATAGGTCACCACTCAGTTATTCCTGAGCTGGTATTAAAGGTGTGAATTACCACCCTCTGACCCTCCTGGCTTGGCTGTGGGTGGGTCAGTTCTCTGATATTCCAGACTGGTTTTATTAAATATAAAATTTATCACTACATAAAACGTCTTTTTTCTTTGCCTTTGAGGTTTACTTCAGGACTAGAGATTAGAGGTGAGGGGAGTGGACCTGATATGGCAGCCCACGGTGTGGCTTCTCTCCCTTTTGCCCTCCCCCAAAGAACATCCCTGCTGTGGTATTGGAATAGGAGGCAGTACCTGAAGCTGGCTCAGCCCCAACAGCAGAGACATTTATTTGGTGGGCCTGTCTGGGATCCCCAACAACAGGAACAGTGACTGTGCCTCAAGAAAGATGATGCCAAGGTGAAAGTTCTAATGTGTGCCAGTCTCAGTAGACCCCCTCCACGTTCTTGCTCCAACGGGAAGGGTAGAGAATTTGCGTGATGACTTTCAGTTGGATTTGCTCCTGCAGTGACAGACCTATCACCAGAGAAAAAAGGGCTCATGAGGGGGGGCCTGGGAACAGCCACATTACTTGGTTACTCAGTAGACTAGACCTTGTTTCATGCTCATGACAGAAGGACATTTTGGTTTCATTACTGGTCTTTATCTTCACCATTTCAATGACCATTAGCAACTTCAGATCCAGTGTGAGTCAGAGATTGATGGTCCACAGGGTGCTTTCTGGGCTTCCTGGGCTATGAGCAATGGGGCAGCCTGAGATACAGCCTTTCTTTCCTATCCTTAGATATCAAACTTGAAAGTGACATGTCATAGGGAGAAAGAAGAAAGAACCTGGGTGGGGTAAAACATAAAGACATGGAGAAGAGTTCAGGCCGGAACCGAAGGTGGAGGGGGGATGTGGGCATACAAGAAAGGCTGGGGAGTTTTGTGTTCTGCTCCAAGCTGACTCCTGTTCTCCCCATCACCGTGTTGCTGAGTAACATGCTCACGGTCTTTGAAGGTGAACTTTGGTTACTAAAAATGTCAGAGAGCAATAGTAACAAAAGCTTTGTGAGAACTTAGAGAGAAATCAGGAATCTCTATTGGAGAAAAGAAGCCTCTCAGGTGAAAAGGAGAGGTGTAGGCATGCGTGCCTACTTCCATGAGGAAGCCAGACATCCAACTGGAAGGCTCATCTCCAGGATCTGTCCTAACTTGGTGGGTTTTGTTGTTGTTGTTTTTTGGTTTGGGGCTTTCTTCTTCTCCCTCTCCCTCTCCCTCTCCCTCTCCCTCTCCCTCTCCCTCTCCCTCTCCCTCTCCCTCTCCCTCTCCCTCTCCCTCTCCCTCTCCCTCTCCCTCTCCCTCTCCCTCTCCCTCTCCCTCTCCCTCTCCCTCTCCCTCTCCCTCTCCCTCTCCCTCTCCCTCTCCCTCTCCCTCTCCCTCTTCTTCTCCTTCTTCTCCTTCTCCTCCTCCTCCTCCTCCTCCTCCTCCTCCTTCTTCTTCTTCTTCTTCTGGCAACGTCTCTCACCTGGGCCTCCTCCTTGATTCAGTTAGACTGGATGGCCAGCTAACCTTGATCTTCCTATCTCTGCCTCCCCAGCACTAGGACCACACGTGCTTATCACCATGTCCAGTTTTTTGCAGTGGCTGCTGGAAACGAAGCTTAAGCCCTCTTTCCTGTCCAACAAACACTTTCCCTACTGAGGTAAAGTATGGTATTTCTATAACGTAGCTGCTCTGGGGGTTCCTGTGGGGCCACACTGACCCATCAGAGCTGTATAAGCTAGACCATGGCAGGGACGGAAAGGAAAGGCCCAGTGAAGCTCTTTACAAGTTAATTGTTATTATTTTAATTGTACATGTTTATGAGGGCATGGCAGGATAATTTCATACATGTACATATTCTGATCAAATCAAGGTAATTAGAACTTATTATTTGAGTTTAGAGATTCCTTCTGTCTGATTATCTTCAAAACTCAGTTTAAGCACCACTTCCTTTTAAAACCATCCACTTATTTATTTTTATCTCTTTATTAGGATAAAGGCTGCATTACCTCTACTTATATAATTACTCATAGATAATATCAGTAATAATCATATCCAATGTTCTTTAAATACCTATTCATATAACATGCCAGGTAGCATACAAACCCCTCTGCCAAGCAATGTCTCAATTTAATTATTTCAAACTCTCTAGGACATTGGCTCTCAGTCTGTGTGTGGTCATGACCCCTTTGGTGGTCAAATGACCCTTTCACAGAGGTTTCTTAAAACCACTGGAAACACAGATATTTACATTATAATTCATGACAGTAGCAAAATTACAGTTATGAAGTAGCAATGAAAACAGTTTTATAGTTGGGGTCACCAGGACATGAGGAATTGTATTAAGGGGTCACAGCATGAGGAAGGTTGAGAAACAGGATATTTTGCTTGCTATTTTCACATATAAGAAAACTGAGGCCTCATAGACAAGGAATCTGGCTGTCAATGATGTCATGTAGAGTATGTGATGGGACTATGAGAGACAGAGAGACATACAAAGAAAGAGAGAGAGAGACAGAGAGAGAGTGTGTGTTATGCGACACACTGTTCCCCATTTGCTCATGAGACCATTCTTGAGCTTCTAATTTTACCTCTGGGATAGTGAGAACCCCATTGATAGTCCCTAAGATTTCTATTTCCTGCTTATTTAATGAAACCAAATATAGATACTACTTTAAGGGACATTGCAGATGCTATGTAAGGCCCCAGGTCAGGTGCTCTTAACATGTGCACACATATGATAACCCATGGGGAGAGAGCTGACCAAGCAGGTGACTCTTTAAAAGTAGAGTTTTCACCTGCTGGCAACTAACTCAGAGAATAGAAACCCAAAGGACCATCATTGGCTTCAGAGGTCAGAAAGACCATCTTCAAGGAGCAAAAGGCTTTCAGGAAAAATGCTGGCTGCTCACTTATATTATATGGCAAGTTATATGAAAAGGTATTTAAAGAATAGCAAGGAGCCAGATTCAGCCTACACTTGAATGAACTTTGAAACAGATTCTTTTCCAAAACCCTGAGATAAGAAACCAGATGCAGAGGCTGGGGATATGCTGGGAAGATCATCACAAAGGTTGGAGGAGCTAGAGGGGCTGGGGGATGGCTGGAGAGATAACTGGATAGATAACTGGATGGCTCAGTGGATAAGAATTTTAACTGTTCTATCAAAGGACCATAGAGTTTGGGTTCCAGAAGGCCCACAAATGCCTGTAACTTCAGCTCTAAGGAATCTGACATTTCCTTTCTGACTCTTCTGGGCACATGCACGTGCACATGGTTGCACATATGCACACACAAATTAAAAAAAAATTCTAAAACTTCTATCTGAAAACTCTTTGACTTTGATCCTTCAATTTTCTGAGCAAACCCTCCGGGCTTTCTGCCCTATGGGACTGTGATAGAGTAACTATGTGTCCTTTCAAGCCACTGCCTTTTGGGTGGCTCATTGCACATCAAATAATAGAAGAATATGGTCTTCATTCAGAAACACATTGCAGTGTAGTTCTGCTTTAAATGTATTTCTCTACGACTTCTTTGGGGGAATCAAAGACATTGTTTCACTTTTCTTTTGAACAAGTAAACATGAAAGGTGCTCAGGACTTTCAGAGAGGAGAACTTATCAGGTCACCCTTTCAACATAGGGCATGGCTCTGTGCTTCCCAGATTCAAAGTCCGATCTCAATGGACCTGGGTGTCTTCATCCATAAAACTAAGATAATAACAGGTTTGTTGGGAGAATGAAATAATACAATACTCATAAAGCAGTTGCTTCATTGCCCAGCACATGGAGATCAGTCAGTATAATCTGGCCACGATCTTTACCTGAGTAGTTTAATGAATGAATGAATTCCAGGAAGGAGATAAGATGTTGTTACCTTGAGCATACTTGAGTTTTGAAACTCATGCCACGTTTCACTCCAGGTCAGACCATCACACATTCCTGAATCTGGGCACATAGTCGCTGACTCTAAGGCCTAACCCCAGGATATAGCATTGCATCTGAAATGTCTCAGAAATGGAGAACACGGGGCTCAACTGGGAATGTTCCAGCACACACTGGAGCCAACAACAACTGGGTCATTCAGACTGTTGACTCAGTCTGGGGATCCTTCCACGAAGGCCCCCTAAGTAAAAGACTTGAAACTCAAAATTCTTGAGCTAGCAGCCCTAGGTATACAGAGGCAGACTCAGGCAACTGTTCCCTTCACAGCTATGTTTCACGGCTTTCAGAGAATCTACAGAAAGGTACTTTACAATCTCCTGTATCAATTGATTTTAATTGAGTATATACTGTTTCTTGGTTTAAATTTTAAGTATTTTATTTATACTTGGACATTTCATACATGAACATACCAATCACTCCTATCCCTAACCCCAGCCTCCCATTTGACCATCACCCCTGAAAATATAACCCTCTGTTTTGTTTTTTTAAATCACCAAGCCCACTTGGTGTTACTTGCTGCAATATTGACCGTTGACTGGTCTCCTCGTTGGCTTCAGCTTGTGGAGGCCTTCCGCAGATAGTTAAAGATGCCATAAACTCCTGAGGAAAATTGCCACTTTTTGCCAAGAATATAGCATTTTACACTCTCCTCTATGTTCTCGTGCTCTGACATTGTACCCCCTACTTCCTCCATGTTCCTAACCTTGGAGAGTTGATGTAGATTCCCACTTAAAAGCTGAGCCCTCAAGCATCCCTTACTTCAATATAAGTCTCTCCATGAACTGCTGTCTACTGCAGGAGGAAACCTCTCTGGCCAACATTAAAAACAATAACAGTGAAACCCATTCACCTTAAGACAACATGATTATAGCATTTTTATGGCCTGGTATGTCTGTTATTAAGTTATTTAGATTATTTAGATAAGCAATCATGTTAAGGCAACCAACCAATCAAGCAAACAGCAAATATACCACTTTAAAAAACAAACAGAGATTGTTTTGTGGTGGGTGGGACATATGTCTACCACCCAAAGCCCTGGGTTTCATTCTCCACACCTCCGTTAAGTTTATATTTAATTTTATTTAAATTTTATTTTTATTTGACTTAGGGGATCTTTATCACTCTCTTTGTTTTGTTTAATTATTATTGTAGACAGGGTCTTTTTATTGAACCTGGAGATACCTGTTCCCAGAGTAGTAGCAGGGCAGGAAAGTCTGGGGACACAGCTGTTTTTACTCCATCACTTGCCACCACACTCAGATTTTGTGTGAATGCTGGGGCCCTGGCCCTGGAGTCAACTCCTTATGCCCATATAGCTAGTATACTGCTCACCAAATCAGAACCCCAGCCCTGAATTCTATTTTTTAAAAAGAACTGTGTAAACAGAATCTTAGTATAGAACATAGCTGGCATTTCATATTAAAACTGGGTGCCCTCTGATAGGGAAATGAAGGGTCTTCACATCCGAGCTAGACTCTTTTCAAACCTGACAATCCATTCAGGCAACTAAGCTCTATTCACTTCCTAACTATACGCTCTCTGCAAGGTTGTCGTGGACCTATGGGTTTCTACTTTAGTCTCTGCCATTTCTTTAGCCTGAATTTTAGCAAGTTCGATGCATGAAGGGCCAGTGGGGAGAAGGAAACAGAAATACTTAAAAATGACTGGTCAACTCAATGACCTGTTTTGGTTAAGGAGTAAGAAACAAAGAATTCGCAGTGCTGCCTGGTCTTGGATCAGGCAAGCACTCAGGGCCTGCGTGGAGGAAGGCATGAAGAAGCTGAGAGGGCTAGGGAACAATGGGCCGTCAGAGATGCTATGTTATATAACTGGGTGGTTTGAATTCACAAAGTGTCAAGGCAACAAGTAGAGGAGAAAGTTGGTCCTCCTACTCCATGACAGGAGGGAGCAGACTCTCTCTGTGATGCCAACAACTGCCATTTAGGAAAGAGAGGCTGGCTCCTTTCTTCTTGGCACCTGGAAGGGCCTCAGTGACTAGAGGTTTTTTAAAAAATTAAGTGCATAAGAGTTTTGCCTGCACAGGCCAAAACGGGGTTTCAGATCTTGGGGACTAGAACTACATATGGGCTTGAGCAGCCATGTGTGCTGAAAATGTACCTGGATCTTCGGCAAGAGCAGCTAGTGCTCTTTACCACCAAGCCATGTCTTTAGCTTCTAGAATTCTTTAAAAAAATTATGGTGATGAAAGTCCATGAGCAAATGAGGGGCCCCAACAGTTCTTGACCATTTAGAAATATCCTTACCCTAGACATGTGAGCCTACTCTTCAGCCTCCATAGTGGTGATTCACAGACTTCATTTGCTGTTGGGCTCAGGCACATGGGCATGATGAACATGGAAAAAGGCCACGGAAGTGGGATATTAGAGGAAGATTATGAAATAAGGGAGTTGTGAGGGAAGCCTGGCTGGGTCAGAGGCTCCATGCCCAATGCCAAAGTCCTTAGCAGTGTCCAGCATGACCTATCCCATAATTCAAGAAGGACTAAGTCCCTGGACTGCTTCTAAGTTTCTTGTGGAGCTGCCCTGGTGTGCCATCCCTGAATGGCAGCCACACCCCAAGAATTCCTCCTGAACTCTGCACGTGCTGTTCTCTGGACCAGCCCAGCAACACCTCCCAGCTCTTGGTCTTTGAAGCTTCAATGTCTCAAGCCAGCTACACTCCCTATCCATGGGAATGCATACTTTCCATCCCAGCCACCACTAGTGAACGAACTCTTGGGCCCAAGCACATTCCATTGCCTCCATCACAGACAATTTGCAATTCTGACTCCCTCCCTACAGTGTTCCTTGTTGGAGAGCACACCCCAGGTCTTGTAATTTAGTTATCTTTATTTCCAGCCCCAAAGGTGGCCTTGTACCTTCCTGACATTGAGTGTCCCTTTGTCAAGCCCAGGTGGCTGTGAAGAGGCTCTGCCCTGCAGAAGACACAATGCTGATTTTCCTTTAGAGTTATGGCTATATTTTTTGTCCTCATACTTGTAACCTGGATGAGCACACAGAAGCTTGACTGCTGCTCTAGTTATTCGATTTGCTGGGCAGCTTACAGGTTTCTGTTGTCACTATTTTCATAAGGATGGCCATTACCAGGGGGAGGGGGCACTGGGCAATAACTAAAAGACTTGCTCCCTCCTGGGTTGTATAAATGGATAGAGATGGATGCTGATGCTGATGATGACACAAAAAACTCAGATGGATGCCCTTGAGCGATGAACTGATGTGGGAATGTCTTTCTGTAATGCTGTGAATATCAAGTTTTAAATAAAGGAGCTGTTTTGGCCCATGACAGGCACCATAGAAAAAGTAGGCAGGGGAATCAGAATAGGTAGGAAAGGAAGGGTGGAGTCAGATCAGACCGAGTGAGACGCCCAAAGAAGAAACATGTGAGGAACATAGGTGGCAGACAGCTAATGAGAATGGGTTGAGTTAAAATGTAAGAGCTAGCTAGCAATGTGCCTGAGCCATAGACCAAACAGCATGAACTTAATTAAGCGTCTGAGTCATCTTGGGGGCCTGAGTAGCAGGGGGCGGCTAAGGGGTCTGGGGCTGCAGGTCTGTGGGTCTGGACCTCTGGTGGCTTGGGGCCAAGAAACCTCATTGTAACAATGAACACTTCCTGCTCCTGCCTTGGAACATGCATATGTGACTGATTGTCAGCTGGAGAGGATCTAGACTCACCAAGAAGACAGCCTCCTGAGTCTGAGTGTAAGGGAGTTCTAGATTAGCCTAACTGAAGTGGAAAGACCCCATCTAGCTGCAAACATGGAACAAAAGGAAGGCAGTCTGGAAACCGGCATCCATCTCTCTGCTTCAGGCAGGCATGCAATGTGACCAGCTGCCACATAGACCTGCTGCCATTTCTCCCTGCCATGAATAACCGGAACTTCAAACCAGGAACCAAAATAAACACTTCCTTCCCTCCATGATTTTTTTGCCAGGTATTTTCTTATAGCAACAAGTGAGGCAACTGTGTTCACAGAGACTGGCTGTGCTTATTATTCTCATTCGCTAAGGTGACATGACTGGTCCAAAGTCATGCTGCGTGGGAGAGCCAACAGTGGGGCCCAAGCATCCTTATTTCAGAGCCCTACCTGCTTCTCAGCACCTCTTACTGCTGCTGCAAGTGTACATACACACTTAGATGTCAATAGACACATCCACATGCATATGTAGAGTTGGTCCGTGATTGTGCATGTAAATGTAGAAGTATGCTAGGGTATCTAAGGCTACCTGTGCATGTTAGAATGTCTGAACAGGTGTCTTTCTCACTTTGGGAAAAGCATTAGAATCTTAAGAGGGTTGTTTGTTAATATGGTCGAAGTTTCCCCCAGTGGCAAGAGCTCCACCACATACCCATACTTGTTAGCTTTCCCTTATTGTCCGTTTCAAAAGCAGAACAACATGAAGTTGAGTCTGCATTTGGTTGGATGCAGTTCCTTACTTTGCCCATGGGGGAAGGGGAGAGAACAGATAGATTACCAGAGGCCAGTTTTCACTAGTGAAGATTTGCTTTTCAATAACAAATTTATATGTAAATACAATCTGTTGTTTTTAATCTGGTGCTTTCAGGGCAGTCACCTCCCAAAGAGCACATTTTATTTCTAAGGTTGGCTTCAAGGTCTGTCCATTTTGGCTGTGCAAGTCCAAGGCAGACTTCAGGACCCAGTGGCATGTGTGGATATGACTGTAGCAACAGAGTGATGGATGTAAATCATACTGTCAAGGTCGACTCAGATGAGGCATTTTGTGTTCCTAGGCTGTGGACCACATCCTCTGAGAAAGGAACTCCCCAAGTGGACTAAAAGAGTGGCTAGCTCTATCCTATTAAAAGTGAGAATGCATTCAAGGCAGCAGACAGCCAGAAGAATCCACTGTTCATTGACAGTTCAAAGAGACAAGCACACTTTCCCTCCTCCCTGACATGTTCCCAAGTCCCCGGTGTGGGACACAGACACCTGGATGCTTTCTATGTTTACTTTGCTGTCAGAGAACTCTGTGCTCTGGGATTTGTTTGTTTTGCTTTGTTTCGGCTCTCATTCCACACGGTTTTATTGTGTTCAGGTTGTCAGGTTCCAGAGGGCTGGCAATGCCCTTGACGACACCTGCCCAGAGATTCCTACTATGTATCTTTTTATTCCTTCCACTTACAACTCCTTGAGATGTCTCCTTTGAGACAGTTTAAAAGCTTTGTGAATTTTAAAATCCATATCTGTATTAAAAGTACACAACCTCCTAACTAATCCAAAAAAAGTTTTCAAATGTTTTCTGTGGGTCTGAAACTATGAAAAACCTTATTGTTTACCCAGGAAGACACTGGATTCAGACTGGCGATATGCCTGAGGCCACTCAACAAGCAAGGGCAGGGAGACTGAGACCCCAAATGCAATGGCAAAGGACACCCAATAAAAATTTCTACTCCTAGACCTTGGCAGATCACAAGACAGCATGATATGAACACCCATTTTATGTGGGACTCAATTAAGAAAAGAGAGGTCCAGAGGCAAGATACAAATGCCAGGTATGGAAAATCCAGACAAAGAAAGTAAATAACACTTGGCTTTTCAAATTCTGAAATGATTTTTTTTTTATTGCAGAAAATGTGGGGGTAAAGCATTCAGAAGGCACATGGAAGGGGTTTCTGAGTGTGGATGTCTCCATGCTGTAGCCATACCCAGGTTCCTCCCAGGCTTTTTTTTCTAATGACCAGGTGAAGAGTCAGAAGAGAGTGTTATCCTTAATGTGCTGTGTGAGAAATGACTCAATGCCCTGAGGACATACATAGAGGCATCCATACCGCAGCACCTCTGTGACATTTGCAAACTCAGAATCACAGACTCTGACAATGAACATACCTTCAACTCCATAGATGCTGGTATTACTATGTGGATATTAAGGGCCGAATTATCCCCTACACTGAGGGCCACGGAGACGGCTCAGTGAGTAAAGGCACCTTCACTGAGCATGACACCTGAGTCCAGTCTCCCTAGATACACATGGAGAGAGAAGAAAACTAACTCTTAGAAGTTGTCCTCTGACATATGCATGAGAACCTTGACATGTGCCAACAAATAAATAGGTTCAAATACAATTCAGAAGATACATAAAAGCCTTATCCCTGAGTCTCGCAAAACATGACTTTGTTTGGGATCAAAGTTCCTTCATAGTAATCAAGTCAACATAAGATCATTAGGAAGGCTGATGTTTACTGGCGACCTGGGACCTCATCAAAAGAAGCGCTTTGGAAAGACACTTGCAGAGGGAAGGTGACACACAGGCAGAGTAGTAACCATACACACTGAGATCAGGAACACTGAGCTGGAGCCCACAGAGCAGCACAGATTGTGACCCCCCACCAAGGTCTGGAAAGAGTCAAAGAGGGACTGGAGAACCTGGTCCTGCTGACACTATCGCTTAAAACCTTTGGTCTTTATAACTATAAGAAAAAGGATTTCAGTTGCTTTCAGCCACCTAGCATGTGATATTTTGTTGTAGAAGCTCTAGTAAACAAAAACAGTGATATTCTTTTTTATACATGTGTGAGCACCCAGTAGCATTTTTGGTGGGTGATCTTGTTTGGTTTGCTTTTTGATGGAAAGAAAGGCCAGGAGATGTAGATTTAGGGAATTTGAGACTCACTGTTCTGTGTTTGCTCTACTTTTTTATCCTCCTGGATACACATGGGTTGGATGGTTTCCTAGGTTCCCCTAATATTAACTTGGAAACACAGGCTTGATGTTTTCTCTCTGTAGCAGGGGCTTCAGAAGTCCCCATGGCTGTTCTTATGGTATGGGTACAGAGTAAAGGAAAGACATCCTGTTCCCATCAAACTTTACATGTCTGAGGAACAAATTTTACATATGCTGAGATGTTGGGTTTCTTTCGTGGTCTATATAATCTTATCCTACCCTACTTTCATCCGACCAGGAATCTGAGCCTATGTATCAGTGATGCTAAAAGAAAGCTGTATCATGAGAAGTCACACTGGATGATGCACAATGAGCGCTCATCACAATAGAATGGAAACAGCTCACATAAGGTGAAGCCTTTCTTCATGCTCTTGGGGTTGTATATATGCAAATGTACACACTGTATACACGTTTGTACACATACAGGTAAACATTTAGCTTACGTAGCTGTGTGTGCATATGACTCACGACAATCTCAGGTCTCACCATTTGTTTTTCTGTTTTCGAGACATGTCCTTCACTGGACTGAAGCTCACCTGTAGTGGATTTATGATGTTACATTGTAAATAATTTTCCCACCTATGAGTTTAATAAAAAGCGCTGATTGGCCAATGGCAGACAGGAAGTGTGGGCGGGGCTACCAGACTAAGAAAACTCTGGGAACAGGAAGAACAGAGCAGAAATGCCAGACAAGCCACAAGATGCAGAGGACAACTATGCTGCTCTGTGAAAAGGTACCGAGCCCCATGGCTGAACAGGATAAGAATCATGGGTTAGTTCAAGAGTAGAGTTAACAAGTTATATGCCTGAGCCTTAGGTCAATCAGCCTAAAATTAATGTAAGCATCTGTGTGTCTCTGTGGGACTGTGGGACTGTGGGTCTGCAGGTCCCAACCTTGAGGCTAGGCCTGAAAGTCCTGGCCAGAAACCACATATTACACTCGCCATGTGGGCTAGGATAGCTGGCCTATGATCCAGCTTCTTCCTATTTCTTTCTTCCCAGCACTTGGATTAATGTTGTGGGCTTTATATTTGCTTGTGCCCTGTTCATCCTATTTATTGAGAGGGGACTAGGCACTTACAGTTTTTGATGATCCTAAATTGATTTTGCTGGGCAGCTGAATGAACAAACTCTCCTATTAAGAGAATATAATCTAACACCCCAAATAACAATCTTATGCTAAATGTGTTATTGGCAGATGGATTCCTAGAACTCCCTAAGACTGATTTGCCTTGACAAAATAATGATAAAATAGTGAACATTTCACTTTTCATAGATGGAAACTGAATCTCATACAGATGGTATATATTGCCCCAAATCACATAGTCAGGAGGAGGTTAAATTAAAAACTTGAACCTCAGTCTAAGATCCTCATTTTAGAAACCAGCATTCCTGGAACTTAGGAGATGGCTCAGTTAATAAAGTACCACACAATCATAGCATCTGCATTCAGATCCTCAGCACCCAGACCTGGACACATCAGTACCATACTCTAATTAAGATCTGTAGACTTGAAGACAAGAGGATGTCATTGTTCCACCAGCCTAGCTCCAGATTCAGAGTTAGAATCTTATCTTAAAAAATATGGTAAAGAGCAACTAAGAAAATCGCTCAATGGCAGTCTCTGGCCTCTACCTATGTGTGCACATGCATACATTCATACACATGTATACATGCTTGTGCACACATGCACACAAACACGCACATTACATAGACACACACAGAGAGAGGGGAGACAGAGGAGAGGGAGTGAGCAGGAGGGAGAAGGGAAGGTTAGAGAATACAAGGGTGAAAAGTCTTTGTTGCTCCTCAGATCCTTCCTCTGATGACTGAGACTTAATCCTGGCCACAAGCATCTGCTTTACCTGGCTGCTCTGGCAATGAGCTAAGTCATGAGTTTCTGGGAGGTGAATGGTGTTACAATTTTTTTCAATGAGGAGACTATGACACGGGCCACTGAGAAATGTTTCAGTCCCTCAAATCTCAAGCACTTGTACTTATCTTCAATAGGAATTAGAGTAAGATTGTCCCCTTGGTTGGGACTTACTGAGGGACCAGTTCAGTCCTCCACAATATGTTCAGTATATAACTCAAACTCCCTCAGCCAACAAATGGACTTTGACAATCCTAAATATTCTTTGCTATCCTGGCCTACATGCAATTATCCCAAGTTGGCTACTCCTCCCTGACCCTTTCCGCTGGATCAGTTACCACTTCATATGTAGGAATTCAGAACGAAGTTTGTTCAGGTAGATAGTGGATCCTGTTTCTTTATGTTTCCATGGTTGACTTTCTTCCCAGGAGTGCCCCTTTTTTCCTGTGCCCCAAAGATGAATTGGTCCATCATCACCCCATATGAGATCAGAGCTCTGACATATTGACTGGTTAACTCCAAGGTCTAGTCTAAATAACAGTGACTGGCAAACGACAGATGCCTGCTTTAAGAAAGTGAATCAGCAATGAACTAACAGGAAGTTTGACTTTCTTATAGTAGGCCAAGGGATTTCACGAACTGAGGAATCCTTGTTAGTTTTCTGACTGTATTACATAAGAATATTGGTGAGACTTATTGGGCCATTTGCCATCAGCCTGTGGTTCTTTCTATCATGGGAAAGTCAGGAGAGCCAAGAGTCTGAGCCCCTGCTGCTGGGAACATGTCCTCTGCCCCATTAAGAGGACCCCACCCCAGTAATTACAGGGTAAATGACTTGTTAAATCCAGGGCCTTTCCAATACATCCTTGGATGTGAAATTGATATTCCTTGGGCGGTTTATCTCACTTTTGGGGTAGTACATATTTCATAAAGAAAGGAAAGCTCTCCAATTAATAGTAATTGTGATCGAAGTAGTAATGGCCATCTCCATTCTCATTCCACAGGAGGAGACTGGAAGGCCCATGTTAATTGCCACAAAGAGCTCTGTCTATCTGAAGCAGTATATAAATAATAAATTAGAGGAAGAGAGAACAGTGCAACTGTTATGATCTTCCTGGAGGAAGGAATGGATATTTATGGAGTGCTGATTGCTAAAATCCTTCTCTGAGTAATTATTAGTAAATGGGAAATGTCTACGTTTGTAAGGGAATTTTAATTAAAGGGACGGTGACTCTCATTATGAGAAGAAATGGCATTTGGGGATTAACAGGGGGGTTCAAGGCAAATGTGTTGGGTCTGACTGGCTTCCCTTGTTGCCACTTGGATGACAGCAGGAAGCCAAACTCCTGTGGGTTCAATTTCTTCTGGGTTTTAAATCAAGGGCTATAAAGCAGTTATAATCATGATAAACAAGCTCTGACTGGATTCATGGAATATAGATTGAATGTTGAAAATTGACTTAGCTCAGTACTGCCCCATGGGGCTGGGCATTTATTTGCTTTTTCTTTTTAAGGTTTGTCTTATTAATGTGTGTGTATTTATTAGTGTGTATGTGTATTTATTAGTGTGTTTGTATGTGTGTGTGCAGTTTTTGTCTAGGTGCTTATAGAGGCCATAAGAAGGCATCAGGTTCCCTGGAGCTGGAGTAACAGGAGGTTATGAGCCACCAGCTATAAGAGCTGAGAACAGAACCCAGGTCTTCTTGAAGAGCAGCAAATATTCTTAACCTCCGAACCATCTCTCCATCCCCTTACCTAACTTGCTGAGCGAGCTTCAGCATTATCACATAAAAGATGGGCATCAACATTTTCATGTTGGCTCTATGTGGAGCAAATGAGTCCAGCTATGAAGAAGGAAGAAAGACAAGGAACCATTTCTGGAGTATCACAAACTTATATAATGTCACAGCATCATCTGGTCTGTTGGTTTATTTCCTTTGGCATGACTAATTTGCCATTCACAATTCAGGGTCAAGAAGAGCATGGTTCCTGAGCACGAGAAGCTCATCATAAGCAGTTTGATGAGATAGTCTTGAAGAAGACTCATCTTCATTTGCACAGGATCACAGCCCATTTCCTTATGGCAAGTCTTAATATTTGTGTTTATTGGGAGGTAGGAAGAGACTCGTTTAATGAGCTGATACAAGCCACTTGATATCTTTTCCAGAGATTTCTCTACGTTTTATATGGAACAACAGATATTTCATGGAGCCTTGTGTTGACCATTGTCCCTTCTGGATTCATGGCCAGGAAAGCTGAATCGAGAACTTCAGAAGCAGGAGAAAGAATGGGCAGGTAAGTAATCACAGAGGACTCTGTGGTCCAGGGATGATAGGCAAGGCCTCTTCTCCCTCTCAGGAAGACCAGTGATCCAGATTCAGTGCAAGGCTTTTCCTACCACCCTTAGAGGAAGCTTTCATATTCCAAATGTGCACCTATGAGCAGATGGTTGAGGTCTTAGCTTGGTCTTCAGGAAACACTGTGCAGCCTTAGATCCTGGATATCTCAGTGACTTGTGGCTATGGACCCTCAGTGTATCGCAGCATTTAAGGGAGCACGGCCTTTGGATAGGAGAGGCAGAGTTAAACAGTAGAAGCAACATATCAGGAAGCAGACTTAACAAAGGAAATGGATAAGTTTAAGTTAATCTAACATCCTTGCAGTGATCCAGTGGGTCATCAGGACACTAATATGAAGGTGGCTCTATTGTCAAAATTTAAGTTTTAGGGATAGAGAGGGAGAGAGCTTTGTAGACTAGAGCAAAGGGTTGCAAACCTTTTCATTAAGGCTTGAGTGTAATGTATTTGGCTCTGTAGACAGAGTGTCCCTATCACAAGTGTTCAGCTTTGCTATTGTTTCTCCAAACAGTCATGAGACATACGAAGTGGAAGAAACATCTGTGCAATAGTTAAATCCCATTTGTGATATTGAAACTTGAATTCCATGTACTTTTCACAAAATGATTGCCCTTTGGTTGCTTTCCTATTAAAAACAGTGTTTGCTTTTCTATTTTAAAATGCTCATGTCACGATTAGTTCATGCATTATACAAAACAAGCAGTGTCCAGAACTGGACCTGGTGAGCCATGTGTTGGTAATATCTCTCTGAAATAGTCAAAGAAAGTTAAAAAAAAATGAGAGAAAGGGTAAAAAAAAATGGAGGCAAGTTCAAGTGAGAGTTTTCTTTCTGGTTGGCGTTTAGAATATATTCCATGGTATATTAATATTGTTATTGATCTGTTTGATTGATTGGCTGATTTTTATTACCTAGGCTAACTGGCAAATGAGGAGAAAAAAATCAGCAATGGGTGGCCCAGTAACAGGTATGCTACAGCCAGGTCTTACTTTCTAAGCTGTAAGCACTGTTTCTGTTTTGAAGCTGAGAAAGTGGGCACAACGCACTGATCAAGTCCACCAAGCCCTGGGATGCAAACCCAGTATTGAGGCTTCACTGTATTGGTCTTCTTAAGTCTTGGCTCAGCTCTGGACTCAGAACTTTACAGATCATGCTTTATTTATATCTGTGCATTGGGGAAAACCATAGATTAAGAGGAAGATTTGATTCTGTGTATCTGGCAAATGCCAGGGCTAGGAAGCAGCATTATGAACTCACCAACTCCAGAAAGCTATTGTCTGGGGTGAACCTTGGCTGCTGATTCATAGTTTTAGCTATTTGGGAGCTTGAGGCAGAAAAGCTGTGATTAAAAGGCCAGCTGGGCTACAGAGAGTATTTAAAGCTGGCCTGAGACTTTATCTCAAGATAAAGCACAAAAAGAGTGTTTTTTTTTTTTTTTTTTGTGTGTGTGTGTGTGTGTGTGTGTGTGTGTGTGTGTGTGTGTGTGTGTATGTGAGGGGGGGCTTAACTAGTAGCATGTCTGCTTTGAAAACTAACATTGAATCTGCTCAAAAGATCTCATATGGTGGAAACAGAGATCCAATTTCTGTAAGTTTCATTTTGACCACAAGACCCATAGTACACATGTGATTGATCCTCCCACTCACATAAACAAACAAACAAATGTAATTTTTTAAAAAAAGAATGCACGGGTATTGGAGACATGGCCCAGTGGTTTAGAGCGCACTTGTTACTCTTTCAGAGGCTCAGGTTCAATTCCTGGCATCTACATGGTGGCTCACAACCATCTGTAACTCTAGATCCAGGGGAATCTGACATATTTTTCTAACCTTTGTGGACACCAGGCACACATGTTCTGCATATAAATACAAGCATAAAACACTCAAACAAGTAATTATATTTATAAACAAATAAATACTCATTTAAAAAGAATAACTGAAAGCACAATTCACAATTCAGGTGCAAAACCTGATTCAATTCTTAAAATGTGGGGATAGCAGTGTTGGGATATAGTTCAATTAATATACAATGTTTGATTCTTAGTACCACAGAAACAGAAGAGAACTATTGTCTTAATTATCCAGTTACATTGCATTCTACATTCTTTAGTTACATCTAAAGAATTTTAACTTGCAAATCTATATAAATGTAAGAAAGGCCTTTACACAAAACTAACAATATCCAGGATACTTGGACATCTCCTCTTGGACAGTCTGTGCAAAGGACCACACAGAAGTAATTCCTTTTACTACTCCAATTCTGTATGGTGTTCTAAATCAAGGCTCAGAGGTGGAGAGACTTAGCACTGTGAAGGGAGTTTGCCTCTACTTATTACTACTCTCCTCCTCCTCCTCCTCCTCCTCCTCCTCCTTCTCTCTCTCTCTCTCTCTCTCTCTCTCTCTCTCTCTCTCTCTCTCTCTCTCTCTCTCTCACACACACACACACACACACATTCAAAGGAAGGGTGCAGATTCAGAATAGAATAGTGCCTGGTGCAGAAGGAGATACTTAAAATAATTGTTAATAACTGGATGGATGATTGACGTAAGTAAGAGCTTGCTTTTTGATATATAGCCAGAAAATACAGAATGGATATAGCTAAGTGTCCTTATCTCATTGGATAATGAGATAAGAAACTCAAGAAGCCCTTCTAAAGAACTTAAAAGTGTGAGGAATCACCCTCACTCAGAAAGGACTGGGCAAGAAAGGTGGCTACTTTGACACATGTAGACAGCACTATGAAAACAGAAGAGCTTTGAGAAGCTGGAGTTGAGGCTTACAGAACATCATCTCCGTAAAACCAAGTACTCCTGTCTGTGGTCAAGATGTGATCATTATATTGTCGACACCACATTATGTTTTCTTAATGTAGTTTAAGCATGACAGCTTATGAGAAGACATTCACAATGCATTAGCTGCAGTTAGGATTTGCACAGGGCACCTGAGTGGGGATTGCTAGCCTGATGGGGAAGAAAGACAGAAAAGTAGTCTTCAGTCAGTCATGCCTGCAAGTGTCTACATTCAGAGAAGGGAAGAGAGAAATAGGAAAGTATAAGGAAATTAAAAATAGTAAAAGGCGAAAACAAAGAAAGAATGAGAGGCAGGAGGAATGGTAAAGGGGGAGGCTGAAAGCGAGGAAACAGGAGAGGCTTGTCGATTAGGGCTGGCGTACAGGTAAGTGTGGTGTTCGCCTGAGACTTGACAGCAGCCTCTGAATCTCCCATCACTGCTTTTGACAAGGGAGAGATAGTCTTCAGAGGTTTTCTGAAAACTTAGCTGAAGTTGGGGCTACCTGAAAACTTGCAGAGGAAGCTGGTGAGCTGCTCTCGGGAGATGACTGTCACATGTGAGAGCGGTGAACTTGGTCAGATCACAGATCAGAGCTGCCTGCTAGTCACCAGAGCCACCTTTGTTCCACAGATAATTCTTGTGGTCCCAAAGGGAGTCTACAACTGCAACAGGCAGACTGTCATAGTGGGCATGAGAGCCTAATGCTGATGGGCCATTGTGCTGGAGTCCCCATTTAAAGGCCTTAACCAGTTGGTGATAAAGGCAGTACTAATCATTCAGCTTATGTGTAAGCACACATCATCACAAGGACATGCTCACTGACACACTCGTGCATGTAAAAATTAGAGTATGCATGATGCCATCTGCACAACTACACACTAATATGTGCAGACTCACAAATACAGATAGTCCATGCTCACCCATGCATTCTTATGTTACCTACTTGCATATTAACATGCAGTTTCAAATAGAAATTCCAATATGAGTACACTCATAAATACATAAACAAAAACTCACATATGAGTATTTTTACCACACACAAATACACATTTCTATATTTTCTACTATATACACATGCATACTATGTACATTTATAACTAGTATGCTTGGCATATGCAGTATAAATGCAGACATATAGTCATTTACACTCATGTTCATGATTACACACATTTATGCAGACACACATGGACACTCAGCCACAGAGACACGGCTGAACAAACTCCACTGAATGCCTCTGAATGTCCCAATTCTGCACCTCTGAACTTAGTTTTCTGCAACATAAAGAACACACAGGACACACGCAGAAACAAATCTGCCTACTTACTCCACAGGGGTAAAGTGTTCCTGCTATGTCAAATATGTGCCTTGTATAGCCAGTCACTTTCTCTCTACCTAAAAAACAAAACAAAAACCTTGAAGAACATGTCAGGCCAATGCTTGGAAAAACCAGCAAGAGGTGGGGGTTGGCCTTGGTTCTGGTCAATAGACGGACATTTGTGTGGCTGCTGTTCTTCCCCCGCCTGCGTAGTATTCAAATTCATACATTGTGTTTGCCTTTTGTGTCCAGCTTCCAACAAGTCTTCTTTTGTTCCCATGACAAAGGCCAATAAACTCTGCGTGGAAAGTAAGGTTCAGGGGCTGCTGGACATTATGACTAATTGCTAGGCGTTTATATCCTTGAGACCATGAACTGATATCGGGAAACAATGGCAGAGAGGGAGTTCATTGAATGCAGAGAGCTCCCTGGTAACCCCATGGGGGCTGAGATGGGCAACAAAGGGGCTATTGAGACTGGTGGCCCCAGATGAAAACTGTGAGAGGGGGAGCGGGTGGCATGACCACATGGCTAGCCTCCAATGTGGCTTTTGTTTTCTGGACAGTGAAAACTGGCACATAGAGGAATCAGTTGTGTTTATCTTTGGGGGGGGGGGTTATGGATGTATGGTTGTCAAACTGAAATGATATATTCACAATGTGTGATGTGATTATTGGATGTCCACATATATTGTGAAATGATACCACATGCACACACACAGTCATCAACCACATTTAGCATTTGTATGTATGTGCCTACGGGTTTAAGGGTGACAGGACTTAAAATCTGCCCTCTTCTCAAGTTGCAAGTGACACAACACAGTCTTACTGTTGCAATCACAATGATATATATTAATCCTAGAAGCAGAAGCTGGTCGTTATGTAGGAAGTTGAAGGTCCATGGAGATGCAGAGAATCTCTTGCCAGGTAGACCCTAACTCTTAAGTGTGAACCTACGCCTGCTTTGCCATGGCCTTAGGTAATGGTAATGATTACTAAAGGTACATGAGAATAAGCTGATTGGGGGGCATCTCACCTAAAGGCATCACTTCCATCTGAATTCTGTCTGTTTTACCTCAGGGATACTGACCTTCCTGGGGTAAGAATGGTTTTGGACCTGCGCAAATCTCCAATGTGAAAATCCCAGGTTAGGGTGATCACTCTTCCATCAAAATACCATAAGGAGCAACCAATGGGAAGAGAGAAGATGCTCTGTTTTCTCTCTTTCTTTCTCTCATTTACCATCTTCTCACTTAATAAAACAAGTAGATAATACAATTACTTCCCTCCCATAAAGCAATTACTGAATTTCTATCTTTGACATGTAGTACATGTAGTATTCAACTGTAGAATTAAAAACCACCTGAATTTCTAAATATAACCCAAATGTTGATTTATATTTCTGTCAAATTGTGTTTCTCCATGAAGATGAGCCTCTAACAGAAGTCCATAGATGTGCCTTCATTTCCTCTCACTTCATCATTTCTTGTCCATAATTATTCACTGTTATCTTCTCTGTCGTCAGACATACTCCTGCTCGGTGTCTGAAGAAAGGATGATTCCACTGATGAGTTTGAAAAGGGTATTGATTATGATGTTCATTTATGCTGGGGCAATAAAAAATTGTGAAACTCACTGTGGGAGACTATGTTGTTACACTGTAAATAATTATCCCACCCACTGGTTTAATAAAAAGCACCGATTGGCCAAAGGCAGGCAGGAAGTGTGGGCGGAGCTACCAGACTAAGAAAACTCTGAGAACAGGAAGCTCGGAGCAGAATGCCAGAGAGAAGCCAGAATAAGCAAAGGACAACTATGCTGCTCTAAGAAAAGGTACCGAGCCGCATGGCTGACCAGGATAAGAGTCATGGGTTAGATGAAGGGTAGAGAGCTATCAAGTTATATGCCTGGGCCTTCGGCTAATCAGCCTAAAACTATTGTAAGCATCTGTGTGTCTCTGTGGGTCTGTGGGTCTGCGGACCTAAACCTTGAGGTTAGGCCCGAAAGTCCGGGCCAGAAACCTCTTACAACACTGTCACCAAACTGGGACATGCTATTTTGGGCAATCTGACACCATGCATTTTGGCCATGGCCTCTCACATTTGGCTCAAGAATAAATTATCTCATATACCTCTGGAGCTGAGGACTATACTTTGAGCTGGGGGCCTCTTCACCCTGTTTCCCATTTCAGAGTTAGGTTCATGAAATAATAAACTCTCCTACTTTGTTCCATCACAACTTGCGTGTCTGTGGTTTATCATGTGATACATTCTTATGCCAAGGTAAATGGAAGGCTTTGAAAAATACAAATATAATTCCCCAAACTCGAGTGCGACCACCTTGGGACTAGAGCCCTTGACAGGTGCTTTAAGGAATCATCAAACTGATAATCCAATTTCCAAAAGTTAATTACACAGAATAATCTGCCTAATAGGCATAGCATATAGGTCTCTCTTGTCATTTAAAAATTTCATCACATATATTTCTCCTGGATTAGTGCAATTTGTTACTGGTCCCCAGGGTCCCTGAGTCTTGACCACTTGTCATCCCAGTCCCTGCTTCCACACTTTAGCAAAATGAATCTTCTAATATGCAAAACAGACCATATATCTTGCTTCCTCTTCAGCATCTTCTATATGTTATGGAACCTTCTTGTCTGATTTTGCTTCTCTTTAGCCCTGTCTTTCATGGGCTTGACACAGTGACATCATTTCTGTTCAGGCTACCCACTGACACTTGAACTATTTTTTATCTTTTAGAACGTATCAGATCTACAAACTCTGACCAAAAACAAAGAACCATCCATTTGGAGACCTCAGCCTTTCTGTAGCCCCAACTTTACCCGTTCGAGTCTCACTTTACCTAGTCTTTGTTTTGTCTTTTCCCAGGGGACCAGGCTAGCATCCCTCCCTTAGAAACTTCTTTTCTAGCTGATATGACAAGGGTATTAAATTACGAACTTACATCCCGTTTCACCTGGGAACATAGCCAGGCTTGAACTCCCCAGGTCAATCTAGCTGACTGGCAGAAGGGTAAGAAGTAGGAACATAGAAGAAACCAAGGGTCAACCCTGCCATCATTGCCTTCAGTTGGAAGAAGACGCAGTCCAACAACATGGAATAAAATGAAGTAAACTTAAGCACTAATATATGCTATAAGGAAACATGAGATAATGGGCTATCAATCATCAAAGGGGCAGAGATGATGGGGAAGCCCTTGGCTTATGAGGCCGGGAAACCATTTCTGGAAAGGTGACAAGTGTTCAGAGAATTGAATGATGGAAAAGGAACATCTGTCACCTTCAGGGCAATGTGTTCTCAGCTATGGCTATCAATACCAATATGTGGGGAGTGGGGACATTTAAAATACAGACTCCTAGTTCATTTTCAAAGAAACTCTAACTTGGGACCTGGAGAAACAGCTCAGTGGGTTAAGAACACACACTGCTCTTGTATCACAAAACCACCTAATTCCAGAACCTGGGAATTCAACAGCCTTTTTGGACTCTACATCAATATTCACACATGTATAAGCACACAAACAAATAAATTCACAATTAAAATCATGTTTTCTTTTAGCTCTGGCCAGAACCTAAACATGCTTTCTGTGCTATCGAGGGCTTCCTTGCCACTCCTCTGAAGCATTCCTTTCAGCCCATCATCCCACCAGCTGTCTGTGGTCACCGCTGGCCTCCAGGCTCAATGTACTCACCTGCCACAGCCCCTCTTTACTTTCTTTCCTATTCTCCTCCAGGCAGCTGCTAAGATTTATAGCTTGTCTGCCCCAGAGTTTTCTTTTAAACTCTAACAAAACCTTTTCTCAAGGTTTTAAATAATAATGATAATAATTAATAATAATAAGTCTGATCAAATAAAATCTAGAAAAACCCTGATGTCAATGGTTTAAACGAATATGAGGACTTTTATATTTAATTCTTTATTTAACTTTAATGTCTGGTTAAAATTTGTTATGAATTGATTCAAGGGATGGCCTTTACTAACAGAAGCAAGTCTGGAGGTGAGGGGTTAGCCAGGCAGTCACATTCAGCCATTTGGCCAACTTAAAAAAAATTCTGAGTTTTGTTCTGACCTCTGTAGGGAGATACAGGACTAGTGTCTCTGCTAATAGGATCTGGGTCATCCTTTTGAAATAGTCTGTGACTGTGAACAGTAGACGGCCAGGTACAAGAGTCATTGTTGTGGAAGTGTACTGAGAGAGAGGGAGAGAGAGAGAGAGAAAGAGTGGAACGGTGGAGAAGGAATTGGAGAAAGTTAGATTCCAGAAAACGCCTAGGCAGGGAGTGTGGTTCCGTTTTAAAAGGAAAACTATCAGAGTGACTTTCAGGATTTGGGATCTGAACAGCAGGGTAGATAGTATCTCCGTTTGCTCAAACAAAATAAACAAGGAGAGGATTGGCCATGGAGGAAGCATCACCGAGTTTCTTCAGAGCACATTAACATTGAAATTTCTAGTAAAGAACCACAGGAGTGAAGGCCGATGTTGGAGTGTTGGAGCCCAAGGAAAAGATTGTGTTGGAGACAGAAAGTGAGATGGACATGGGCGTCCAGCTACGTTTTAACGGCAGAAGAGGCTGCTGAAAGAAGTGACAAGATTGACCATTGACTAAAGGTATGTGCCATCAGGTTAGCAAGATGGAGGTCTCAAGTGACATTAGGAAAAGTTGTTTAGGTAACATATGAAAAGAATGGATTCTGAAGAAACCAACTTGTGAGGAAGGGGCTTTAATACTAAAAGCAACAGTAGTAAGTGATGTCAGGTTCATTGCATATTAAGTAAGGTAAGTCAGGGATGAACGAATGGGTCTAGGCATGGTGGATGGATGAGTGAGCCAACTATTCGAGCCCTAGTTTCCAGGCCAGTGCTAGCTGCTTGATGGTATACTGACTAGCAGAGGAATCCTTTAGCCTGAGGGAACTTCATAGTGAACTGACTGTCACTGGCTTATCAGGGAGGTAGCTCAGATCTCAGTGGCCTCCTGGAAAAATAGCCATCAATCTTTCAGGATTGGGGATGTTTCCAGGTGTTTCCTGCGTGTGCCAGGTGGACTGATGAAACAGCTTCCCAGGGAGGCTTGGTACTTTCCTCCTCCAGCAGGCAAGGCCCTGTGAAACGTTCCTATATGTTTGAGGTCTGATGCTTCTATCTCAAATCTATCATTTGGTGTTATGGTTCTTTCAGATAGCTTGTAGGGGGAAAAAGACTGAGTTTTCTAACATGTTTACTTTCATATTTCATATTTTCAGTGTTGTCTCTCTCTGTGTGAGTGTGTGTATTTGTGAGTATGTGTGCATGAGAGAGACAGAAACACAGAACACACACACACACACACACACACACACACACACACACAGAGAGAGAGAGAGAGAGAGAGAGAGAGAGAGAGAGAGAGAGAGAGAGAGAATTTTGAGTAGTAACCCTCATCGAGTTGTTTTATATTTTTGTTTTGCTTTGAGAGAGGGTCACCCATTGGTCTAGAACTTGGCCAATTTGTCTGGGTCTTCATGCTTGCATGGCAAGCACCTTATCAACTGAGACATCTCTGTAAATACTTGGAATTACTTTTAATATCCCCAGTATTCATTCCATCCTTATGACTTTCTTTTTCCTGAAAAGGTAATTAAAAAGGAAAATGAATTCAAGAAATCAAAACATAAGTAACAACAATCCTAACCCCCTTCTATTTTCTCTCTCAAAGGAGCCAAAAGCCAACACCACTAAATTAGGTGCCATGTTCTATGATCTAATATTTCAGTGTGGCTCTAAGTTCCTCATCTCTCCGTGTTTAAATAGTGTTCTTTGAAGTCAACCTCATCAATAAACCACCCTAGAGATGTTTCACAGAACCAAAATAATGAGTAATAATTAGGGATATTTAAAAAGTGATATTTTTGCTGCAATTTGGAAATTAATGTATGATTTTGGCAAGTCTCCAGTTTTATTCAATAAACGGTTTCTTCAATATAATTCTTTTGCTAATCTGTACAAAGGCACCTGGAGGCTGGCAAGCTTGGTGTAGCTTTCTTGCCAGCTGATTGATTTTGATAGAAAAGAAACTTATGACATTATAACAAAGTGTGACCACACGTGAATAAAATCCTGACTTGGCTTCACCTATTATAGATAGTTAACATGTGGAAATCCTTGCCTGAACTCTTTGGACTTCTCATCACCCAAGTCAAGTTTTCAAAAGTGTTTTCTGAGAAATCTGATGAAAATTTTAAAATTACATATCTTGAAAGAAAGAAGGGAGAAGGGCTTTGAGGTACTGTCCTCTGGACATATCACAGTGGTTGCATACGTGGACCTCCAGGAGTTGTAGTCATCTGCTCAGTATCCAGCCATTTAAGCATTCCAGCATGAATGAAAAAGGGGCTTCTGAGGCCCCGCCTTTAGTTAAACAGCTGTTAATAATTGATATCTGTTGAAAAAGGGTCAGTTACTCTTCATTGGGGATATAGGCATTGGTGGGCTGCCCATGTTCCAATGGATGACCTCATGCTTGTGTGCATATGGGTAGGACTAATTGTATTTAGAAGGTGAAAAATACAAAAGAAAAAAATAAGGATATGAAGGTGAGAGCGAGATGTGATGGGGGTCTGGAAAAGGGAAGCTAGAAAGGGACTGAGCAGTACGTACAGTCAAGATGTATTTTATGTATGAAGACTGCAAAGAAGGAGTAACATATAAAATAGGAAGGAAATTTAGAGAAAGAAGTAACCTCAAGCATTTTCTTTTATTACACAGGAGGTGATAGTATATGGTGACATATGATACATATAAGTATATATGTACATATATACTTTCATATTTTGGAAAAACAAAGACTGATTTAATATTTGATGTAATATGGCATATAATTAAAGGAGCTCATCAAATTTTTGCATCACTATTCTTGAAATAATTAGAAACAAAATTAACATTGTTCAAAAGTTCTCTTTCTTCTCTTCCTATGCTTCCAACACCAGTGAGCTCTTTCCTTTTCAAAAGTTTTAATTTAATAAATTTTTATGCATATGAGTGTTTTGACTGCATATAGGTATGTGTATCTCATACATGTAGGACAAAGGCAACAGATCTCTTGGAACTGGTTCACAGATAGTTGTGAGGCATTACATGAGTGCTGGGAACTGAGCTCCAACTCTCTGTAACAGTATAAAGTCCTATTAACCACTGGACCATCTCTCCAGCCCTGCTCCCTCTCTTCTTGTAGACTGTTGCTCTTGGGTGTTGCATTTCCTGGCTATAGCTAAATGAACACCAGCACATACCCTCCATCAGGGTGGAGTGCTTCAGGAAGAATTGAGATTACAACCAGACTAAGACCTCATGGCCTTTCTGTCATTGAGCCAAATGTCATTCTAGATAATGTCCTTGAGTAACTTTGATCAATTTTTATTTTTCCTTCAGTATAAAAATCTTTGTATGCATTGGCTTGGCAAGTTCAGTCATACAACAATGTTCCGAGGATTTCTGTGGGTCCCCAGGACACAGAGATAAGCAAGAAATGATTCTGTTTCCTGGAACTCTTAAATTAGATTCCATAATAATTGAATAATTAAGAGATAATGTTCAAAAAAACACTATAAATAGATCCTTGACTTCTGCTCCTTATTTCTTCACTTTATAACATGAAGTTGATTACATTGGATCTGATCTGACAAACTCACAGGGTATTTTTCACTTTAGAGTTTTTCTCCCTGATAAAGCCACATAATACTTCTTAATTGGATGGACTCTGCAATCATTTGTGTGAAACCACAGGTCCGTATGTGTAGCAGACATTTTTATGAAGATGGTCAGAACTGATTGTTGCTATCTGATAGGTGCCTGTCTCTCCTACTTGTCTTGCTAACTTATATATCCACAAAGGTCACAGGACTGACTTTCGTGTGATGGACAAATCTCCTCCAATGCTCAGTATTATTTGGAGAATCTATTCTCCCAAAGAAATAAATGTCTGCCAATATCCCACATGCTTTAGAGTTCTCCACTTTTGTGTCTAGGACCTGAGTAAACTCTTATGGAATCTTGGTACCAACTTCTATTCTTTTTCTCTTGTTTGTTTGCTTTTTCAAGACAAGGTCTCACTACATAACTCTGGCGGTACTGGAACTCACTATGTAAACCAGCCTATTGGCCTCAAACTCATAGAGATCTGCCTACCTCTAATGTTTTGTAATTAAAGCATTGTGTCACTTCAACTGGCACCCAACTTGAATTATTAAATTGAACATTTTCAAGCCTTTATAAAGTTCCAACCTTGACCTGCTGTATACGTGGGACTATAAGGATATGTACCATTGGCAACTCTGTGTGGACATTCTGCTACTATTGAATAGTTCTAGATGGCAAATAATCAAGTCAATATCTGTCTTTTGTCCAAGGGGACACTCAGCATGGTATCTGAATTATATGTTGTAGGATGAGGCTAGTATCTATTCAATCATACATTTACTAAATGGTTATATCACAGAGCTTTCTCAGCCATGAACCTTTTAAATATCCCAGTGTTAAGCTGAACCCAACTCTGGCTACTCTTGGTAGTTAAAACCAGTCATCATTAATTTTTGACTCTCAACTCAGACCATGTCAATTATCATCATCATTAGTATCTAGTTCCAAAATTCTACTGTTGTGTAATCAGTCATCTTTGTGTTTTTGTTGCCATGATGCTGTGGATACAGTATTTAAGTTCCTGCATCCCAGGAAATTCCTGTTGTGGTTATGATAACCCACTCATCTACACATCTAAGCTCAAATATATCTGAGCTAGCTGGAAGTCTTCCCCCGTGTCTACATTTTACATTTAACTAGGTATCAAATACAAGTTTGAAAAAAAAAAAAAAAAAAAAAAAAACCTTGGGCTGGCTTTTATAGATTTATTTTAACAATGACTTCCATGGCTATCCCATAATTACCTATGTACTAGGTCCATTCTGTTGTTGTGACAAACGCTGTGACCAAAAGCAACTTAATAGAAAGTTTGATTTAATCTTGCACTTTCAGGTCAGAGTTCAATATTGAGGGAAGTCAGAGGAATGACTCAAGGAACTTGAAGTATAACATTGGAGAAACATGAAAGAACATTGCTTGATGTTCCTTCACAGGATCACTCTGGTTCATATACTCAGTTTCATCTTATAGTGTAGAACAGTGATTCTCAACCTGTGTGTTGCAACTCCTTTGACAAACCTCTGTCTCCAAAACTATTAACAATTCATAAAGGTAGCAAAATCACCGTTCTGAAGCAGTAACAGAAATAATTTTATGGTTTTGTGTCACCACAGCATGAAGAACTATATTAAAGAGCTGTAACACGAGGAAGGTTGAGAACCACTGGCTTAGAACCACCTACCTAAGGCTGTAGGCTAGGTATTCCTAAATCAAATAATAGTCAAAACAATCCCTCAAAGACATACTCACAGACTCACACAGTTACTCAGTTGAAACCTTTTTTATCAGGTGACTGTAGAAAGTCTTAAGTTGAGAGTTATGACTAAGTAGGACTCCTACAATTGAAACCATTGTAGGACCCTTAAGCATGAATCACACACCTTTTCTAATGGGACAGGTCAGAAGAGGGCCTCAATGTCTGCATTTCTAACTATTTATGCTCATACTTTAGAGCTCTGTAACTTGGGGTTCAAAACTTAGTGCCAGGGATTTTTTTTTTTTTTTTTGGTCACATTCAGATCCATTGGGGAGATGGAGCCTGCTGGAGATTCCAGAAGCATGTAGGCCACACAGCAATGACACATTCCTGACTAGGTCCCTTTGTGGATGACAGAGTTCTACATCAGCAGGAAAACCCTGGCACCAGACAAGTGCATTGTCCAGTGACCTGCTCAGCTGTGAGCTCTTTGTATCTCATCCTAACTCCCATCCACAACAATCAGTCATAAAGCAAAATGCAGACTCAGTTACTTTAGGCAGATGATTCGGGTTGGGATGCCCCTGGCTTGTGATTTGAGCTGCAGTGGTATGGTATCATCCATCATGCTTAAGATCTCAGCATGTCCTAGACTCTCCACCAGCCCAGAGTACTGTCCCCCAAAACTGGTAAGTTGCTCCTCCTCAACCTTCACCTGGTCTAAGTCTGGCTGTTAATAGTTAATGTATTTACAGAGCCTATGTCCATCCAGGGTTGTCCTCACCCATTTGTTTCTTGGCTGGGGGTTTCACATGAGAAGTATTTATTATGCCTACTATGTCCAGGCATTTAGGACACAGAAATGAGTAAATCCAGTTCCAGTCACAAATCCTATTAGGTATGAAACTTAAAGAAGTTTCCCGATGTCTTCAATTTGAGCAAAAGCTCACATAAACCTAATAATTTACATAATTTGGTTTCTTCCTTATAGGAGACAGAATCCTCATATATATATATATTTCAAAAGAATAATTTACAAAATTCTTGCATCCCCCACCAGCTTTCATATTCTTGAGATGAAACACAAGTTGCCAGGTGGATGGACCTCTCACAACACATATTAATATCATTGTTCCAGTGAAACTGCCATGGGATTATTGTAACTGTTACAGTGTAACAGACTGCCCCTACACACCTGAGCTTAAAACTATATACATTGTGAAGCCATGTCTTTCTTGAAATAGAAACTGGGGTACAGTTACCTTTTTTTTTTAAACAAGCTTACAATTAGCTGAGAATAGTCAGTGCCATCCGAAGACTCAGCTAAGGAAGCATTTCACTGGAAATTCTCTGAGGACTGTTAGCAATGTAAAGTTCCTCAATGGCTTTAGGCTCACAGACCTCTGTCTTCTCCCTGGTAGATAGAAGGGCACTCTTTGCTCTTTGTCCTAAGAGCTGTTTCCACATGGTTGCTTGCTTTATCTATGAGTATGAGACAAAAAGCAGCAAGAAGAATCTAGCAGACAGACAGAAGCCAGAATTATTTGAATTCTCACAGGAGTAAAGAGCCTATCATCTTTGCCTTATCTTGTTTGTTTGAAGCATAAAGTCAAGCCATACTCCAAGGAAAAAAGGTATGAATGTTGGGGTCAGAAGTCACTTAGGGCCATCTGAGAAGTTCACTACCATGCCCTTGGATTAGCTTTGGCCCTCTCGTATACGCTTACATAACACCCTGTTCTTAGCAGCGATAAGACCTCTATAACTGATTTTATATGTCAAATTGACTGGGTCTAAGCTCCAAAGTATTTGGGCAAGTTCCATCCTAAATTTTATTTGGAGGTATTTTTTTTAAGTGAGACTGAATTGAAATCAGTAGACTTTTTCAAAAGCATATTGCCTTTCTTGTGACATGTAATCAGTTGAACAGCTTTGAAGACTCACATTCCCCAAGCAGAAACCATTTTTCCCCTAGGCTTGATGATAATGTGACCTCTGGTGTTAATTCACCCCTGTGTCTCCAGCATGGTAACCTGCTTTGCAGATTTCAGACTGACCAACCCACAATATTTTATGAGATGATTCTCTAAAATATATTTTTTTCTCTCCTTTGTTGCTTCTGTTCCTCTGAAGCACCAGATGTTTCCTGACTATAATTGTGACACTTTCCCATCATCTTTTGACATCCTTTATCCAGGAGAAAGCCTGCTTCCAGTTACCATGGTCTCACATGGAGCAAGTACCTTCTCACAGCTGTCTTCACCCTTTTTTTCCCTTTCTCACTATATCCCTTAAGCATCTGGATTAATACAGGGGCACTTTCCTTCTTGAAGCATTTAGTGTTTGAGGCAGTATTTGTCTTTCCCACAAGCCTCTAGTCTCTTTGAACCTGGTACCATATTGGTCTTGTTTGGTGACAAGTTTCTCTGATACTAAAAGTGTACTGTATGTACATGAGTAGATACCATGTGTCCATGGGAGTGCAACAGAGCCTTGAGTCCATGTTCAGTATAACAACCACTTGAAATGCTCTTGATTGACAACTAGATTCTACCAGTCAGTCTGCTGTAAGTAATTCTTTATGTAACTAGGTGTAAGATTGAATCTCCTACAATTTTGGAATAAATGAAGTGAATGAGCCTTGGCTCAAGACACTTGGTTTTCTCATGCAAAAACTGTCATATTGTGTGAAAGCACAGGCATTCTATCTCTTCTATGAGATGTCAACTCATGCCATCTTTTTCTTTTTAAAAATCCAGTCTTGGTGAATAGAAATACTTAAAAATTGATTTAAAGTTTCCTTTTCAAGAGAGAAACATAAAACTCTAACTGTCATTAACTTGGAGGATGCAAATTTGTCCAGAATTGGCACACTGATGTGGTAGCTTCTGGGTTGTCCTGATGAGTCAATACATTGCTAGGTGATTCAGCACATGATGGCTCATGATGAATGCCAGTGTCTTACTTTTCAAGTGAAACCTTTCTCTACTTTCATTTTCACCAACTTTTCCAGTAGTACAGGTTCAAACAAGTGATCAAACCAGAAAACAAAGATTCCAAAACCAAGAAATATTTGTCCTTCACTGTATGTTAATGATAATGTGTTAAAGTTGTAATATCAAGGTTCAGTGAAGGAATTGGGGCAGGGGCCTGAGTCTCTAGAATTAGAAATGGCACAGAAATAGGTTGAGGTTATTAATGTCTTATTTGGCAAGGTAAAATAACTTGGTGACCACTTCCCAAGATCTATCCCTACTGATAACAATAAGAATTCATATTGATTAGAGGTTTAACTAGACCTTCCCTGGTTTTGAAGACTAATCATTTGTGGCCATGCTGCCTCCAAAGGTGAAATGCTTAAAGTACCATGTGAGTACATAGGGAGTTGACAGTTGATAACACCTTGCATTCTGGCCCACTATTGCAAAATTTTCTGTAGGGAAGGGTAATTTCTGGTCTACTGGGCTGTATTGAGAATGTGTAAGTACTCTTTATCCCAATATTTAAAAGGTGACCTCTTAGCCTGGGGGTGGTGGCATGGCACATGATCTAAGTAGATGATAGTGATAGTACCATATAGAAGGTGGACCTATAACCTAACAAATGAGAACAGGTAACACATGGTCTAGTCAAACATCTGTTTGTGGCCTGAGAACATCTCTTAAACAGGTGGCTAGTCAGGGAGGCTCTACCCAGAAGCTTTTATAAGAACCATTTTAATGCTCTGTGAGGCATCCCTTGAGGTGAATAGAGTAGGGCACTTCCTATATCTGGGAAGGATATAACACAGACAAGGTTTAAAGGGAATCAAAGATAATCAATGAATATTTGATATTTGAGACATGAGTTTCTGACACACAGTGAAGCCAAGTGGAGACATGTGAGTGTAGCAAAGACAGTACACAAGTTGGACTTCCTGATATTTTGTCAAACTAGCTCAAGATAGGCCATATCAACACTAATATCAACACTAAAGATGCACACACTTTCTTGACAACTGTAGTTGGTCAGTCATTTTATGGTTGTGTTATTAATCTAAACCAGCATGTTGCCAATCAAATATTCATCTCATTTTGAAGGTGAAGCAAACTAGCTCCCAGAGAAGACTGAAAACATTACCAGGCAAGATTAAACAGCTAGTGTTGATGGTAAAACAGAGATTCAACCTGTGATGTTGAAGTTCAGGTTCAAGAATACCATTGAGTCATGGAATAGTCTAGAAACAATGTGATTTTTTTTAAATGATCTTCAATATAAATTCTTAAGTGTCATTTCTGTCAGGAACTTCATAGCTTTCTGTTTGCTTATTTCAGTTATTAAATAGTCACCATTTCTCAAAATAGCCCAGTTTACTGTGAAATCTGGGAGGTGGCAATGCAAGGTACATATAACATACATATGATATTGGACATTAAACATTGTAATATCCATGTTTGTCCTCTATCATCTATCTATCCATCTATCATCTCTCTCTATATATATATCTTTCACCTGTATATCACCTATTATGTATCATCTCTCTATCTCTATCATCTATCTGTTGTCTATGAACTATCTATCAGCTACATATTATCATTTGTTTGTGATAATTAAGATAGCTATTTCTTGTGGATTGTATATATCTTCTACAGTAACCATCAGAAGTGTCTATGGAGAATTTTCCCATTCTTTCCTTTCCTTTCAAGGTATTTGTGTTTATATCTTTATGAGTCTAAATGAATTTTCTGTGAAAATATTCTGAAAAGGTTTTAACATCTATTCTTCATCAAGAGCTTCTTTACAATGGTGGCTTGGCAAACTATGTCTAGCAGTCAATGTCTTTTTTTTATTATTTCTTTTTTCCAATATATTATTGTAAATAAAGTTTTGTTGGCATACTTCCATGCCTACCTATTTATGTATTACCCATGGTTTCTTTGGAACTACAATGGGCAGTGTTATTGACCTGACAGATAATGTCTGGCCCACAAAACCAAAAGTACTTACTCCTTGGACCTTTAGCAAATGTCTTTCTCATCTCTTTTCCTAGAATATACATTCTCATAAACAACCTCCAGAAGATGATGCTGAAAATGTCATCAGCAAAAACAACTCATACAATCTAGGTTTGATCTGTGCATCTGCACAACAGATGAGGTTCTAGGACAGGGAGGGGCACATCTTATTCATTGAACAAGATTGTTATGATAAAACTTTATAAAAGCAAAGAGATATTGACACTGAGACTAGCCAACAGGACAAGGACAAAGCATCTGCAGGTTGTAGAAGGTGTCTGGACTGTATAATGTCAATTGAAAAAAAAAACACACAGACACAAAGAGAGACACTAAGAACATATTTACATTTTCCAAGGCCTAGATTATACTGGCTGCTGTTGAATTAGTCCAGGGGATTTATACTATCCTGAGGTGTAGTGGGATTATGATGTTACATTGTAAATAATTGTCCCTCCTACTAGCTTAATAAAAATGCTGATTGGCCAAAGGTAGACAGGAAGTGTGGGTGGGGCTACCAAACTAAGAAAACTCTGAGAATAGGACCACCAGAGCAGATATGCCACAGAGAAGCCAGAAGATGCAGAGAACAACTATGCTGCTCTGAGAAAGGTACCAAGCTGCATGAACAAGATAAGAGTTATGGGTTAGGTTAAGAGCAAGAGCTAGCAAGTTCTATGCCTGGGTCCCAGGTCAATCAGCGTACAACTAATACAAGTGTCTGTGTGTTTCATTGGGACTATGGGACTGTGGGTTTGCAGGTCCAGGCCACTAAGCTAGGCCAGAAAGTCCAGGCCAGAAACCTCATACAACACTGAGGGTTCCCTATTAACTCATCTCCATTAATATTCATAGAGAAATGTTCACTTTTAATGGGTATATTTATAGTTCTTTGGATTAACTAGTATTTGTTAGTCTTTGTTTAAAATCAGTCACTATGAGTTACCTGCTTGAAACTTTTGAACATTTTGTTTTATCTAAAGTAAGTTATACAAGTCTGAAGCATGGCTGCAACACAAATACACATACACAGGATGTAAGAAAAAATGTTTTGAATATGAATGTGCATGGTATTAGTGTACACACACACATATATAATGTGTTTGCATACCTGTGGGTGTATGAGTATGTGCTGGTACATGAATACATACATGTGTTATAGTCATGTGGTTGCCTAAGGCTGATGTTGGGGTATCTTCCTTGATCACTCTCCAACTTATGTATGGAGACACTGTCTCTCTGAACCTAGAGCTGTCTAGGTACATCTAGTCAGATTACTGTGGAGAGCCTGTCTTGACACCCCATTCCTCTATGCCCACTGAGAGTTCAGTTGGGTGGGCTACCACACCCACTCAGATGTTCCAGGTATTCTGGGAACCTAAACACATGTCTTTATGCTTATATGGCAAATATTTTATTCCCCAAACCATCTCCTCTGCCTGAGAAAAAATTTTGGTTAGCAATAATAAGAATACTCTAGTAACTACATTTTCTCGACACACATCAACTACAAAAATAAGTTCAGTTTCTAACCCTTCCAGGTTTAGGGCTCTTTATGTTAGAATCTGGGGATATTTATGAACTAAGAAAGGATGGGTCTATAAATGACTCCTGCTTTCTGTTCTCTGTCCTTTGTCAGTCCCACCTTTGTGGGATTGATGACATATTTTAAAGGACTCAAGAAGCAGGGTGCATTGATGTTTTGTAGAAAGAAAATGTAAATATGTAGCATCCTATGGCCTCATGAGTGCTATGTTTAGCCTGTGACATACTGTGGCCTCCATAGGCCAGAACTTTCTCCTCTAGTGCACATTAATGATACTTCTTATATAATAAAGTTTATGGAAAACTCTCATTTACCGTAGAGAATATTCTGCACAGGAAGAGAAAGGCTTTAAAATAAGGGAATGAATGAAGCTAGTTCATGGATACAATTGATTTGGCAGGATCTGGGGTCTCTGCTAAGCATGTTCTGTGCTTTGGGATGGGTGGGAGCTGCTTAGTACCCCTCTTGGCAGCCATGGTGAGAAAGGAAAAGAAAGTTGAAGAAGGCCACAGGGAAAGTACTCACTTGGTGTGAGAACATGGTAACTGGAAACAGCCTTCCTCTTGGCCAAAGGAAGCACCTAAAGATGACGGACGAGTGTCACAATCATAACCAGGAAACATCTGGCAGGACCAGGAAACGGATAGAATTTGGACATAGTCTCATCTGCGGACAGTACAGTGAGATCCAGGAATATGAAGACATTTTAACTTTGTGATGAGAAGATAGAACTAAAAATATAAGAATACCAAACTACCTAATCACCTGTGTTCTTGTTCAAAACTATTAATGCCTAAGTTTTGTTTTAATTATTATTTGGTTAGTATTTGCGTTGGGTATATTATAAATACCAAGATAGAAAACTCCAGAGGCTAAATTTCTTTGAAAAGGCCAGAGCAGGGAGGAGGGAGGGGAGTGCAAGCAAAGTCTCCTGGAAAACTATCTTAAATTTTATTTTTCTATAAAACTATTATCAAGGTCCACTTGGGAAATGGAAGGTTAGATGCTTAATTAACACATGGCTTTGGAGTTAGACTGGATGGCACCTCTCCAGCAGGAAACAGAACATCTTCCTTATGGTTTTTGAAAGAATGCTGAGTCAGGTAAGAGACTTTTCTAAAAGACTTAAAGAACTCAAAGTCAGAGAAGCAAAATGAACTTCAGTAATGGGTGACTGGGATGCTTTCAAAGCATAAGCAGTAGGGAGACCTATCAGGACAGCATCAGAGGCAATTTCATAACACATCAGGAAGAGGCTGCCTCTTCAACTAAACGGATTCACCCTGATTCCATTTATCTTTACTATGCCCCACCAAACTCAGCTGTGTTCCATCGCATGAATACATTTAGGGGTCATATAGGGGTGCATAAGAAAGAAACAAAAAAAGAATCTAAGAAGATATAAATTTTTAATTGTATAGATTGCTAAGTGTTTACCTTGTGTTGTAAAGCCCTAGGTTCAATCCTCAACACCACACCAGAAAACCATTAATGAATAAATGAATGGATGAATTAAATGTATGAATGTTTGGAACTGGAAAGATAACTCAGTCAATGTGAGGACCCGAGTTTGATTGCCCAGCATCAAAGTGAAAAATGGTGGTCCCATAGAATACATCGAAAATGCCAAAGCCAGAGTCAGGGGCTCCCTGGGCTCACTCATGGCTTCCTGGGTGAATACTATTCTTTGTGAGGGATCCTGTATCAAAAAAAAAAGAAATAATGTGGAGAGGGATTGAAGATGACACTGGACATTGACATGTGGCCTCTACACACACACACACACACACACACACACACACACACACACACACACACACACACACTAGCAATGTCTTAATTGTTTTTGGCTTTTGAAAGCTTCAGCTTCAGATCTGAACCACTACAAGGTGGGTGGGGTCCGATGACCTAGTATGGAAAGAAACCCCCATCCTCAGTGGTTCTCACAGAGGTGAGGTTAAACCTAAACTTCAAACTTCAAAGAGAGAACTGAGATAGAACCATTTCCAACTTCCAGCTTTGAACAAGTATGTCAGGTAGGGCAGGCTGTCTCACAAACTAACAACCCTCTGCTAAAGGGCTAGAAGTGGGGCCTGGATTACCTGCTGGAATCCCTTCCACTTCTCACAAGCAAACTAAGATTCAATCAGGCCTAAATGTGTGTCTTGAAGCATGGAGTCCTCCACACAGGCTCTTTAGGTCTCTTACCTGACCTTCTGTAACTGCAGGTCTTAATGCTCTATCTACCCATGCTGGTTGTCTCTCAGCATGTGTGATGAGACTCCCTGCTTCCAGGATAGTCTTCACTCACACACCCAAGGATGCTCATCACCCCTGCTAAAGAGTGATGTGGTGCTTCCATGGAGCCTGGATTACCTTTCTGCATCTTAACTAATCTCTCCATTACCAGTCATATCTAATGTATGGGCTTAAGTGTTTGCTCAGTGGTTAAGAGCACTTGTTGCTCTGATACAGAAGATATGAGTTTCAGTTCCCAGCAACCACTTTGTTTGGCAGCTCACAACCACCTGTCAGCTCCAAGGGCTCTGACATCCTTTTCTGGCCCTTCATTCCTTTTCTGAACACACACACACACACACACACACACACACACACACACACACACACACACACACACACACACACACACACCTAAGTAAAATACAAAATAAATTATAAATGACATGTAAACTAAGGCTATGTGAATCATTGCTCTACTCTACTGCTAAGGGAATTCGGTATGAAAATCAGGTATGCGCCAGTCTGCTGTCAATGAGAGATTTTTCTCAGATATTTTCAATTCAGCACTGGCTGAATCCACAAATGTGAAGTGTATAGCCATGGCAGTGTGCTGGTGCTGGAACTGGCCAGCCCTAGTAGTACTCGACACATGGTCCAATGTATCCTTCCATAGGAACATCTATGCAGCAAATTCAGCTATGTAAAGGGCAATAATAGTCTTGACCCACTGCCACTCTCTCTGTTTTGATTTCTTCACTGACAAAAATGGGGATATATAACTACAAAAATGGGGATATATAACTATCTTGTAAAACTATTTTGAAAGACGAGTCATGGGAAGTTCTAACAACACTTCAGTTATTTCTTTTGCTCACTTTCTTAGTCTCTCAGAGTTGGAGGAGAGTCTGATAGAATGAATGGTATTCTGATGCAGATTTAGTGTGGTCAGTGTGAGATAAACCAAGCAGAAGGCACTGAGTATCTTGTGTCCCTCTACATGATTTCTGCAGGCTGCATCCTGAGGGTGTGTGGTCCCAGGATCTGGGGAGGATGCTTAGGAGATGGCTGCCATAGAGGTCAGTGATTCTATCAGGGAGTTTGAGGGAACACAATGGGACCTAAGGGCATGGAGCCAACTGGGCTTCTCTCAGAACAATGATGGCCAACCTGTCTGTCACCAAGTCTGCTTCATCCTGCTGCCTCTCCTCAGGGAGCCCTGGGGTTTTCCCCTTTAGAACTGTTTTGTTCTTGCTTGGTTGTTGGCCTTCTGGCCTTGGACAAGGAAAACCTGGTTAATGCAGTGCACAGTGAGGAGCTGTCTTAAAACTGATCTCTATGAGGCACTAAAGTCTTAGCCAGACCAAGCTGCAGGATTCCCCCACACCAGGCTTTAGTGGGGCAACATAGTCAAGTGTTTAGTCACTCATGCTTTGGAATTAAGCTAGCAGAGTTAATATAGCCATGTCTTCACAGCTACTTGTAGTATACAGGCAAATCTAGTTGCTACCAGTTTCAACAAGAGGGCATGTTTATGGAATATAACACAGTCCAGTTTCCTTTTCGTTTCTAATCCTGGGGCAAAGTTTGAAGTTTCCTACTGGTTTTGAACCAGGTTTTCTATACCCATCTGCTGAGGGGCCTTGAGAAAAATAAAAATCTTTAATCTCCCTAGGTCTCTGGTTTTTGTTTTTCCCAAAGAAAATTGATATTGCCTATTAAGGGATTAAGCAAGAAAAAGTGTGTGTAAAACAATGCAAGAACTCTGAGCTATCTGTAAAGGAGAGCTTCTGGTATGTTCTCTATGGAAGGAACTGTCTTTTTTCAGAACACACATGGCTTGGTCACTGTCTTCCTTCTGGCTTTCATCAATACCTGATCTTGGCTGACATTTTCTATGACACAAAATAGTGCTTTGTGTGTCTGTCCCAGCACTAACCCTCTCTTCCTACTATCTTATTACTTTTTATATGTAAATTTAGATGACTTCTCTATTACTACATCATCTATCTATCACTTAATATATTATTTGTCTTTTAACATATATCTCTTAATCTATCAACTTCCATCTGTCCTCTATCAGCTATAAATTTTCATCTATTTATCATTTTTCTCTATAAGTTATATACTTATATCCATCCATCTACCCTACTATACCTTTCCATTTCTCTGTCTACTCATTCACCCATCCATACTTCATCCAGTGTGCTCTGTCTTCCTTGTTTGAATTCTCTCTCTAGATTTTATATTTAGAAGATGGGATTTTTTTCATCTTCTGCATCAATAGCATTTGGGATGGGGCCTTGCATTTAGCAGACAATCAGTAAATACTGAATGGCATAAGGCATACTGTTATTATTATTTAAGTTTGGGTCTATAAAGATTAAGTCAGTCATCAAATAGGCACACTAACTAGAAAAGCATTCTGTAACATCTTTCATCTATCAACAACCACATTTTGGCTATAGCTATACATATGTTATTATCTGGATTAGTGGGCTAATAAATGTAATGACACAGCTTCAAACCCACCTTTAGGACTATGCAGTAAGACATTATCCTGGCTGATGGAAACTGCCTTCGGTTGAAGAGAAGTCCAAGAGCATGCCTTCTTCCCAAAGTTAGCTCACATCTAATGCCCGGTCAATGAAATGGTGCAGAAGGTTGATTGCTCTATTTCAAGACTACTGTGACAGGGAATCCTGATATATTTCAAGACTATGTTCATGGGCAATCCCAGATCTTTAAGGAGTTGGCTGCATTCTCTGAAAGAGACAACTTCTTCCTCTGCCTAGCCCATTTTCTTGTCTGATTCAAATGTTGATCTTGAGAATTTTCCAAGTAAAGTTCCTGCTTGTAAAGCGCTGTGTCCAGTCTGCTTCCTCTGATGTACTGCTACAGGGCCTTGACTTCATCCTTGATTTGTGCAAATGCATTCTTTGCATTTGTAAATGTCCCTTTTAACACTATCTGTAGGCCCTATGCTGGTCTTTCAAAGATTCCACCTCTTTTCAATGGGAAGTAGACATTGTTTCATCACTTGATATACTGGAAATTTCTTTAGCTTGCTCATTCATAAACAAATACTGAATGTCTGCTGTGTGCCTAGAGTGGTGTTAGACTCTCTGAACAGGGAAGTTACACCTGTTGCTAAATTTTCCTTTACAGCCAGAAATGAACTGTGACTATCAGAGTGACTCTGATCCATTCTCCAAGTTGGCAAGAGCCACATTTTAGCTATGATGCTTGTTCTAAAAGTATTCTTCTATACAAATCAACTACATTTTCACTTACACAGCTTCCTGAAAGCCTTTCTTTAGGTTAACCTGGGCGATTAATTCTAAGTACACCTGCGTTTTATTTGACTTAAAAGTACGTTGGGTCAAATGCTGTGAATATTTTCCTTTTATTTGTTTAATATGTCTTAGAGATCAATCCATGTCACTCATACAGGTCACCCTTATTATCTTGTAGGTCAAAATAGTAAGGCCATGGAACTTTTTTCATTTGTCATTTCATTTAATCTTCCAGCAAGTATCTGCCAAGTGCTTCTAAAGTCAGAGTACATTTCCAGCTCTGGTCAAGATCAAGAACGGGTGTGTCTTCAAAGAAGGAAGATTCTACTAGGCAAATTAGAAAGACACCAGAGCCTTTCTTTTTCAGGGAATATGAAATATTAGGAAAAATAATAAATCAGGACAGTGGGTTATACCAAGAAGCCAGATAACGAAAAGAAAGTTTTAACTGAATAATACCAACTAGCTGGTTAGGCTGGGTTTTTTTTGTTTTTTTTTTTGTTGTTGTTGTTTGTTTGTTTGTTTTATTTATTTTTTTATTTTTATTTTTTTTTAGGAAGTGACATTAAAACTGAGTGGAGGGAACAGAGTGGGTAACGAGATGAGCTAAACAGATAGGGGACAGCTGCCTGTGACCATGGTATAGTAACCATAGCTTTTCAGTGACTAAATGAGAGCCCATGTGCTACAGAGAGATGCTGTGGCTTAGATATGGTTTGAGGGGTTCACATGCTGTGTGGTTGGTTCTTGGAGTAGCAATAGTCAGGGGCAGCATGTGCCTTTAACAAGAGGGACTTAGTGGGACGGAGCTATAAGAGTAAATGAGATTTCTGCTCACTCTGTCTTACAGTTTTGAGATGTGATCTTCCTTCTTCCATATACAATTTCTGTCTACTAGGAGCTGACACAACGGACAGGGACTTTTGCAAAGGCCTGTGCCCTGCTGATAGGACTTCAAGTGACTGAAACCTTGCATTAATTAAGTAAATCTGTTTTCTTTTAAAGTTAGCATGCCTCAGACTTTTCATTAGAACAATGCAAAAATGGAGGAACGTAGAGCATATATCTATTTACTAAAAGGATTGATCTGAAATATTTCCCAACCAGATAAAAAATAACCCAGGGGATTCCTTCTCTTTAAGAAATAGATGATAAAATTTATTCAAAATTAATTATTTATTAAAAATATTTATTAAGTATTTACTATGCATAGACTTAAAAGAGCAAGTGAAACTATTATAACATCTGTCCTCATTCAATAAAAGAGACAGAAAATATTTCTTAAATAATAATTGAATTGGCAAAAATAGGTATTTGATCATAAAATGTTGGCCTGAACATTAAATTTGCAGGTGCTAAGGCCCGGCCTCTTCATGAACTCTCCTTTCCACAGTAAAAAATGGCCATGGTCCTAGAGAAGATAAATAATGCCATTTACAAGAGTTTATAGGCTTTGAAATCTATGTTAACCACAGTATTTAATGCACCCTTGCACATCATTTGTTAACAGCTCCTTGGAAATTCTTACTTATATGATAGTAGCATCCCAAGTAATGCCCCCCCCTTCCTTAAGTGTATTCTAAGCAAACTGAATAGCTCCTCTGAAGTTACCCATGACCACATGGGATTCAAACCTTCTTTTTGAACTCAGCACATTCTTCATCTGCCAGGCTTTGTCAGTATCATTTGGCTGCATGTTAGTTTGTGTGTATATAAATGTATGTGTGCATGTTCATCTTAGGTGGGCACATGTATGTATTTGTGTGTGGAGGCCATTCCCCTATTGTTCCTCAGGAGCCATCCACTTTCGTTTTTTGGTTTTTGTTTTTGTTGTTTTGTTTGTGTTTGGATTTGACCAAGCAGGCTGGATTGGCTCACCATGGCATACCAGGGATATAACATATCCATCTCTCTAACACTGGAATTACAAACCTGCATTACCCCCACCCTTTTTAGAATCATGGGTTCTAGGAATTGAACTCCAGGCTGCATGCTTATAAAGCAAGCATTTTTCATGACTGATCTTATTTTTTGACATTTGCTGTAAGTTGTATAACAGTGTTTGAGCTTCTGCGCTGAAATGTAAACATTTTCAGCAATGTATCCCTCCACAAGTTTTCTCCAATTATACAGTCTTTAGGGACATCCCTCCCTGGAATGGCATCCTCGTGCCTGACAATGTCAAGCATCAGACTAGACAGAAGTGCTTACTCCACAGAGACAGTGCACTAGATGGAAAGAGTGAGGCTTGGGAGACAGGGCATTTTGAGTTTAAGCTTTTGTGTTGACTAGACATGTGGCCTTGGGCAAAGCACAAATGTTGTCTGAGCCTCACTTTTCTGTTTGCAAAATGTCCTCGAGAGTAAGAAGAGGCACTGAACTCAGGTGCGAAATTTAAGGGGCAGTTCCAAAGCCTTAATCATCAAATAAATAATATCTACTATGGTGCATGATAAAATTCAAAATTAACTCACCAAATCACTAAGAAAGCTAAAGGCAGGCTCTGACAGGGCCAGGATTAGAGCATCAAGAAAAGAGTTCAATTTGCAATGTAGGTAATACCATTGACTTCTGTTCATGCCTCATGTGCCTAACAACACCCTATGGTGTATCTGTCCTAAAATGCACGTTGCTGATCCAGATCCAGTCTTTCCCAGTAATTTGTAGCCACTGAAAACATGGTTTTCCTCCCCTTTCCATCTCTGATATTCTCTGCTTGCATCAGATTATGCAAGACAGAATAGATCAAAGAGCGTCCTTGACTCACGGAGGACTTATCCAGGCTATGCACAGCTCATCAGCTCCTCTAAGCCCTAGAACTTGGGTCTGGCCAACTGACAATGTTCCTAAGTGCTTTCCTTTCATATGGATCTTTGTCTCTCAATACAACATTGGCAGCACATTTATTTACTCTCTGCAAGAGACTCACTGTAGCGATCGGGCTGGGACACTTTCTGGCTCCATGAGACTTAGCCAGACACTGTCTAGATCTGTGAGTTGAAACATTTCCCATCAGCCTCCCTCCCTTGCACAACCAAAACCTCATGCACACTCATCTCCTCGCATCCTGTGCCAAGTTCTTGCTTTATGTCCACAATTTCAGATCCATCGGGTGCTTGGGCAAGGGGCCCAGTATGAAACCCTAAGTATCTTCTTGGCTTCAGTTTCCCTTCTGGTCCCGTTGCCAATGCTTCCTCTCCAGTGTGGTTCTGTGCCCTCACTGGTGTAGAAAAGGAAGGTTTTCTAAGCTTCTGAAAGTAGATTCACACTCCTTTGAGACTGCATGACTTCTCTGGAAACACAGAATCTGCTAATGGCCTCTTTCTTACTGATGTAAAGTGACTTGATCTTGGAGGCCCAGGGTGATGTTCAGATATTCCAATGGAGAGGTTGGAGTACTAGGCATTCCAAGAAGGGATGTTTCCAAAGATGATTCTATGCAGTTGGGGAATTCAGAAGAGTACCACAAATGTTCAGATAGAAAGATAAAAAGTTACAATATAACCAAGAGTGGATACATATGTGATAATGAAAAGATGATCCTGTGTAACATGTGGATAGCTAAGCTACCTGTTTTGTAAATGTGTTTTATACACATGAGTGTTTTTCATTCATGTATGTATGTGGAACACTTGTGTGCCTGGTGCCTGAGGATGTCACAAGAGGGCATCGGATCACATGGAATTAGAGTCATGGATGGTTGTGAGGCACCATGTGGGTGCTAGGAACAGAATCCAGTCTTATGCAAGAGGAGTTTTCTCAGCCCTAAGAAACCCCTTGAGTCAAAAAAGAATTCCCAACAACTAAGTGCTCACTGACAACTCAGAAAAAGCCATTTTTTCTAGAAGTGACTTGGGAAAGAGGACAGGACATTTGATGCTTCATGCTTCTGTGACACATGAGGACTTCAGGTAAATGACATGCAAAAGTGATTAATGAGCAAAGAATGCAGTTCACCGGAATTTGAAGACGGAGGCACTCCTGAAGATCACTTAGACATTTTGTGTTTACTCTAGAATATTGTCAGAGGCTTCAGTTTCCCTCCTGTACATGAGGAATGTCCCTTGGCTTTTGTCTAAAATTGGTTCACACAGCTTTGTTAGAGCTCTAGATAAGGAATGGTCTATCTAGAACAGAAGGGCAAAGATGGCAGATGAATGCCAAAGTACCATTGTGCTTCAAGTCCATAATTTATCCATGGGTAAATTTGTTCAAAGCCCTTTACACCACTGAGCTGCTATGCTTGAGTATGCCAATATCTACGTCACCTCTGATGCTCTAGGAGGTAGCTTCATGTGGAGGCTCTGTTTTCACCCTGGAGGTTGGAAATTCGTTGGTACAAATCAAACACCTGAATTGAGAACACAACAGTGGGATACAAACACATAGCAACTGGACTCAAGCAATGTGAAAAACACTAGGGGAGACAGATGCATAGACAAAGATGGAAAATAAATATAAATGGAAGGTGTAGGAATCCCATGGGAGCTTGGGATCATATTCTGAAATATAAGTGGGATGAAAGAGTACACTCAGGTGCAGTGTACTTTGTCCTGTTTGAAACACATGCACATTGCTGGAGTTTACAACTCTTTGAGGATCCCAATGTACACTCTTCCCTATTCTTTTGTTATCTTATTAGTAATTTGATTTTTAACACAGCATTACCTTTTCTCTTTCTTCCATGGAGAGAACCTTACAAAGCATCACATACCTCTAGGTGTTTGCATTAAGTAGAGTAGGTTGTGTCACAGGGTTCTAAAGGAATGCTAGAATCTAAAGTGGGTCTCACAGTACCCACTTCAAGAACACAGATGAGCTTCGTGCTAGTCAGACAGATACCAAGAGAGAAGAACTGTTTAAAGGAGGGAAGAGTTCTGTTGGGCTCATAGTATTAGAGGCGAGAGTTTGTGGTGAGCTAGATCCATTGCTGTGCCACTGGTGAGCACAGCATCACGGTGGCCAGAGCATATGGTGAACCAGAGTTGCTTGCTTTATGTCAGCCAGGAAGGAGGAAGGGTGGGAGGAAGTGTGGATAAATAAAGAGAGATGGGGTTGAGGAATGTATCTCAGTAGGAAGAGTGCTTGTCAAAAGCACCAGCACCGTGTGTGTACTTCTATCTGCTTTTCCAGCCCTCAGTAAGTGGAGGCAGGGATATCAAAAGCTCAACATTATTATCAGCTGTACCAAAAGTTCAAGATCAGCTTAAGGTACAAGAGACTGTGTCTCAAAATTGAAAGTAAATGAGACAGCAAAAGGGAGAGATGGAGGATATAGAGACAGAGAAAGAGGGGGAGAGAGAATCAGGATAGAGATGAGGATCAGATTGGAGCCACAGAGCAAGGGAAGGTATTTTATAGAGTGTTCTGAGTTGCAATGTTTAGGGCTGTATCCGGTGAGGTTCAGGGCTATTTCTGGTTAGATTCAGCATGGAAGTCACATCATCACACTTGCCTGAAGTCCATCAGTTCCAGATGGTAACAGGACTGTCAATAAATAGAAAAGAATAGAAAGAAGAAGGAATAGGCGAGGACAGACAGATCACCACAGTCCCTTCATCACCGGAATCCACAAAATCCCTCTGTAACATCCTCTGCAGCATCTCCCCATGGGCTTGTTCTCGTGATTTTTCATCCTCTGTATCACAATTCGTGTGACTTCCTGGATACTTCTGAGTCGCTGATCCTCTATATCTTTGCCCTTCTTTCTTCCATCAGGATGACATCTCTCTACCAGTTCCTGTGACGAGTTCCCAAGATGCTTAGAGATGCCAGTTCCTCTGAGGGCTCTGCTGGGGATAATGTACTTTTGTGACAAAGTGCTAAAGGATACTCAGCCCATCATTTTTAGACAGCTACTGCACCACTATTTATCACTCCCACAGGTGGTGTTGGCCATCGACGCCTTCATCATCATTATTTCGAAGCCATACTTCACAGTGACCTTAATAAAAATTTAAAGACCATATAACATACATTATCCTGTAGGTGTGTTAATTAGTCTTCCATATGACATCATCTCTGCTCCTGGGATTTTTTATGGCTTTCATATGTCTTGAGGAAAAAGGTTCAACCATTCTTTACATAACTATAAAAAATTATGTTTTAGTTTGCCAGGAAACAAAAGGGAAAACAACCTTTAAAATGTTATATCTAAACTTGATAGCACAATAAGCACAGGACAGTGTATAGAGTTGCATATATTTTGATCAAATATAAGAATTTAAGTTTTTTTTTTAACAATTAAACTCAATCTGCCAGAATTATCATTATGTTTCATTGTATTTTAAAAGATGGTGGCTTTTTGAAAACTAAAAGATTTCAGGACTTGGTAAGTAGTTCATCAGGGCACCTACATGTCATAGATCCTGAATTTCATTTCATACACTCACAAAATAATACTTAATAGATAAGTACACTAGTAGATGTGTATGTACTAATATCACTTCCAGCACTGGACTTACCATGCCAAGTCTCTGAGAAAGCTTGTCTTTTTGATATGCACTTATTTAGTAATCTAAATAAATTTTTGTTTTACTTTGTGTGGTTTACTTTAATTGTGTGTTTATGTGTGTGTAGGTTTGTGTATATGTATGCATGTGAGTGTAGGTAACTACAAAAGGTGTTGGATTCTCTGGAGTTAGAGTTACACTCAGTCGTGTGCCACCTGATGTGGTTGCTGAATAATGGGTTCAAGTCCTCTGCAAAAGCAGTGCATGTCCTTAACCACTGAGCAATTTCTAGTACCCTTAAATTTTCATTTCTGTCTCAATGTTTTGATACTTTTTAATTATTTTGCATTAACCTTTCAAGCCTGAATTGAATGTAACTGATAAAGAAATCACATAGTTGATCAGAGATACAGAATTCTTTTGAAAGTCAATTGTGTTTTATTTTACATAGTCCAAACAGCATCAATAGACATATGTGTATTTAACTAGTATGGATTTACTGGAGATTATATCTAAAGTATAGTCAGATGAAATTAAAAGTTATGCCATTTGGTTTATATCATCTTGGATTGTTTCTTTTTCCATTCTATGCTTCTCAACATAAAGGAAGGACTACCTATTGGTAGCAAACCTTCCCAAATGACCCTGAGTTTGTTAAACATAATGGATTCCCAGAGGCATGTGGATAATTCAAACAACAAAATGAATGTAGCCTTTCTATTTTCCACTGAGAATTTAAACATATGGTCCTTGTTATTCCAAGAGGTGATACAAACAGAACTCATGATTATTTTCTTAAAGCATTTATGGGAATATATGGAAGCCAGAGAATAAGCATATTTTCTCTTCAGAGGTCCTAATATTGACAAGAGGATGGATCTATGGAATTTTTGTGAATCCTTACAAAATTACAGGTTTCTTGGTAGCAGAGAATCAGATCATTGACATTCATTCATTCTTTACAGAAATACTTTTGGAGTCAGTTGTTGTGATGCAAGCCAGTCAGTAGGATGGACCACAAGAGGAAGGAGAGAGGTCATGGATTTGAGGCCAGCCTGAAGGACCTGGTTGCTGACTGGTGCATCTTGGTGTCAGAGGGCTTGACCAGCATGCTGAGGACCTACGTCCATTTTCTAGTTTAAAAGAAAATTAATAAAGTGCCTATGGTATGCTTAACTCTGATCAAAACTGATAATTCTCAATTAACATTTTCACCTTTTCTAATGTATATTTACACTTTATGCCATCTTTATGGTCAGGAAACCAAAATGGAAAGGCAGCTGCTGTTTGGGATAGAAACAAAGGTCACACTCATGATATAAACATCAGACAAATGACCCAGCAGTGTTCTGCTATAACCCATCAAATTCTTCATCAATAAATAGTCAAACTATATCTGCACCAAACTAGCCTTGTCTTTTTATCCAAAGAAAAGCCCTAACAAGACTCAAGGTGACCTAAAGTATTTATGTCAGCACTGACCTGCCCCAGTACATAAGATACTTTAATGATATAATGTCCTTTTGGAGAGATAAGCAGTATGCTGTGACTTTTTATGAAGCATTGACCAGTCACTGGGTACAGACTATCAGAAAGTGGGTTTGTTAAACTTGTTTGAGTGTTCAAAGCAAACTCATTTGTATAGACAAAGATGCTAATATCAGGAAAGGAACTTGGTCCATTCCCTGTTGACTGTAGGAAAAGTGCCAAGCAATGAAAACAAAGTCCTGAGACGTGTTAATGAATTAAAGCCTATTGATTGAGTCAAAGAATGGTTTAGATGTGGAGACTAGTAGAGAACCCCCAAAAGGTAGAAAGCTTACAATAATTAGAATAGTTTTTGTTGTTTGCGTTTTGGTATTGGATCAATAGTGCAATGTTAATAATTAAAGACCAGGATAAATATACCAATTCTAGATTAGAGCCTTGAGCATTAAATTGCTGGTGCCAAAGGCTTTTTTTAATGGGCTCTAATCTCCCCAGATGTACTGAAGGGCTATAATGTGGCTCTGTAAGCTGTGGATTTGGTAAGAAATATGAGTTTTGTTCTCAGGATGGAAACAGTTGAGAGGTCCCAGGATGGGCATCCTACAGGGCTAGATATGGTTGGTTTGAAAGAGAAACATCTCCTTTTTCCTGACTCCAGTTTGGTTTAGTGACTTAGAGAATAATGAGAAGGACTTTCTCTTCAGAAAAGGCTGGCTGGATTTCTGCCACGAGGAAACAAAGTTTGAGGCAGGAAGGGCAAGAGGTCTGGTGGATCCTCAACTGAGACTAGGCAGTAGTGGGCAGACATTGGAGGTGCTAGGAAAGGCCACACCCTGAAGATGACAGTTTAATAGCTAGGGTAGCAGTGGGGCACAGTGATTGACTTTTGAAGAGGTGATGATTTTCCACAATGCTGACGAAAAGAGCAGTTCACAAAACACATTCTAAAAGAGTCTTTTGTCACAGAAAACATGCCAATTTCATAACACCAAACAGCCACATCCCACATACACATAGGACAGTAGGCTTAGGTGACAGTGTGCTCAGGGGACAGTGCTCTCAGGGCAGTGTGCTGAGGGACATACTCTTTACAAAAAACCAGTCCTGCAGGAATCCACATTTCCTGTGGGACCTTCTAGCTGGATTTCCTGAGTGAGTCTTCCCATCGGGAAGGAAGCTGACTATGTCCACATTGGTCTGGTCTCGAGCCAGGTACATCTCATGCTTAAAAATAAAAGACACATCCACACCCATCCTTACTTCATTTTGTCCCATATTGTATGGCTCTGGTTTTGTTGGTTAATCTCTCTCTGTGTGTCTTTGTATCTCTTCTAGCCTCTCCTTCTTCCCTCCCTTCTTCCCTTCCTTCCCCCCCCCAAGCGTAGGCTATCTGTTTTGTTATTTTGTCCCACCTGGATTCAGCTCACACTGACTTAGAGTGACCTAGATGATGCTTCTTTTTCTCACCCAGTTTTTTCTCTTCTAAGTTAGTGATCTCTGGCTTTGCTGTGGTGAGCTTACTTTTGGTTTTTATAGTTCTTTGCCTTAATCTCTCAGCCATGACTAGAACTCTTGTTGTGATTCTTACATGTATTTCTGTAACCCTGAAACTGAAAATATATTGAAGAACATAGACACCTAAATGTCATTTTGTCACAGGCATCAATCATGATGTACCTGTTGCAGAATTTCCTAAGAAGGACTTTGTACTAATGTTCCCTCATGAAAAGCCCCAGGCTTAAGCTCTTTGACATAATTTACTTTAAGTTAATATTTTATCATTTTTCACCAAAGGATTGTTCTCTTTAATGTTTCTCTCAAATAACAATTAATATCTAGTCACAGTAATTTTAATAATTTAATCCAACCCTTGTATGCATAGATATCATCTATTAGTGTTCTTGATGGAATAGTAGACTAGTTATTTTGCTCATTGCTTATGACAGAAAAGCTTAAGGAAGTAAAGCTTTACTTGTCTGGAGGTTCAAGAAAGAGTGCACATCTTCATGGCGGGAAAGGCATTACAGCAGTTGTTCACACCAGTTGTGCAGTCGGGAGGCAGAGAGCGAAAGAGAAGAAATGGGTTGCTACACTGCCTCTATCTGTGCCCCAGGGGCACAACTCCACTAGCATGGCTTTGTCTCTTAAACATTCTCCAACCTCCTAAAGCAGCAGCACCAGCTGGGGGCTTGGAGCTTAAACACAGGAATCGATCAGGAGACATGTCACATGTCCATTCAGACTCCTCCTCTCAAGAAGGCCACACCCATCGACAGAAACAAATATGATGACACTAACTTGCATCATCTCGATGCCATTTGTCTAGTTCTTGGTTCACAGTAGATACGGTATTTCAAGGTATTTCTTTCACACCTCCTCAGTTGTCCACTCTTTCAATGTCCACACAACTCAAATGTGTTTCTCACTCTTGGCTTTGCTTAAATAAATACTCAATTTTTATTAAAATAAAAATTTAAAATAATCCTTAAAAGCTGACTGTAGTGGCTAAGCCTTGTGATTGCAGCCCTAAGAATAACCATAGTTTCTGAAGAAAATCTAAAAGGAAAAAAAGAGAAAAAAATTAAAGAATTTGGGATTGTCAGTATGTCTATTAAATCAGGCCATCTTCCAACTACTTAGCTAGTCATATGGAATTGGCTTAGTAACAAATCATCTTTATTTCTCCAACACACACAATTTTCTATTCACAAAAATAGTATACTTATGTACCAAGAATATACCCCACTTTTATAAGATCTCCTCTTAAGTATTTATTTCTAGGAGTTTCCACAGTATTTAATTTACCCACACACTTTCCTCTCTTAGTTCGGTCTTACTTGTATTAAACTGACCCTCATGTGTCCATTTCAGAGAGTATCATAGGGTACACCCTGACTATCATGATCACATCTTGGCTGTCATTCAGTTTGATCATGGGCCAGATGTTGAGCTAAGTATTTTACACATGATGCTTTATTGTTTCATCATAGACATTCTTGAAGAATAGGAATATAAAGATTAAAAGACATGCGTTAGGAGACTTGTCAGAGGTTCTCAGAGGATAGGGCCCTCCCTACAAGTTAGGATTGATCCAGTGCAATTCTCTCCAGTGGAGAACTCTGGCCAAGGATACTATGGCTATTACGTCTAACTGAAGTGTCTTAATCTTCTATTCAGAAATTTTATTCTGTCAAAAAAATGGCCTTTCTTTTCTCTTCTGTTCATTCTGATTCTAATATATTTCCTCTCTTTCCTTTTTTTGGATTTTCTCCATATCTTCCTCTATTCATTCTTTCTCTATGTACCTATATAATCTATGTACCTAAGTAGGTATATGTGTATGTATGTATATATGTATGTATGTATGTATGTATGTATGTATGTATGTATGTATGTATGTACCTACCTATCATCCAGCTATCTACCTATAATCTACCTATCATCTAACACTCCTCCCTCCCTTACCTTCTCATCTTTTATTTTTTGTAATAATGTTGTTTTTATTCATTTCTCCCCTTTACTCTTTTTGTCTAAGTCATACACTTTGGGCTTCTTTTAACTGTGAAACCACAGTCTCTAATGAAAGAGACTCAGAAATGAGCCCCAAGAAACTTGGGTTTTTGCCTCAGTTATGCCACTTGCCCCCTGACCCTGGGCTCTTAATGCCAACATTATCTTTCTGGAAGGCATCCAACAGACTACAAGATTACTCATGTGCCAAGTACTAGGGGTACAGAAGGTTAGAATATTGCTGCTAAACTGAGCTGTTTGCCTTGTTCTGTGCCAGCCTCTTGACATCACTTCATACGTCATATTTATTCTTTTTCAGAAACAATCTTACTCAATTAAGCCTTTCATTTTTACATTAGAAAGAAGAAGACAATGAACACAGAAACTCACACCTATGTTTAGTGAATGGTGGGTTTGGGGTATCAACCAGGTCATAGCATCCAATCTTTTATACTGTTAGCCACAAGTGTGAATGCTACAAATATGAGGTATACCAAAATATTTGCAGGAAAATGATGGTTTGGGATCAAATCAGTGTGAGGCATTCTGGGTTAAATAAAATTCAACATATTAGTGACATATTAGTGACATATTAGTGACAGAGTCATGATTCACAGAAAAGTACATATGTTTCTCTTCTTATTAACACCATTCTGCCATGCTGCTAGATTTTTAAAAACAAAACTGAGGCTATCTTGAGGCTGAAACATGTACTCATTTAAGGCTATGTAGGGCCCAATGTCATTAATAAGAATGCGTACTTACCCTAAGTGACACTTCCAATGTAAGTGTCACACACCTACATTTCTTCTAAGGGTAATTCATAACCCAAATCCGGGGGCTTCAGTGGTGACAGCAGTGGAAAAGTACTTTAGAACCAATGATTGCTTTTTATTAATTAACATACCCCATATAGGTTGAAGGTCATTTTATAACTCGTTCATCTTTCATCTTTAATATTTACCAAATAGTGTTGTATTGCTGGAAATGTCACAGGCTCTACTGTGCAGAGGCAATTCTCCACAGTGACTCCTATTGACTTCATTCATTAAGAAAATTATAACACATCCATTTGAAAGCTAGATCTCTTTGGCTCTCAAAGGATTTCCTTTTATTAGAAAAGTGTAAGATGTTCAGTTGTTTCTGTAAGGTAGGTAGCCTCAAATTAATATAAAAAGATGTGTGTCCTTTTCAAAATAACCACTACTATTTTCAACATAGAAACCATGAGTATGAACTCAAAGCCACTGAGCCCATCTGCCTAGGTCTGTAAGAGGCAAGGAGAGGTCATATTTTCTATGTAGCAGTGGATACTTGAGAGGGTTTACTTGCTGTGTTATTCAATGATTTCCCATATGCTCTTGTCATGAAATGAACATGCTCAACATTGGTACCAGTTTTTTTTTTTCTTTTCTTTCTTTTTTTTTTTTTTTTTTGGCTTGAACTTTTCTCAGAAGCAAAACCCAATCAAGACAAGGGTTTCATTGTGGGTGGCGGGGAGCTCATATCAAAAAACAAAAACAAAACAAAACAAAAAAAAAACAAACAAACAAAAAAACCCAAAAAAACAAAACAAAACAAAAAACAAAACAAAACAAAAAAAACATTTCTAAGCTTAAGTACTTATTTCCTTTGCTCAATCAATATTCCTTTGCAAAATTGTCACACACACACACACACACACACACACACACACACACAAATCAACATTTAGGATTGTTTGTAGCTGCATTTTGCTTGTTTCTGCCATTAATCAAGGAAATGCTTTGAACACAGCAGGGATTGGTCCACCAGAGACTGAGTTTCCATCCCACTGCCAACTATCTAGACCAGTGGTCCTCAACTTTCCTAATTCTGTGACACACATTGTTTCCATATATAGTTCCTCATGCTGTGCTGACCCCCAACCATAAATTATTTTCAATGCTACTTCATGTAATTTTTCTACTGTTAAGAATTATAATGTATATATGTGTTTTCTGATGGTCTTATTAAGCAACCTTACTTCATAACTGTAATTTTGCTATTGTTATGAATTATAACATAAATATGTATATTTCCTGATGGTCTTAGGCAACTCCTGTGAAGGGCCCATTTGACCTCAAGGAGTCACAACTCACAGGTTGAGAATGGCTGGCTAGAAGCTGCAGAGCCTGCCTCACAGCTGTGCCTTTGCTGGATGCTGAGTACAAGAGGCTGACTGTTCATTCTCTAACTCCCACCCTCCTTCATTGTGCAGGTAACTCTCAGACATTTTAGCATGCATATCTAGATCGCCATACACAATGGAGGGCTGGAGGATGAAAGCTGTGTGTGTGAAATGAAACTTCTGTAGATAATCACTAGGGTTCAAGGAAGTCTGGTAGCTGTTTTACAAAGAGGAGGCAGGTCACCCTCACTCTTCGAGATACAATCCCTGATGCCCAGTAAGCATACAACACATAGCTGAAGAAGTAATGAAGCAATAAAAATGACATCTTATTTTGAAAATATCATAGCAAAGATTTGGACTTCAGAAGGTCTGTGTTGTAGCCTCAGATTTTGATCTTGACCTTGGCCAGTAACCACCAGTCTCTGCGCCTCAGTTCTCCGAATTACTTGATAAAAGGGTTGAGGGCCATGCTTTCCATAAGCACTTCACAGTAATATTCTATGGATTATGGGTGGAATATAGATAGCCTCATTAGGCCAAGGGATCATATTCTAAGTTAAAGACATGAGCTCATTTTTTTAAACTAAGACATAGAATGAGTATTTTAACAAGAAAGGGTAATTAATGCACCCGTGATAATCACAGAATGGTCTTCTGCCCTTTAAAAAGGAAGGTTAATTATTGCATAAATTGGGGTACATATACACAATGGAGTTATTTAGCAGCCATCAAAAACTAAGTTTATAAAGAGTGCTTTATAGCGTTGAAAGTTGTGCATACATTATTCTATGCTTCCCATGTGCACGTGTTCAGATTTACATATCTATGCATCTGAAGGATTAAAAGGACCATCTGAAGAATCATTTTAGGATGGATAAATAATGGGTGGCTTTTATTTTAGATTTCAACTTATTTATGTCTTCTGAACTGTGGACAATTAACATGCTTTGTTTTCACAACTAGAATTTATTTAACAAATGGGAACATAAATGTGTTTAAATGAGACAAAGCAGAAGGTAGAGAAGATGCTACAGAGGAAGCTTACAAGGCCCCTCTGACGTTGCTCACCACGTGAAAGAAAAATGATAGTGAGCAGGTGTGAGAAGACTCGTGGGAATGGTTGCATCTGACACACTTGCAATCTTTTTTTGCATTCATTTATTCTCTCTCTCTCTCTCTGTGTTTGTGTGTGTGTGTGTGTGTGTGTGTGTGTGTGTGTGTGCGTGCGCGCACACCAGTGAGTGCACATGTTGCAGTGTGAAGGTTAGAACAAAAAGCAAAGGGAGTCACTACTTCCACCATGAAGAGTCCTGAGGCTTGAACTCTGGTCAACAGGCTCAATGGTAAGTGCTTTTTCTCACTAGGCTACCTTGATGACCTGATGTGTGTTTTAATTTTAGGTGAATGTGCAGGCGTTATCATTAGACCTTTGTCTCTGATGAACCAGAAACTTTATCTTCAGTTCCTGTATCTGTGAAATGGGTGCAGCAATGATTATGGGCACACACCATGCAGTGCTATGATTGTGGGCACGCGCAATGCAGTGCTAGGCCTCCCCAGGCCTCTGTTTGCATAGAGTAATGCTGAGTATATGAACCTCTGGTTAATTAGTCAATGCTATCTGTATTAACTTCCTTGAGCTCTTTTTATCAAAGCCTGTGTAGTCAGGCTATGGCCTGAGTGGCTTCATTATCCTATACTAGTTGATAAGAGTTCTGGAGGCTGTGAAGCTCAAGACCAAATTGCTGGTGGGTTTGAATCTATGGGTGGGCTTTCTTTTATCTGTGTGTGCCAATGTTGTCTTTCTTCAGTGTGTGAGCATAGACAAAGGGAAAGATTACTTCTATCTCAGCACCACAAGGGCGTCAGTCTATTGACCTCATCTAAATCTATTCTCAAAGCTTTGTCTCTAAATATCATCATGTTAAATGTTAGAACTTTTGAATTCCTCACTCACAGAACCTATGAAATACAACCAATAACCAATGAAAGAGTAGATTTAAGCAATAGATTTGGAGTAATTCGTTTTATAGGTGATAACTGACCAGACTGAAATATTAGGGAAGGTAGGGCTTGATAGATTACTGTTCTAAATCAAGAGTTCGAGCCATTCTCATGCATGATATAATGTGACATAACTGAAGGTTTCTCCAGGGGACAAACCAGGGAACTTGGGTTCACTACAAGCTCTCTCTTCTCTGATGCTTTGGAACAATGGCTTGTGCATCTACACTTTGCTTTTCCTCTCATTTTGCTCCACATACACACATTTCTCTGACCCCATTATTATCAATGCCCAGGCAGAAATTCATCATAGACAAGAGAGCTAAATCTTTAATGCTTGGGAATGTGGATTCAGGATGAAGCCCATTGAAGCACTCAGGTCCTGCTGCTCATTCCCAAAAGCAGACATTAGCTCTTAGTAAGACAATATGAAAGCATCATTAAAGGAAATGGACAGAGATGATTGCTTGTTGATTAGAAAACATTGGGATTAAGAGCAATGCCCTTTTCATTACATGAGCTATTTCTTTTAGATTGCAGTGCTGAATTATGTTAGGATAACATAGAAATTAATTTGATATCTCGCCTGCAACTCTCCATTTTCATCCATAATTGATGTAATAGTTAGGGATGTGGGATGTTGAACTTCTGTCTAAAAAGAAGAATTCAAGACAAATATTGAAATCTACATCTATCAAAATGAAGATTTCTGTGTTTTAGATAAGTCATTTAGAAGAGACATCTGCTTGTGTCCTTGTTCAAGTGGGTATTGCAAAAATGCCACTTGATATTATTAATAAAAATCTGAACCCAGATATTGGGGAAAATCTGAAAGATCAAAGAGACAGAGAAACAAGCCACAGCCTCTTCTCCCCCAGCCAACTCCTCAGACCGGTCTCCAGGTATCCTCACACTGACGGTCTCTGAGTCCTCAGCAGAAAGGAAACAGAGGCAAAGGCAAAAACTACTGTCTCCTTTTTCTCCATCCAGATAACTCACTTTCTCCTTCAGTTTTCCTAGTGCTAGGATTAAGGGTGTGTGCCACCATAGCCTGGCTCTGTTTGGCCTTGAACTCACAGAGATCTAGAGGATCTCTGCCTCCCAAAGTGCTGGGATTAAAGGCCTGGTTCACCACTCCCTCACCACTCCCTGACCTTTATGGCTTGGCTCTGCCCTCTGATTTTTGCTCAAGCTTTAACAAATATACAATATATCATCACAAGTAGGTGTGTGTGTGTGTGTGTGTGTGTGTGTGTGTGTGTGTGTGTGTGTGGTGTGTGTACATGTGTATCCATGTGACCCACATTGAACTAGTCACCAGAGATGAAATAGTAAAAAGAAAGACACACATGGCCTCCATGTTCATAAAACTAAAGCATACTTGAAAAGATACATCTTTCACTGAATAAACAAAACAGTTTCTTTTGTTGTGTTGACTGTGTAGAATAATCACAATGTCTTTGATGGGCAGTTGAAGAATATAACGGAAAAGTCATGCTCAGGAAATCTGCTCCTGTGTGTCTATGTTCATATTATATGTGTACACATGTATGTGCATGCACATGGAGGCCAGAGGACAATGCTAGATGTTGTTCCTCAAGTGCTATATATTTGCTCTGGGAGAGAGCTTCCTTCTATCTCTCACTGGTCTGAAACCCACCACAAGCCAGGCTGACTGGCCAGTGAGCTCCAGGGGTTCACCTGACTGTCTCACAGTGATGAGATTACAAGTATGTACTACCATGTCTTGATTTTCACATGGATTCTGGGTATTAAACTCAGGTCTTCATGTTTGCAGGAAAGCACTCTATCAACTGATCTATCTCCTAGACCCAACAGTTGTTCTCACCTACCAAAGCTGTGCACTCCTGCATATGTAGCCAGAAAAAAATTCTATATTTATCTTTACAAGAACATATTATTGTAGTTTTCCTTCCCACACAAATTGTCATGACTCAAAATTGAAATGACGTTAAAAATGAAGTCCATCTACAGTGACAAATGGTGGTCTCTATGCCTATAACTGAAAACTTCATGGCAGGAGCAAAGTATCTTGAACTCTACAGGAGAAAATATGCATGTAAGCAACATAGTGCTGAGAAAAACTACATGCTGTATTAATCTGTTTATATGAGAGCCCTAACTTAGAGCACTAATATGTATTATTAGAAACATATGGTCTGTCAACAGTCATACCGCCATGAGTGTGTCTGATCTCCTCTGAATATAGAGGTGACTGTTGGCAAGTTAAGGTCAGTGTCATACAATCAGGGACCTGGGGCTCTTGGGGCTTCTGGATGCTGGTCGCGCGTGTGTGTGTGTGTGTGTGTGTGTGTGTGTGTGTGTGTGTGTGTGTGTGTGTGTGTGTGTGTATTTTGTGACACTGGGTATTGAATCCAGAATCTCACAGGTGCCAAGTAAGTATTTCACCACTGAGCTGAATTCTCACCTCTCACTTTTATGCCTGTGAATTGTCATATGACATACTCATTTTTCACCATGAATATTATAGTTTTCTTCCTACTGTCTGCAGTTTCACCCCGAGCTCCTGTGGATGCAGTAAGGGCTGATGGAGGATTTTGCATTTATCCTTCCAGACCCATATTCCTTCTGAGCCCTGTCAATCTCTGCCTACCTTGATTTTCAAGCACACTGCACTGTTTTCCATCTTCCTGATTGCAAAAATGTGATTTCTTTTCTGAAATACCCTATTGTTCTTCTTACCTTGAGTATCTCATTGGATGTTCAATTTCATTCAATTGAAAATCATTCTTAATTGATCCTCCTTTATCCCCACATTCTACTGTGTGTGTTTTCTCAGTTGCTTTGCAACATTCCATAGTGTGGTGCATTTAAAGCTGTTCCATCACCTCCTTCTCAGGTCCTATGGACTCTATCCAGTAAATGACCACATGGAAAGAATCTATTTCAGAATTTTATATCATCCAAGTGTCTGGTATACTGCCTGCCATACACTATAAGTTGCTAAATGCTTGTAAGTGCATGCTAGGATAAATAGGACTTGGGATGCTTGGATAATCAGGTTGTCAAATAAAGGAAGCCAGGCACTCCCATTTGCTAGAAACTGTGTCTGATCAAGTCAAGAAAGAGATGGCTTTCTGGGAGATTTTGGAATAATGATGTCCAACAGGTAAAATAAGTATTGGTGTATTTTGGAGGATTGAATAAAAGGAACTTTGAAAACAGTAATGATCGTCTAAGCTAATGATGTTAATGGCAGTTGCCATACAGCAGTTAACATGAATGCTTTGCTCATTGCTAAGGGCTGCACCTCATCTGGGTACCTATGCATCTCTTCATTCATCTTTGGCTCTATAGCAAACAATGACTCCCTGCTAGGCATCCTGCTACGTGGTGGAGACCACAGAGATGGGGAAGAAAGCACATAAACATGGCCTTAAGTTGATCCAACCTGATTACTGAGAACTAAAAAATAACTACCATTTCATCTACCCCAATGCCCAAAAGATCATCATTTTGTTTATCAAACAAGCCCAAGCAGTCGTCAGGTCACCTGCATTACTTAGTAACTATCATTTTTTTAACTTTATTTATTTTATGTAGGTAGTGATTATATTTTCCTTTGAGAAGTAAAAGCTACAATAGAAAGAGAGGAAGAAAAGGCAGTAAGAAAGAGGGAGGGACAGAGGACAGACAGACTGTGAAACCAGAATCTAGTGGGGCTTGACTCTATGAGAATTATTTTCAGAATCTATTTGCAGAAAATATTTATTGACTTATCAACAAAGAAGAAATATTTGTTTGACTGGCTAGCATAGCCAAATAGCAAGAATGGTTACCATAGATATGCATTGCTAGGACAGAGTAGGGGATATGTAGTGGAAAGAAGGAAAAAGAAGGGAATAGTGGGAGGGAAGGATGAAAGGAAGGCGGGGAAGACAAGAGGAGGGAGGGAAAGATGGGCGGGGAGAACAAATCACTAAAATTCATTCTCTATCCAAGGTGACAGCACATGTATTTTCTGATTTTCCCCGAGAGAGGTTTCCATTTGCCACTGAGAGACAAGGAACACTGAGAGGCCTGATGGAGCATTATCTCTGCTTGGTTGATAAATAGGTCACCAGGCAAGGGTGTTATGGTGATAAAATGTGATCTGTTTTATGTCCTATGTGTCTCTTACTGGCAAAAGTTACTTCTCCTCTTTAGAGACCTCTTTTGTTTTAATATTTAAATATGCTGGAGACCAGAAATCACTGCATACGTCTCAGCTTGTTGTTTTTTTTTTTTTTTTGTTGTTGTTGTTTTTTGTTTTTTGCTTTTTGTTTTTTGTTTTTTGTTTTTTCCTGACTTTCCCAAGCATTCATTGCAGGCATTCCAGTTTGGAAAGGAGCCTGAGTGATGGCGTGACTCCCTCCTGGGTCCTCAAGCTCTGTGTCACTTACTCTTCTCCCGGCAGTGGGCACAGGCACTTCCCACGCATTCCAAAATTGGTGTACACTCATCTTTCTCGCTTGACCTTAAACTTCTTGAGTAGATGAACCTTGAGTAGGCTAACCTGCGATAATCTTTAGATTCTATGACTCCTGACTCATTTGCACACCCCATTTTGAAGTTGGTTTATGGGATAAACTATTAGATGAGTTGATCAAAGCAAAACCAAGCTTTATTAAGTGTATGCACGTGTACGTACGTAAGAGTGAGAGCCCATTTAGGTCAGAAGGGGACACTACAATCCCTGAAGCTAGAATTATAGGTGATTTTAAGCCACTGGATGAGTGCTGAGATTAGATCTCTGGTCTTCTGCAAGATGAGGGGCAAAAGCTGTAAACACTGAGACATCCAGCCCCTTGAATATTTATTTTATCTTTAGCTATCTTTGAGATTATTTCAAAAGATAGGGCCTTCTGTACATCTATATCCTGGCTGGTCTTGATTCCAGCACTGAGAAGTGTGATTCTAATGGGACCCGTGAAGGCTTTTAAAGCACTAGGCTGGTGAGATCTAAGAGACATCTTCTTACGGATTTCATAAATGGATGAGGAAGGTTACATTAACAAATGTAGATGTGTCCCCTAAGCAGAGAACAGACAGAAATCTGTGAGTCCCAGTGTTCCCTAAAGAAGGAAGTCTATCTTTGAGAGTCTTACAGCTGTTGGACGCTCAACTGTCACCTTCTTTTCACATTTATTCTGAACAAGCACAATCCATCCATCAGCGCTTAAGGAGTTTTCCAACAGTACATTGACCTTGAATGCGGCACATTGATTTTCAGTAACGCACCGCAAATAGGGTCGTTACGGAGTCACCCAACAGTGAACGTGGTCAGGAACAGATTTCTGAAATTCCAATAGGGTGCCACCTGCCTTGGATGATGGATCAGCCTACTGTAAACCATCAATCCTTCTCAGGGGCTTGAAAACAGTGACACCTGAATGAAATTCATCACCACACACCCCGCCATACTGAGCCTAAGACCATTGCAGGGATTTTCCGCCATCGTGGGTCCTCTTGGGTGAAAGGTTTGTTTTATTTGCAGTAGCATTTGTTTACTGAAATGCTTTCCTCGGAAGGACCCACTTGTGACGGTGACAGAGACATAGCACTATAGGGAATTATGTCTGCAGCAAGGATTGAGCGATAGATAAAAAGCCTCTGTCTTAAGCTGCCAAAGGTTAACGCCAAGCAATTAAGGTGATTGTTTCTAAGACAGTATTGGATACGTTTACACACACACACAAAGGGGACATTAGCTTAACCAAAAGAAAACAAAGCAAAATTAACCAATGCCAAGCTCCAAATCAAAATGCAGTGAACCCATGTTCTTTCAAATTCTGCATAATCATGAGGTGTTGCCTTGCAAAGTAAAGCATCTATGGTGTTTTTGAAGCTGCATTGGGGAAACGTCTTACAATAAATAAAGATGTATTGCCAAGAACTGGAGAATGGTAGGAGGTATGATAATTAGTTAATACCCTGCATTTAGGAATTGATGTCTATTTTAAATATGTGATGACGTGTTTTCTTATGTGACTGTGATTGTCACGTTCAGGGTATTTCCTATGAGCCACACATCACCCCAGTCATCTACAGACTTCCTAAAACTTCCCAGCATTAGGTTTGACTTTCTTCCCACTTTAGAGATAAGAAAAGAGAGGCTGAAGGGTCCTGAGGAAAAGTTCTTCGATCTTGAACATTTATCCACACTGAAGAGAGAATCCCGTCTTTTAGATTTCTGCTCTCCCAGACCTTCCATTATGGCCTTCTGTAGTTCACAGAGAACAACAAATAGAGCCATGACATTTCTATACATGTCATGTGGTTCTCACATCTTTCCTCCTCCCCAAGAGTGTGAGCTAGTGCAGACATTGCCTTCGACCACAGCCCTAGGGGTTAACAGATGTTGCTGGGTGCATGCAGTTTCCAGAGGTGATTTTTTGAGAATTGCTAAGCTCATGATTACACTTCTATGATTATAAGCTCTTGGGAAGAGAAGGTGTCTGAAGGGTTTGAAGATTCTAAATTGATGTTTGCTAACACACACCCAAGCCTATCATTCTTGCCTTCTTGCTTCAGACAAACAAGTGCTAGGTGCTTGTGACCCTCTCCCATTAGACTCAGGGATTGGTATGCAGCCAAGTAGGACCTGCATTGATGATAGGTGAGGCCCACCACAGGTCCAAACCCAACCCAACCTCCTTATGGGAAGGCTTGGGAAATGCTCACCTTGCGCCTTTCATAATTGAGTCCTTCATTGGTGGGAATTCAATGTCTGCAACCGACATGAGCCACATGGTGAGACACTGCTTACTTTTCCCCCGACTGACTTGTTTCCAGGAGACACTAAGTTTTAACTTCAAAAGGTACCATCAACCATTTGTTCATTCACCTCAATCTCTACTCTATCCCAAATTTAAGTTTCCATCCATGGGGGTGTCCTCGATGCTGAACCTGTGGGTTGTGACCCCTTTGGAGGTCAATGACTCTTTCAGAGGTCACACACCAGATATCCTGCATGTTAGCTATTTACATTATAATACACAACAGTAGCAAAATTACAGTTATGAAATAACAATGAAAATAACGTCATGGTTGGGGTCATCACAACAGGAGGAACTGGATTAAAGGGTCACAGCTTTAGCAAGGTTAAGAACCACTGCCATAGGCCATGAGGTTTGGTAGAGGTGGTGTCCTATCTAAATTTTAGTTTTAGTATCAAAAGTAGAACTTTGTATGCAAAAGGCATTCAATACCTTCTCTTTGAAGGAGAAACTGCTAACAGAGACCTTCTTCCACCTCAAAAATTAGAAGCCACAATACAGCAATCATGAGAGTGGGCCATTCCTTACTTGTCCTGTGGCTGTGACTGAATATCTAATATAAAGCAACAGGAAATAAAGGGTTAATTTTGTCTCATGTTTCAAGGTATAGCCCACCATGGTAGAGAAGTTGTAGTAATAGGGCTGGAGTTAGCTGACCACAATGCACATACATTCTGGAAATGGAGAGACATAGATGTTGAGGTTCTGCTCACTTGCTCATTTTTTAACTCAGTCTGGGGTCCCAGCCAATTGTATGATGTTGTCTACCTTTGAGGTGGGTCTTGCCTCAGTAGTTAAACCTTTTCTGGAAATGCACTCATAGATACTCCAAGAAATGTTTCCATGGTGACTCTAAATCTAATCAAGTTAACAATGAAGATTAACTATAACATGACCTTTTGATGGGGGAATTTTCTTGGGATTTGCAGCCTCATGACAAGAAAATACAGCTGTTACAATGTCCCATGTGCACAAAGTCAAAATTTCCCATATACCCTCTAAAAGGCATAATTATTCATTAATAAATGGATGAATAAATATCTCTTGAATGAATATGCATCTGAGGAGTGAATGAGTACTGTCAGCAACTAACCAATTGCTGAGCGAATGGATGGACAGCTATTTCTTGAATGACAAGACATGACTTGGCTTTGTTAACTTTCCCACACTACTAGGAATTCAAGCTGAACTGATACAGCTGACAACTTTGAATTTCAACTTGTCAACATGTTGTGTTGAAACTGCCTAAACGTCTAAACCTTCCAAATGAACAATTGCTAGAACTCATTGCACAGAATTCTGTCTTCAGAATTCCCAAACATTCCCCATGACTTCACAATCTGCATCTGAAGGAAAACCTTCCACTCTCCTTAATAGTTTCGTATATGAATGATCAGAGGAGTGGTATCCCAGGTGATGGGCATACTGGGTGTGCTCAAGGGATGAATATGGTTGCATAAAGATTGATTCCAAGAGCCATCAGTATTCACAAAAGAAACCCAATACATGACAAATGTGATTAGAAACAACTGTCAAATAATGACAAATAAGTTCTAATAAAAACAGACACAATCTTCACAATTACTTGCAAGGCGGGTATTTATCAAGCAGAGCAAGATTAAAAATGACCATATTGCATTAAAGACACCAAGCTGATGGAATTTTAAATATGCAGCTGGGCTCTTTCCCTTTGCTTGTGCCTTTTGCCTGACCAGGCTCCTTGCAGAGAAATGGGGTGGGAGTGAGTTTAAACAAAGAGTGTTCTAATATGCTCAGGAGTGTTCACATTTTAAACCAGTGTTATCAAGCGTTTGGCTTTGCATAAAAATGATACAACAGTGTGAAGGCAAGTGGGACAGATGAAGAAGGCCTTTCAGATCCTGATTGTGAGATACACAATGGTGGAACACAGAGATAGTATATGGCAAGAGGTACTACTATAGGACCCCTGACACTGTCCTCCAAGGAGGCATTGATCCCCAATGAGGCAATCTAGATAGAATTATCTACAGGGACAGGGTAGCAATGATTAGGAAACCCTAATAATTCTTCAGTGATAAGGACTTTAAGCAAATGTATTCTTCTATTTTGTCAGCATGATTAGAAAGCTATGAACATAAGAACCCTTATACAATTCTAAAATTGAAATTGCTATTGCTGGCAATTATTAATGTTCTATCTACAGAGCTAGCCATTGTATAGGTTTTGTGGGGCCTGAAGCTAATGTACATTGGAGCCCTTCTTTAAGAAAAATTACATAAAACTAGGTTTGACAGTAAGTATTTATTAGAAAGAAAAGATATCAAAATTTAACAGGTATTTTATTGAATAAATACTTTTTGAATAAATAGTATTGAATAAATCCTTCCAAGGTGTTGGAGAGGGGCTATGCAGAATAAATGTCTCAGAGGTTAAGTTTAGCATATTATCAATGAACTGTTTCTAATGTTTGTAACTGTGTATTAAAGTGCCTTTTCATATTCCCATAAAACAGGTGGCAAACATTTGCCATTTTGTGCACCAAAGCCTATAGCTCAAAAAGGTTAAATCTCTCATCTATTATTAATAGATACACAGGATTTGAACTCAGTCTGAACATCAAAGATTACAATGTGTGTACTCTGTCACATGGTATCTGTCCTGTTTATCTTTAACTGTCAAATTCACGCACCTTAGTGTCATATGAGAAGAAAGCTTCCTCTGGGAAATTTACTCATATCAGACTGAATTGTGGGATGTTGTCTTATTAACTAATGCAAGAGGGCCCAGCCCACCAGGGCCAGTACTCCTCAGCAGGTGGCTATAATACTCCCCCAGTAGACAGGTGGCTATGGGTTGTGTTAGAAAGCAAGATGGACATGAATGAGCCCAGAGGAAGACATCTAACATCCTCCTAGATTATTCTGCTTTACTTCTTTGGTCCCGAGTAAATTTCTTGGTCAGAAATAAAGTTGTATGGAATAGCAAGCTGTTATGTCTTAAGACTTATGCCTTACTTCTCAGTAATGGACTATGAATGGGAAGTGGAAAATGAAATAAAAATTTTCTTGCCTAAGTCTCTTTTGGATCTGAATGTTTTAACACAGCAACAGAAAGCAAAGTAGAGCAGTATCCAAATGAAAAGATAAATATTCCATCCTCTAAGAAGCAATCTAGAGAATTCAGAATTTATATACATCAGGCTCAGTATATTAGTAGAGATTGACCTCAGTTAAAATAAAGAAAGGATGGCAGAGAGAGGTCCCAGAAATGAGAGAGGAAGGAAAGGAGGCCATGTCATCATCTGTCTATTATTTGGTTTTCTGTGACATAATGTCATAAAGAGTGAAGCTGAAACATTGTATCCACTTTAAAGAAAAAGCATGCACTTAGAGCCAAGATGTCCTTATGCCTGGGTGTTTGGCTATTGCCTATGGTGACAGTCCGCCTGTGACTTTTCTTACAATCTTCTGTCTAATGGCAAACACCCGTTGGTACCAGGGTCTTCTACTCGGCCAGAACTCACTTACATTTCTCTTTAACCCAAACTCTGGATATTCTCAGCTACTTTTTTCTTTCAGAATAAAGGAAAGATGAGTGAGAAGTTACATGAGTTTTGATCCATGGGTCAGAAAATCCCTTCCCTGATTCTTTCCCAACCTCATTGACTAGGTAATTTCAACATCATTTTTACACTAAAACAAAGTAGTCTAATTCATATAGTTATTTTTTTCAAAAAACAAAGATTCATATTTTGTACTTTATGAGATACGGTGACTATGAGGGAGGGATAGTGTGTTAGATATTCTCTTGTTTGTGATTTGAATGTGACATGTCTTCCATAGACTCCCGCAGCTTGACAGACACTTCCATCCTTAGCTGGTGACATTGTTTGGGTGTTTGTGGAAGATTTAGAACATACTGTCTAGCAGGCAGATACAAGCTGCTTGAGAGGTATGACCTACTCCCTGCTCTCCCATAGTTCTCTGCTTCTTGAGGAGACATGAAAGTTCCTAGCATGCTCTTCTTCCATCATGAGCTTCCCCACCAGGATAGACTATGTCCTCTCAAACTGTGAGCCAAATCAAGCCTTCCTCCTCTAAGTTACTTTTGTCAGGTTTTTGGTCACAATTATGAGATAAGTTGCCTTATATTTAAAAAGAAAAGAAAAAATTAGGAGGAAAATTAGAAGACAATGGAATCTGGGGAATGAGGTTTTGGTCGGGTAAGCAGCTCTGATTGTAGAGGGATGTAAGTTGGTCTCTTTCTTTGCTTCAAGACAATTTTGTGTTTCTTCTTAAGTTAGGCTCTTGTGTGCTCATGTTGGCTGACTTCTCATATAAAGAACTGGTGTTCATGGCTATGCCAGTTTCCCTGATTTCATTATTGTGCACAAATGCTAACATAGATTAGGCCTCTAAGATAGGTGTAATTATTACATGTCAATTAAAATTAAAATCAAGCTTAGATTTTAAAAGAAAGGCTTAGCTGACCCAATAACAATATATTACTTAACACTATTATTTCTGGGTTTCTGTGTGTGACTTGGGACTCAGCCTTTCTTGATATAGCTAACCACTAGGGTATGGTCTCAATCCATCAAGAACTACAGAACAGTCCTAAGGTTTTGTAGCTCACCTTCTCATTGGGTAAAATGATATATCCATCTTAATCTCCCATGTGTTAGACTGTACTGTATTAATCTATTAATTTGTTGGCTGCTAAAAAAATGTTTAAAAACATGAACTTCATTTTTATGTGACTGTAGACTTTTTCTGCATCCACATCCAAACTTCATTGTAGACAGGATGATGAAGAGTCTGGGAAGTTACCCACCAAGCTTATCCAATAGTGAGCTTCATCACAAGATTTCAAAGAGGTCATTCATCTCATCTACACCAAAGGTTTATAATCTCTTTAATTTCACCCCACAAAGGGTGTGGAGTAATTTTTGAGACCAGAACTGGAATAGAAGCAGGAAAGTCACCAGGTTTGTCTTCATTAGGCCATTTCACTTTCTCTTTCCTACATCATGACTTCTTCTCACAGACTCCGTCATCACCCTATACATGTCTATCACCTTTCACCTCAAAAGCAAATCCCCAATCTCACATCTCTGCCTATCCCTTCTCCTCTATTTCTTGTTCTGTCTAATTCATTACATTTGGGCTTTCACATCTAGCATTTAATTCCAACTATTCTTATCATGGCCTCCCACATTGCAAAGTCACGAACAAGTCTCAATCTCCATTTTCACTGAACCTACTGACAGTCTTCTGTTCAAGTGGTCATTTCATTCTTTTTCTTGACCTCTATAGTTTTCCTTTGAGAATCTTCTCTGACTTCACTGAGATGCTCAGTTTTAATGTCCTTGGTTAAATTCTTCCTTGTGTCCTTTCCACTTTTCTCCTTCTTCTTCTCTATTCTCTTTCTGGTTCTCCTGTCCCTCTTTCTCCTGGTGTGTATTTGAGTGTGTGTGCAAGGCTTTGCAATGTTGTCCTCTACACCGAATGTGGCATCATGTGCATACTGCATGGCTTGCCCTTCCCCCTCCTCTCTGTGTGTACATGTGTATGTACACGGATGTGGAGAATAGAAGACCATGTCCATGTTGCTGAAAAGGTATCATTCTCTACCTTTTATTAAAAAAAAAAAACCAAGGTTCTCTCTCTGAACCTGGAGCTCACTTATTGGTTACAGTGGGTAGCCATTGATTTCTAGGACTTCTAGAGATCTGTTGGTGGTAGAGCCCCACTTTTATCTTAAAGGCAGGATTATTAGAAAGGTCTTTTTCTGATAGCATATATTGGTCCTCCCCTTCCCCCATCTTTATTTGACTTTGCTTTCTCTTTCCCATCTATGAGATTCTTCTTTTTCTGTTTCAAATTTTCTCCCTACTAGAATAAATTCTCCATGGCAGCAATGATAGTCTCATAAGCTAGCTACCATCTGTCCTATTTAGTGTCTTTGCTTTGACACGAATTATTTTCTTTCTAAATATCTGTTAAAGTAATGATTTTTAACTGAGCTCATAAATGGATAAATCATATTCATACATTATTGAATGCATGTAATTATTGTGGCCTTCTCTGTAGAGCACACCAAACAATCAGATGGGAGAGAAATAAGTAAGGTTCAAGGAAGTAAGATGCAGATGTTAAAGATTCCCTGTAAAGACAAGTGTGTTATTACTCACCACCACTAACCTTTGTGTTATTATGAGTCCAGGATAAGGTCATCCAAGCAACAGCAAACGCCACCTGGAAATGTCACTGAATTGAGTACTGAGGTGTGGAATTGCTCATGAAGTGGATATAGGAGGCTGGGTGACCAAGGCCAAGGTCAGCAGATGAGCTGCCTGCCTGGCTGGCTGCTTTGTGTGAGCTTCCTGTTTTCCAGAAACTCTGTGACCAGTGATTGTCCCTTCCCAGTGATAGAACTTTCCATCTTAATATAGAAGGGCATACAAAAAGAGAAAAATTAAAGACTTACTGCACAATCTGAAATGACTGGAAATAACATGATGTCTCAGTAAGAGCAAAGGTCTAGGGATGGCAGAGAAATGTGTGACTGCCAAGATGAGCTTTGGGATTGACATTACATCCCTGTACTGTGATATACTCATGTGCCACATGAGAATGTTAGAAAATACCCATATCACAGAATATTTTCAGTGGTGAGTGATGAGAAAAAAAAATCTTGACTGATGTCAAAAACATTGCTGCTGATACGTTAATGGTTCTGGTGGAGTAGGGGGAGATGGAGGAGAAGGAGCTAGGTTGCCTGTGGTCAGCTACAATATTAGTGTAAGATCTGGAGGAGAAGAGTGGTGGTGAAGGATAAAAGTGAGAGCAGTCAGTCATGGTGGGAACTACAGAAGAAGAGTTCAGCAAAGAACTCAGAAGAAGCACTCCAAGGAGGTCATAGAACAAGAAACAATGACCACCTGAGGAGGAGGCTCAGGGAGATGAAGACTGGGAACTGCCCATTGCTTCTACGACACTCCCAGAGTGGCAGCCTAGTACAGTAGCCAGCATAAGGAGGAAGGGAGATAGCGTAACAGCAATACGGGATAACTGCGGTGACAGTCAGAAGTCATATGGCAGTGGTGGTGGAGATGAGAAGCAGAAGAAGATGGGTGGCCACAGGTGATAGTGGTGATTGACGTACTTCTCGTATAAAAAGCAGGAATTACAGGTGGAAAGGGAATGATCTGAGCTCAATGAATACAGACTTGGGTCTCAGCAAACAGCATACTTCAATATGAAAGCCATTGCATGAACTTCTAAAAAATAAAAAAAAAGAAAGTTATAACTCAAGACTTTTTTCCACATACCTTGGTGAAGATATTAGGAGGAGAACCTATATCAAAGCTTGGGAGAGTCTGCTGCTATAGGCCTCAGATGCTTAATTTAGGGGAATAAAGAACTAAGAAGATTGTTAATGTATTTCAATGGTTATCCCTGATAATCAAAAGGGAATTGTGTGAGGCACAAAGAGGAGACTACAGATAGCTCAAAACCATTGAATTCTGGTCCTGCAATGTTGCAACTCTCCAGAACTTCTGAAGTCCTATATTTTAGCATAAATTTGGCTCCCCTATCTCCCCAGGCACTTTAGTTCACATAGATACCATAGCAGATGAAGAGTAAATTTTAATGGGGTAGCTCTGGTGATAGCCCCTGAAAGAGGGGATGGAAAGCAGAGTCCTGGGAATGAGTGGGGAGGAGAGGAAGGAAGAGGAGGAGGAGCCAGGATGGGACAAGAATTGTAGAGTGGTGATGGGGGTGGTTGTGAAATCTATTAGAAACAAAATACTAATAGTTCCAGAAACTGAAACTAAACCGTAAACCTGTACTAACCATCACTGTAAGGCAAGAAGCCATTGCATATTGTAGACAAAACAGCATAAACACACAGAGAGACAAAATGTGACTTACAATAAGAATTAGCTCCTTGACTTCTATGTATGTGTGTCCCTGTATATGTAACACAAATATCTATGCACAAATGTGTGTATGTACATGTGTACAATGTACATATATGCCGGTGGAGCCAAGGGCCAACTTGAGATGCCATCCACCTTGTTTTCTAGCAGGACTGCAACTGGCCTGAGGATCATCATTTAGGTTGGGCTGGTTGGCCAAGGAGCCCTGGGGATCTGCTCGTCTCTGCCTCCCCAGGGCTGGGACTCCAAGTGTACACCACCAAGCTTGGCTTTGACCTGCCTGGGTTCTGGGATCCAACTCAGATCCTTGCACTTGCAAGCCCTTCACTGATCTACTGGGGTGGGGGGTGGGGGGAGGTTGTTACTGCTGGTTTGTCTGTTTCTGGGATTACAGGTGTGCTTCACCCCACAAAAGCATGAGCAGTAGAAATAATGCTTCACTGATGCCTCCAGGAGCAGAGATGGAGTGGGCAAGGCAGTTGCTGATGTCTGATCCACTGCATCTGGAATGACCAAAGTCAAATTCTAACAGGGGCAGCATTTTAGCATTTGTATTGGACTTACTCTCTGGGTATTTTACTGTGCACACTGTGTACTGATTTGTCACTTTTTTAGGGTAAGATTATGTCTCTGAGTAAGCTGATTAGTGTTAGACTGATTGTTTTAAAATAACTCATGCGGCATCTGAATTTATTTACATACATGATATTGCCTTCTATAAACACAGCTGTATGAGCAAGAAAATTCAACGGTATTTTAGGAAGTTAAGCCAACAGTTTAGCTGTAATGAAGGCTGCCTTCTCACTCTGCTTTCTCTCCTTTTCTTTTTTCTTTCTTGACTGTTTTTCAACAAGTGTTGGCCTTGAAGACTTGTGTCCCAAAGGTTCTTACTAAGTGGGTGAAATCAGAAGATTCACCAAGAAAAGGCAAAGGAAGGAGGTGCCATTGAAGGAGGTGGCTGGTCCTGTCTCAATGCCAGGATGGTATGTGGACTTTCGTTCTACATGAAAACCACTGGGGTACTAGGGCCATTTCCAACTCTATGAAGTGCAACACTTTTCTGATTTTATGGATTTCATATGGATTTGCTGAACATGAGTCTGTTTTGTACAACTATGGGTTAGACACTGGGTATCCAATAAGTGATGATAACCCTGTCTCTGTGAACTTTAGTCCCCTAGTAGAGTCATATGTGAGTCTATAAGTATTTGTCCATACATCATGGGGGGTGTGTGCATGTACGTGTGTGTGTGTGTGTGTGTGTGTGTGTGTGTGTGTGTGAGTGTGTGTGTGTGTTTGTGTGTGTGTGTGTGAGTGTGTGTGTGTGTTTGTGTGTGTGTGTGAGTGTGTGTGTGTTTGTGTGTGTGTGTTTGTGTGTGTGAGTGTGTGTGTGTGTGTGTGTGTGTGTGTGTGTGAGTGTGTGTGTGTGTGTGTGCTCAGTCTGACTAAAGACTAGCCAGATGCTTATAACTTGGTAAAGAACCTGCTTCTTGGTCTGTTGACCTCTAGTCTTTTGCTGATCATTAGTCATATTGTATTATTTCCTTGCTTCAGCCTCCTTTGATTAACTTATTCTTCTATGTTTTTTTCAGATAGCTCACTGACTTTGAAGGTCATTTAAAAATCTGATGTTTCTATTATTTTTGAGAACTTCATACAATGCATTCTGATCTTATTCACATTCTCTCCTTTCACCTCCAGAACTGTAGGTCCATTAATCCTTCTATCACCCACTAAGTACAGTTTGCCTGCCTCTATATGCATAACTGTGGCATCATCCATAAGAACATGGTCAACTCTCCAAGAGCCATGCGCTTAAAGAAAACTGACACTCCCTTTTCCAGAAACCACTAGCTGTTCACAGATCCTAAGCTAGAGGTGAGGCCTCATGAACTCCTTTCCAATTTCATGCCAGAAAAAAAATTGGTAATAAAATTTATGTGCAATTTTCCTTCTGAGTACTGCTTAAGCTGGATCTCAGATTCTGATACAAGGTTTACTTCAAAATGTTATCTGAACTCATGATCTTTTTATTTTAGTAACGAATTATCAATAATTGTAGTTCAACTTTTGAATGTCCAAGGATTTTCTGCTTACTCATCTATCATTCATTATTCATTGAATTCTGTAATTATGTGATTTCATTTGTCCTATATATAACAGGCCCTTTATGCCACAGATAATAATGCATGTTGTTTAACATGAGAGAACAGTATGTGATATACTCTCAGTGGAAGGAGCCATCCATATATGTAGCATTGGTTTATTAGGTTCAATGTTCTGCATTCTTCCATGTTTTCTATTGGTTCATGTTAAAGTAAGAATCTATAAATCTCTAACTAGAAGTGTGGGTATTTCTTCACTCCAGTTATGTGGCATTTGTGTTTCATGAAGTTCTAATATCTTAAGTTTATACACACTTAGCATTGGTACATCTTCTTGATGAAGTGGCACTCTTGAAAACTCATGTAACAATTATATGCAAGAATAGGTTTCATACATGTCTATTATGTACTTTCATGGTTACACTTTCATTGCCCTCTCATATCCCTCCCACTGACCCCCTTTTATTTACCTGTATGTGAGTGCATGTGCGTGTGCACGTGTGTGTGTGTGTGTGTGTGTGTGTGTGTGTGTGTGTATGTGTGTGTGTGTCCTAATGGACACTCTTGATCATATGAAATATTCTTTATTTTTATCTCTGGTAGTATTCCTCGTTCTTAGGTTCATGCAGCAATCATTTCGTCATCTCCTTGGCTCCTGTAGCTCTTTGAGGAATGACTGTAAAGTCATGCTGGAGTGAACACACTCACTCACATCCTTTACTTCTTTATCCTTAGAAGGACCCATGATGCTGGAGAAAACACCCTCACTTACATCCTTTACTCCTGTATCCTTAGAAGAACCCAAGAAATAGTACTATAATCTTGCTGACACTATTCTTACTTTATAGATTCAGTCTTTGAGTCGCAGAGAGTTTGCATCAATTTCTCAGAGACACAAAGCCAGTATCCAGAGAGAAGGTGCATATACCCTGAACTGGTGGCTTCCACCTTCACTAAAGGATTTCTTTACAACCCCATTTTCCACTCAAAACACTCATACAGTGATCAAGCTGTTCCTTTGCAACGAATAAGTAAGTTCTGTGTTGCTGAAAGCTCCGTGTGGGTAACGGATGCACACCCTGACTGTCACATAGGCATACAGAAACTATTTATTGAATGAGCAAAACCCCTGAATAAGTTTATTCAGCACCTCTAAGTGCCTGTAGACATTTTATGTATGATACAGGAATACATCCAAGTACATAATTTCATACTCAAACATATATAAATTATATGAGGCACAGGTGTATGTCTAAAATATATTTTGGCATCACACAAAGGAAAGCTTTTTAGAGTCAGATGGCAGGTTCATGGCACAGATCTGGATCTGCCTGTCTTCCCACCTGCTGAGAGACATCATGGACTTTTGCAAAGAGGCAAAAGTGAATATATGTCCGATCTTGGAATTAACTATCCCATTAAATTGTGGTAGAGTCTTCCTCGTCCTCCCTTACCCTCCCCTGCCTCACACCCCCACCCTCTGCAGCTTAGCCTATCATTAGCCTCTATCTGAAATTGACAGTAGAGTAATTTGAACTCTGACTCCCCAGGGTCTATTCTTTTACTTCCTGCTGTAGGAATACGGTGTGTATTGATTAGATATCAGACTGTAATGGGCTTCCAATCTCTCTGCCTTAAGATATATGATGGAGATGACAGGAAGCAGATAGTCGGTTACTACTTGTAAATAGTCCTGCTTGAGCAAAATGGTTGGTAACCACTTCACTGCCGTGTATACTCCAAAGCTGCTTCATGGCAAAGGGAAGGAAGTCATGGGATACTCTTGTCCAGTATAGCCACGAGCCATGATGGTCTCTCTTAAGAAGACTGTACATGGTTAAACTCAGAGTTACCTGGAAAAGTGCTATTCTTGCTGCTCAGAGACTAAACCAATTTCATCTCCAGCCTGCTCTGACCTGTGAGACTGAAGAGGAAAAGCAGGTTTGCTAGAAACTAAGCATAGGCTCCTTGCCCCTGAACAAGATCTGAAGCCATTCACTCACAAAGTCTTGATTTCCATATCTGTAAAATGGGCAAAGCAATACCACTTCCTGTGTTCCTAAGGCCTAAGTAAAAAGCTAACACCATGGCCTCTGCATAATAATTTCTGTTGTTTCTCTTTATTTCCTCACCCTCCCAAACACAAGCGTCCTCTTGGGTGGAATCAGTTCTGGGAAGAGGCAGTCTCTCTGCATCTCCTTTGGCAGCTCTATACAGCCCTTTGCTAGTGCATGGTGGTGGTATTCATTGGCAGGTCGATTGAAGTTTCCAGTTAACATGGACTTTCTAAGGCTCTTGAGCACTAGGTGGTTTATGGCAGCCGGAGCCCAGGGCTAGCTAATCATCCTATGTGAGATGGGCCTGGCTTTATTTTCTGTGTCTTGTCTATTTGTTTGAGTAGAGATAACCCTGGTTTTGGCTCTGAACTTAAGATCTGCAGAAAGAAATATAAAGTGAGCCACCTTTCTCCTCCTGGTGGCCGTGCAGAAGCCAAGGGAACCTGCTGTTTCTCCTCCTTGGTATGGATTTGATTTTGCCCAGTGGGAGTTAATTCCATTTGGGTCTTCATTTTCTTTTTCAGAGAACAGCAACTGAAAATCAAACTGAACAGTCGTTCAAAGAGGAAGACCATGAACTTCTTAAAGGAAACGAAGTGGAAGGTTATGCATTTTTAATTACACCGGACTTAAAGCTCATATTCATTTATTACCAGCGATATCAGCCACTTATCTGCCAGTTCTTTCATCTTTTGCCCTGTGAACAGACATGACCCTGGTCAAGTAAGATAAACGGAGAATTAAAAATGGTTACCATCTGGGAATTTATTGGAAAACAGAAGGAAAAGCCAGGGCTGCAGGTTAATCCTGGGCTCTTCTTGATCTTTCAGCTGCTCCCACATCTGTGAGTGAAGAAAAGACCCAGTGGCCCCCATTTCCCTCTTTGATAACATTTCCTTGTTGTTCCTTCCTCCTCTGCCCCTATTAGGATGAGGGGATCAATAAAAGTCAGCTTTGAGAGAGGAAGGAGCAGCCTTCAGGCTGGTATCAGATGCCACATCCGTGCAGTACATGGAGAGGGGCCAGTGTGCTTTGAGTGACCTAAGTGCACGTCCCCAAAACACTGAATTCATATTATTGACTTCATCAGCATTGTCCTCCTGGAGGTTGCTCTTAATTAGCTCAAGAGAGAACTGAGGAAGGGAACTGTAACTGTCACCTTCAGTATAGTGAGATCTGGCCAGGGAGGTCATCCAGATGCAGGGCACCAATCGCCGAGCACCTTATATACACCAGTACCCTTTGCTACATTTGAGATGGCCCATACCTCATTGCATCCTTGAGTCACCCTGAAAGGCTCTGGTTATTGCTGTTCTGAAGAGAACCACCGAGACATAGGGGATATTGGAAACTTGACACTGTCTGTCTGATGAATGATTGTCAAAGATTTCACACACTGACTTTTATGATGTCCCAAATAAGCCAAGCTCTGAGTTCTCACCATGCTCGGCTACCAACAAGTAACAGAAAACAAAGGGGAATGAAAAAGGATGACCTTTAATACTGTCATTCAATGTACAAGTTCAGAAACAAATCCAGAGAAGGAGAGTGACTTTGTGAATGTCACATGGCAAGCTGTCACTAGGTCCCTTCACCCGACACTATCATCCCCATGCCTTTGGACAAAGATACAACATATTGTCCTTTATCCCAGCCTCTATGTCAGAACTCAATAGGAAATGTTCCTCTCCACAGTGCCTGAGCCAGTGAGGGCTTAACAAATGAAGAGATAGATTGTTGGTCTTCTAAATCTCATGGGTTCTTTGCTGAATACCTACTGTACTCAAATAAGACCAAGTTAAGTACTGAGATTTGAAGCACTAGCAGATGTCTGTGTTTCTGTCTCTGTTTATCTCTATCTCTCTGTCTCTGAAACAAACAAAAAAAGCAGTGAGTCCCAGACATCGTTCTGTCAGCCATCTTCAGAACTGAGATGACAGGTTCATACCATTGAATTTTACTTTCATGTGGGCTGCTGGGGATTTGATCTCAAATCCTTATACCCCATTGCAGCAAACACTTTCTGCACTGAGCCATCTCCATATTACTGGTTTTTTTTTTTTTTCTTTACAGTAGTTGCCCCCAAAATAAATTTGACCTGAAAAATAAAATGAGTTAAATAAGAATTTTTTTTGTAAACTACCAACACTGTAACCATGTGTAGATACTCAATGCAAATTGAAACAGCAAAACATTTATTTCAGAATTCACCTTGATCACCGAGCATATTTTGTGCAATATTGAAGTCATCATGATTTTTTTTCAAATTTCACTAGTACTAAAAATAAAATTGGAAACAAACTAAAATGAAAACACCTCTGAGTTGGGATATTCTTGCTTTGGAGCAAAGTGCTGAGATTTTTAGAGAGGAAGGACTAAATAGCTCTCACTTTACAGAGCGCTGACTCCAGGCCTGGCATTCCAGAGACATGACTTCATTTAATCCCCTCAAAACTCCTGCAAGGTGTGTTATTATCTCCATTTTACAGATGGGGGAGCTAAAAGTAGAATGACTTGTCATTAAGACTCATAACCAGACAGCAGGCATGGTCCAATTAACCGAGGAGCTGACACTTTGAAAGTCACCTCTCCTCATACAGGAGGTAGTAAGGGTCTTTTCATAATGAGAAAAACACCCCACAAGGATGGAAATACTGATTTCCTGTGTGCTGAGTACTCACAGTGTCATGAGGGATGTGGGGGGAAATTCAAGGCATGATCCTATTTGGTTCTCACTAAAACTCTATGGCCAGAACACTTGGTTGTCTTTATCTTACAGATGAGAAATAGAAGTTTTCAAACCTGTCCAGGATTCCATAGTCCATATTTCAGCTCTATAAATTCAATCCTTGGCTCTGTAGTATTTCCCCCATGTATATGTGTCCATGTGCATGTGCATATTTCAAATGTGTGTGGGCACACAAGCACGTGTGCATATGTGCAGATGACTCAAAGATTATGTCAAAAATTACCCGTTATCACTCTTCAATCTTATTGAGTCAGGAAATCAAACCCAAAATTTCTGATGTGATTAGTCTTACCAGCCAGCGAGCTCTGAGAATCGCATCTTCACTTTGAGGCAGGAATCACAGGTAGGCCACTGTAATCACCCAGCACTTACACGATTCTGGGGATCAGAAGTCTGGTTCTCACAGATCTGTCTTTGCAGCATCCCTGTATTCTTGACGGTTACCTTACACAGCCTTTTCTGGAAGAGAGAAAAGCTGTTCAACACGGATAAAGTTTCATAAACACAAGTTCAAACACAGTTTTATATACCAGGTCAAACAATACCAGAAGGATTGCTAGTGAGAGTTTAAAATAATTATGCAGAATAATTAAACAGGAGTTTAGTACCTCAAACAGCATAGTTCTACTCTCTGAAGGCAAGGGAGATCGTTCAAGCAGGGGGAACTGGTCATGGCGGTGTTTTCTCTGGTCAGCGGATGAATTTCCCCATGAGAGAGCATGGTGATGCTCCTTCCTCCAAGACACTTCTCTGCAGAGAAGTTTGAGCAAAGCCCTACCTACACAGTTCTGATGAGGACACTGGACATTTCTTATCTATCAAGTTTGTTCTTAAGTGTGGGAAACCCTTGCTCCAGATTACTGACTATTCCTCAGATTTTCAGTCTGAGTTGTAAAGTGTCAGCTCCCAATCTGTCTGCTCATGTGGCTTTCCTGAGCTTCCAGAAAGTTCTCTGAGTGCCCATTTCCTCTTCATCTTCTGTGCTATGATCCATAAGTTCTTGGCTGAAGGAATGTTTCTTTCTTCTCTCTCACCTGTCTTACTCATAAATAAATCCCCCAGGTCCTCTTAAGCAGGATGGTCACCTTCTTCTAGTGGGTGATAACAGTCATTCACAAGCTTTGTTTCTACTCCCATGGAAGCTGGGCCACTAAGCTGAAGGTCAGACTCAATAAAAACATTACATCCATGATATTATTTAATACATCACATATTCCTCGAGAAAAGGAATTGCTTCCTTCATTTTATAACTGGGAAAACCGAGGCTTCCAGTACACTAAAGGTTATAAAACAGATTTAATGTTAATCATTGTTGCTAGCAATAATTAGTCTATTTTCCCTAAGCTAGGCATCTCCTCTACTGTGCTGTGAGCATCCGTTCATTAATTCTACAACAGTCCCTGAAGGGCAGCCTGCCAGCGTTGTGATCACTGTCTTATAGATGAGAAAACTCAGCATGCACACATTAAGGAAGTCAAACAGCAATAAAATAGTTTGAAACCAGTAGATGTGATTTTTAAACTTATGCTCTTACAAAAAATAAACAGTCACCAATATTCCTAAGAGATCAAAGAGTGGGATTCAATGAGTGACATTGTTAAGACATGAGTAGCTGGAATCATGCTGGGCTTCCATTCATCTTATGATGTAGGGTCAGATGTGTTACCTGGGGAGTTGATTCAGGTGCTTCCTGCAATGTGTGCATAGCTGTGACACCTCTGGGCATAATCACTGCCTCCTGGGCAAGGGTGGCTTACAACAAGAACAGAGAAAAAGATACCTTGTCAGTCAGAGAACTGAGCCAAACGTAGTAGAACTGTGAAAAAGCTAAGAGGGGTCCTGCTCTAAAGGGGAGGTGGGCTCCCCACTTCAGCCCACTTCAGAGGCCCCGCAAGGGTAGAAATAAGCAACGCCAGCTCCATAGGCAGACTTTCCATATGAGCTGCTTTCCTTCAGGGGTAAGCAAGCAAACAAAAAACAGGACAGTAACCCTTAATAAAAACTAAGAAACAGACTCTTTCTTTCTTCTTGTTGTTTTTGTTTTTTTTTTTTTTAAATTCACTTTCTTGATTGATAAAAGTAAATTAGAGCCAGGACTGTGTCAAATGAGAGGTCATTCCTGCCTCTCATTGTAGGATGATGCTTGTTTAGTGGATATGTCCATCTATACACAGACAGAACCACCCAGCACTCTCCACATCTCTTCCGTAGGGAAAAGTGGCCAGTCAAAGAATCTGACCCTGGCTCTGAAGCCAGAGTCAGTGAAAGAAACCCACCCTGGATCTAAGACATTTATCCCTGAACCCAGAACCAAAACAAATGTGCCCATGTCTCTGAAACCAGCACCAACGTTATGCATGCTGGCTCTGGAGTCAGAGCTAGTGCAAGAAATGTGCCATGGCCCTGAAATTAGAGCCCGAAAGCCTAAAAGAGGGAGTGAAAGAAACATTTTGGCTCTGAAACCAAAAACCAAATCAGGGTAAAAGAATGAAATAAAATCTGACCAATCCCCACCCTGGAGTCTCCCTAGAAAGATCCGCCCCTCAGAAGCCATATATAAGTCCTGAGCCCAGAGCCCTTTCCCTGCTGAGGCAGCCACACTCTCCTGGATCCTTCCCTCCCAATAAATCTCTTGAATATGGTTTGGATGAAGATCTTCTTTCCGTGGAGGAGCAGTAGCAGTGGAACCTGAACTGAGATCAGCTGAGGGAGGAAAGTGCAGCCCAAGGGACCTTCTCTGAACAGAGAGCAGCAAATAGGGAAGGAGAAGTAAGCCTTTGGTGGCCACTGTAGCAACTTTCCCAGGAGGCCCTCCCTTGCTGGAGCAGAGCTGTTAATACTGGGGAAGCCTAACCCTAAAGCAGGGCTGTAAGCTGCTGCCTAGGCTTATTGTGGCCTGTGGTATTCATTGGCTCCCGAGTGCCTGAATACTTTCCATTGAGCTGTAACACTCAGTATTCATTGGCTCCCAAATGCCTGAATGCTTTCCATTGAGCTGTAACACTCAGCATTCATTGGCTCCCAAATACCTGAATTCTTTCCACTGAGCTGCAGTGCTCAGTATGCCTGAGCTCCTGACCGCCAGGGTCTCTTTCCATTTGAGCTGCACTGGGCTGCACAAATACCTACACCTTCTCATAGTTCTTTCTCATGAACATTCTTTCCCATTTAGAACTCAGGAATCCATCCCATTTGTTTATGTGGTTTTAAAAAAATATTTAAATTTTTAAATTTATTTGTTGAAAATTTTATAAATGTATATTGGTCATATTCAATCTCTTTAACCCCTTTCAACTCTCCCATGAATCACTTCATATCATGTATCATACTTCTCTCTCTCTCTCTCTCTCTCTCTCTCTCTCTCTCTCTCTCTCCACACTTAGTCGTTTATTTGGTTTTGAGACAGAATGACATTGTAATCCCAGGCTGGCGTTTTAGTTTTTCAAGATAGGTTTTCTTTGTGTAGGCCCCAGCAGTCATGAAACTAACTCTGAAGATCAAGCTGGCCTTGAACTCATGGAGATCTGCCTATCTCTCTGCCTCCCGAGTGCTGGGATTAAAGGTGTTCACCACTGTAGTCCAGCTGGCCTCAAAATCTCGATCCTCCAATTTCTCCATCCCAAGTACTGATATCACAGGTGCTCACTACCATGTCAGCCCTGAATTAATTCATTATTGATTAATTAAATTATTTATTTATTATTGTGTATATGTAGGTGTTTTGTGAATATGGATGTATTATTTTTGAAAGGCAGAGGCTAACCTTGGATGTTGTTTCTTAGGAACCATATATAAATTGCTTTGGAAACAATATACATTGTTATGTTGAAACAGGATCTCTCATTGGGTTCTGGGATCACCATTGGCTAAGCTGCCTGGCCAATATACTTCAAGTGCTTGGACTATAAGCATGAGCTACCACAGCTTTTTATGTGGGTGTTGGGTCTTTATGCTCTTGCAGCAAGCATCTGGCCCACAGGGACTTCACTTCTGGCCTGTGGTCCTTTATTTCTTTTAGTAGCCACAGAAATCCTGTTCTATATGTGGGGGTGTCTGTTGCTTATTTTATATTCTATTGTTGATAAACAATAGAATGTTTGTGTATTTTTAGTTATTACAGTTAGAATAAAAGCATTTGGGGCTAGTGACATGGATCAATGTGTAAAAGTGTTGGTGCTGAGCCTGACCCTCTGAGTTCATTCCCTGGGGTCCACATGGTTAAAGGAGAAACTCAGTTTCCCCAAGTTGTTTTTAACCTTTACAGACAGACTATAGGACTGTAGTGTGAGCGTCTCTCTCTCTCTCTCTCTCTCTCTCTCTCTCTCTCTCTCTCTCTCTCTCTCTCTCTCTCTCTCTGTCTCTCTCTCTCTCTCTCTCTCTCTCTCTCTCTCTCTCTCTCTCAAACACATACACATAAGTAAACAAAGTAAATGTGATAAAGAAACTTTAAAAAGTAATTTATGTTAGTAATTCCGTATACATTCTTGAATAATTACTTTTAACTTCAACTATATAAAATTTGACTAATATGAGAAGGAATGGAATGATTTTGATAGGTGTGTAATTTGCTCCCTTGTGGAGAGATGAGGTGGGCAATCTTGTGTGGTCCTGGAGACCCCTTTTAGAGGAGAAGTCCCACAATATACTTCTGTGCTCTCACCTTCACCTGCTTCTTCCCGATTGCACCTTTCAGAGAATCCCACCTTTTCTCAAAGCCACCAAGAGAAGGGATAGGTCATTATTCATTTGCTCTTTTGGGTTGAAGCTGCAATCTTCAAAATAAAAGTAGATTCATTTCTGTTGTTGTTTTATAAATAAGCATATTCTCCACTGACTTGCAGTGAGTCCCAGCAAGGCATCAAATACAGTAACTGCATACATAGGATAGACATGCACCATGTTAGAATAATGAGGCCTGTTGTGGGATTATGTTCTGGTACATTGTAAATATTTGTCCCTCCTACTGGTTTAATAAAATGCCGATTGGCCATAAGGCAGACATGAAGTGTGGGAGGGGCTACCAGACTAAGAAAACTCTTGGAAGAGGAATACTTAGAGACAGACAGATGCTAGCAGACATATAGGAAAGAAATCAAAATGCTTCTCTGAGAAAAGGTACTAAGCCACTTGGCTAATCATGGGTTAGTTTAAGAGTTAAGAGTTAGCAAGTTATATGATTGAGCCATAGACCAATCAGCATGAAATCAATATAAGCCTTTGTGTGAATATTTGAGGCAAAGTGGCAGCAGGGCTGAAAGTGGGTCTGAACCTCTTGGCAAATCCTGAAAGCCTGGACCAGATACTTCTTACTACAGAGGCCACATGAGTTAGAGTGACATTAACACTCTAAAAATTCCCCCTCATCACTATAAGCAAAGCTGAAAGATGCTTAATAATAAGTTTCTCTTCCTTGAATGAGGATATACTTCAGTTAGTAGAGTATTTACCTATCCTGCAGGAAACTCTGAGTTCCCTTCTCAGAATCACATAAACTCTGTATGGTCATACCCACCTGTATTCCTGGCATGCAGGAAGTAGAAACAGGAGGGTCAGAGTGCAATACTATTCTAAGCTCTGTGAGTTCAAGACCATCTGATTATTTGAGGCTGTTTCAAACAGTATCACCAACAAGAAAAGATTCTCTCTTTTCCATAAAATCAAATACAAATCTACCTCAAATATACCAAAGAACTTGCCTCTCTTTCCTCCTGTTACAAGGAATAATTAGAACAGTTTTTTCCATGCCCCAACAACTGCCATTAGATCCTGGAGCTCCTCTTAGGGTGAACAGGATGTGAACATGAACTTCCTAAATCAATTCTTTCTATTTCTGGAGGGAGGCCTCCTCTTGTTAGCTTGCCTGTGACTCTGGGGTGTCCAGCATCAATATAAGGACAGCTTTGAGCTCCCAGAACATGTCCAGCAGTCATGGTAGGAATATATTTGGATTTTCGCACTGTATTTCTGTCAATTCCTTCCCTACCTCAGCAGCCAATCTCCTAGATGGGGACTGACAATTCCTTATGAAAAAGCTGAGCGAATCTTCCAAAACAGTTCTCAATCTTGTAGCAACATGTTTGGCCATAAAAATAAAGACTTGCAAGGCCTCCAGTGTATCCTTCCACTTTTTCAGCCCAGTCAGTTCGTGGAGCAAAATATTCATTTTGCTCATAAAGTTGTCTATGGTCTGCATGGGACTCTACCTCTCAGTTCTCCCTATGCTTATCAGGGGTGTTTGGTTCCTCCTCTAGTTGAGAAATTAGATCTTGAGCACTTGACTTCTTACATGATGCTAAAAAAAAGCCATCCCAAAGGAAACAGAATTCAAGTGAGGAGCATAAATCCTTACTTAGAATATTTCTCGGTGAGACCAAGATTTATTTTCCCTTGAAAGGGATCATTGGTGTGTGTTGGAAGGTCACCAGCACCATTTGATTGTAGGATCAAACATTCACATTTACTGAAGATCCTAGAAATCCAAATTTGTCAGACCCGAACAATGAAGACTTATTTCATACAAGTATTCAAACCAGCAGGAATAATGGTGGTAGAAATTGCCCTTTCTATGCTTCCTGGGATACAACTTGGCTTCCAATCCCACTTACTAGTCTCAATTCTAACAAAAGCAATATAGACATGCTTGCTTTTTCAATTCTATACAGAGATAGCCACCAAAGCATCAATGAAAAGAATAGACAAAACCAGGAGAAAAACACACACAACAATGGGTAAACAGTGCCACATCCACAAGGTAGGACACCCTGCAGCTATTAGCTTGAACTCACAGAAGGAATTCATGCAAACAAAAGCTATGACCAATATTTTTAAGAGAGGATTTATGGAAGTCTAACAAACATTGATCACATCAAATAATGGGTACCTGGAGGGAAAAAATTCAACGAAATATTCCTGGAACAATGGAGTAGAGTTCTCCATTGCTTCCTTACCAGGGAAAACATTCCTGACATTTTGGTTCAATTTTGTCTGTTTTTGAAAATTATAAACAGAGTGGTAGCCAGTATAATCTCTTGTTTCCAGATACATTCACTAAATATTTTGTCTGTAAAAGCTATCCATTTGAAAGGAAGAATTATTCACTTTACTCTTGCTGAGCATTCCAGTGTCACCAAGGGTACCTACTGGGCACAGAATTGTCGTGATTGCCACATTCATGTCTTTCTCTAATCAAGTGGAAAAATGCAAAATATGCCTACAAGTAGAATGGCTGAACAAGGGGATATGCACACAGTGTCAGCAGAGACCTCCAGCTTGCACACTTTTATCCCCAGCAATGGAAGAGGGTTTGAGCTGGTTTTCCTATGCTGTCACCAGCCTGATGCTGTATGTAAAGTTATATTTTTAAAATGTTTAACACCAAGACATCTAACCTATAAACAATTCAAATACAGATTCATGGCCATACCACCAAAAAACTAAGTTTCTCTTCTCCTGCAGCTAACAACTGACAGCATCTCCAAAATTTAGAGGTAGGAGCCCTCCTCCACCAATTCTGAAATTTTTGATAAATGATTTTGTACAGGTCCTGTGCAGATAACCAGAAAAGCTGAGCTCATGAGTTTGGTAGCCATGTCATGTCCAGAAAACAGCACTCCTCCCTAGCCTCTTGCTCTTGAATAGTTTTGCATCTTCTTCTACAATGCTCCATGAGCCTTGTGGGTGTTGTTGATGATATAGATACCGCATTTAGGGCCTAGTACTCAGTATCTTCTTTGCATCATTCTGAGGATAAGTTCTGCACCTTAGACACTTCCCAAGAGGAAAAAGTGCCTTTGGCAGAGAAGAGATGCTAGAAGTTTAGCCATGAAGAGAAAGCTCAATTGGAAACTCCTACTGATTGCCTCAACTTCCAGAGTCCATTCTGCTGGATGCTGTAAGCACTCGATTTGACAATACCATCTTTCACTGTTACGTGTTCTTTGACTTGGAATCCTCACTCCAGGAGACACTCAGCTCTGAAAACTCCATTTGCCTCAGAGAGGCTTCCCTCAGATAATTTATGCTGGATGATCATCTTGGTTGCTGTTCTTCTGTTGGGAAGAGACACAATGACTGAGAAAACTTATAAAAGAAAGCATTTAATTGGGGGCTGGCCTACAGTTTCAGAGGGTTTCATCATGGTAGGAAGCAAGGCAACAGGCAAGCAAGCACAGTGTTGGAACAGTAGCTGAGAGTTTCTCCCTGATCCACAAACACTAAGAGATGGCTTAGCATGGTCTTTTGAAACCTAAAGCCCACCCACAGTGATAAATCTACTCCCACAAGGCCACATATCCTTCTTAATTAATCCACCACCTGGAAGCAAAACATTCAAGTATGAAACTACAGGTACCTCTCTCATTAAAACTACCAAGATAATATTCTGCTGTCTATCATCTATGTTATCTGCTACATAGTCATCTTTATATTTACTATGGTTTACTGTATCCTTTCTAAACTCACTCATTCAAACTAGGATATATGAATAGTATAGGTCATTTTCTAGACTACAAAACAGTGAATCAGCACCCACAGGTACATCCCGTAACATGAATGCATATATGGATATGTGCCTGAGTACATGTATGCACCCATGCATGTGTATTCCAATGTGCTGTTCTCTCTCTCTCTCTCTCTCTCTCTCTCTCTCTCTGTGTGTGTGTGTGTGTGTGTGTGTGTGTGTGTGTGTGTGTGTGTGTGTATGTGTGGTGTAAGAAGGGGAGAGAGAGAGAGAGAAACTTCAAAAAAGAACAGATAAACAGGCATTGGAAACATGAGTCTGAAAGGAAGAAAGAGAGGCCAATGTGCTTTTAAGGAACTTCAAGAACAGAAGTGCATGGGCCACATGTTGTCCCCAGAAGAAAAATGTCTTTCAAAGCCCCTCAGTTATGCAGGTATCTCATTCAAAACCACATCTAGCATTGGCCTAATTTTCCTGTTCAGTATCAGCAGCATCATTATATACGCACATATCATCAGTAACATGTTTATCATTTTAACATTTTTTTCCAAGATTACATTTGAGTTATAGATTGTAAAAGCATAGTTTCTGTTGCTAACATGGAGAGAGAACTTATCAATGTTCTAGAAAATGAGTTTTTTATATCTTTTGAATAAATAATGACAAATGCTCAGAAGTTTAAAACTTTTTATTTTTACTGTATTTCATTTTTTGTTTGTTTGTTTTCTAGAAACTAATTTTGTACTTTTTGTGACCTCCTGCCTCAGCCATTCAGTCCTGGCATTAACAGTGTGAGCCAAGGATTAACACTTACATCTATCCTCAATGAATGAATTCTGTATGTTCAAGTGAGTACCTAAGGCTGTTCATAATGTCAGAGACTTAGTGAGAGAAATTTCAACATTCCAAGAGTCAGACAGTGGCAATTACCTCATTGTGAATTTCTATCCAATCCCACCAGGCCATGATAGGAGCCTAAAATGTTCCATCAGAGGCAAGTGGAGATGAGATTAAATCTGGCTACTGCGTTTCTCTAGAGCCCTTTAATTTGGGCCAAATTGCTTTATATTTTCTGAGCCTTCGCCATCTGGGTGGTCATAAGACCTAATTTCTGGGTTATAGAAAATATTAAATTAAAATAATATATATGAAGTGCCAGATACATGATAACAATTGTTTTAATGGAGGCTGAAATAGCCACAACAGTACTTGGCCTCTGTCCCAGGAAGAAGAATTAGTGAGGTGTGGGCCAAAGCATGAGAATTTTTCAAGGACACTGGGAGTCCATTCATACCCAAGCCACAGTGAACAATGTCTTTTCCACCTCCGAAGGCCTCTATGAAAAATACACACTGAAAAATGCTCACTGGACCTGGCTATAAGTAGTTTTCCAATTAGGCATTAAGGTGTTAAGTATCAGAGAGAGTTGAACAATACAGTTGATATGCTATTTATAGCCATTTGTATGGTTAGTGCTGGCACCTTCCCAGCATGCATCATGCAACATGGCAAGCACAACAGGCATCACTTCCAACTTCTCAGTGCTACTTTTATTCTGATGTGCTTTTAGTGTTTAAACTTCCATGTTGTTAGCATGGGGGGTAGGGGCTGGACCAACCATAATCATGGGGACCACTTTGAATGATGAGTTAGCAGGATTCTTGGTTTGACCCATTGATGTGGTAGCATCCATTTTCCCAAGACTACTTATGACAGCCAATACTGTTTCCAGATGTTATCAGATGTTTCCTCTGCATGGCAAAAGCTCAAACCTATATGGTTAGGAGCTAAGGAGAGAAACAAAATGGATTTCAGTAACTTTCAAAGTTCATATAGGTAAATATGTAGGAGCCAGGATTAGAAGCCAGTCACTGATATGATACATTCTTAAGACTCAAACCTATATTGTCCACTATGGTGTAACCTTCATGACATTGTAGTAGCTAAGGTCTGAGCCATGGGAGTGTCAGTCTCCTCATTATTCCCACCACATCCTTAGCTTGTGTAGGAGCTAGGAAACTCTGAAGGAACTTGATTTCTGTTACCACCAAGATGCTTGTTTTCTTCCCCTTTTATTCCAAGCTATCAGCCACCCAGCCTTCAACAGAACAGACCACTCTGTCTCTACTCCCCAGCATTTTCTAAATATTCACATTCTTTGCATGCCAGTCCTTCCTTATTTTCTCAATTCTGCATTTGTTTATCCTCAAAAGCTCCTTTGTGATAGCCCACATGGATCTGGGAAATAGTGGAGGCAAGCTCTATTGCCTGGGGCTTACAGGAGGCCTTTGGGCCAGGCTAAGGCCTATCAAGCTCCATTTTTCATCTTGGTGCTTTCGTGAGAACGGAAGTATCTATGAAGAGGTCCTGGCAGGTCTGTCTCCTGAACTGTAGCCTCTTCTTGAGATGTGACTCCTGATGGGGCAGCTCTCTGATCATGGGAACATTGTTATATAAACTATCAGCTTGTCAAGGCTTGCTCTTTACTTCCCTGGTTGTTCTGACAGGCCTCAAAGTTCATGGGTCTACAAATCAATGTCAACCCCATACCTGGGTACATCAGCTATGACATATCCACGGGTGATTGTGGTGATGTATTTTATATTTAATAAAGTCAGCATGGAATATCAAAGAATACAATTAACTACAGTCAAGCCATGAGCATAAGAGAGTGGTGACTCATACCTTTAATCCCAGCATAGGGTTGACAATGTGGTGACTCACACCTTTAATCTCATCACTCAGGAGACAGAGATCTTTCTGTGTTTCTCTGACTTCAAGGCCTAACACCAAACAGTAGTAGCTCTCATCTTTAACCCTAACTCTAGGATTATGATAGAGAGTTGACCCAGAAGTGAAACAACTGAGCAGATTAGATATTTAAGGCAGGCATAGACAGACATTCAAGCATTCTGTAGGAGTGACCAGCTATGTAGAGGACTCTAGAAGATATCATTTACCCAATCAGGCCTGAGAATTTGGCTGGATGAGAATTGATTGTGGTCTGTTTTTCTAATATTTTATCTTTTCCCCAATATGTGTCTCTGAGTTTTCACTAAATACCAAATAGAATTTGTGCAATATTTGGTGTTCAAATTTTGTGGCATGAATTTCCAAAAGTGCTACTTGCTGGCCAGAGCAACACATGGCTGGAGAAGTAATTACTGGCTGGCTAGGCTTTCTGTTCAGAGTTAGCCTCCAGGCTTAGGCAGAGTTGGTCATATATGTTTCTTTTCCATGTTCATCTGGGCAAGTTTTTCAGACAGTGACCTTGACCTACCTCTCCTGGTGTGTTATTTTTGTTTTGTTTTGATTCTCTTTTTGGACTCCCTCCTTGGGCTGCTACCACATTAAGTAGCTAGGTAGCTACCCCACTTTACGGTTATCTGAGTCATCACTGGCAACAGGTTTGGTGAGTATACTGAGTTTTCTTAAAAAGGGGAATTCATTTAAGGTAATGGAAGGTGGTTGGTTTTTCTGTGATCTTACTCTAGACAATTTGAAAGTGAAATCAGTAAAGGAAAGATAAAGTAAATGGGATCATCATAATGTCTATCATACTGTTTATTATAAATATTATTTGTTTGATTATTTCTGTTTTATTATTTGAAGAGTCAGTTAATATGAATACCAAGGAGAAAGTCTTAGAAAAGCCTATTAAAAGAGAACACAAAGATATTCAAACCCAAACAGGAATATAAAGAACCAATTTCAACATTGTCTTACAAGATTACACAAAAACAGCCTAAAGCTTTCAAACAGCCAACATTAGTATATCCAATATACTTACTGAAATTTAAAGAAATTGAAAATGAGACAAATTTTATAGAAGTTAGTTGGGCTCTGGTACAAATTGTTAGTATTAAGGAGCATCAAGGAAGTAATCATCACTTATGGTATACACTCCCCATTTCTATAACAAATATTAAATTCCTGGTCATCATGTAACTGAATTATCCCTAAGGACTAGACCAATATGGTTATCTGTTTTGTAGGCCAGTCTGCTTTTAAAGTGAAATACACGGTGGAAGGAGGAAGCTAAATCAATAGAACAAAGAAGCAGAGACAGAGGCATAGAAATCTCCTAAGACTACTTTGTTGGGGAGGGAGATTGTGCTGATGTAGAAAACAATCACTATACAATGAGCGCACCCTGGATTTATAATGAATGGCAGCATAAATGTGTGGGATAGAATTGAAGAAATAGGAAAGAAATCTGAATGCTTTACAAAAATAACTCAAGGACCAAAAAACCACTTTTTTATATTCTTTTTGCAGAGATTAACTGCAGTGGTAAACAGAATGGTACCAGATTAAGGATCTAGGTAAATAATAACTGAACCTCTGGCTTTTGAAAATGCTAACTCACAATGTAAAAGAATAATTAGACCAAAGCAAGATCAGCACTCTTGGAGGATTGTAACTGTGATACAATTAATTTAGAATCTTTTAACTGTGATTATAATTGGATAGGAGAGGTTATTTTCTTGAGATATAAGAAAAAAATCAAATTATTAAATGTTACAATTGTGGAAAGGCAAGGTCACATAAAAAGAGATTGTAACCAAGGAATTCCCAGAAAGAATATTTATTAGAAATAATGTCAAGAAAATGTCCCTCTCTTCTGAAGTATTCAGAAGGTGTGGCAAAGGGAGGAATTGGACCAATGAGTGCAAATCAACAAGGGACAGACAAGACAACTTTTGCCTTTGGGTAATACCCCGAGGGGCTTTTGAAATCCCCCATATCAAATCCAGTTCAATCTTACCCTGTCATCAGGAAGAAATACCTTCTCAGGGCAATTAAAGAAATTAAATCTTATTCTAAACAAAAAATCATACTTCTCTGGACGATAAAAAATCTATAAAAAAGAGAACAAAAAACTTAGAATAAACCAGAAAGAATATTTTGGCAACTTCTATAAATGAATAAAGGCAAAAGTTAAAAATATGAATAAATGATGTTGTCATTGAAGGTTTATTGGACACAGGGATGGATGTAGCAATAATTACACCAGAATCTTGGCATCCAAACTTGTCCTTTCAGGAGATAAATGTTTAGCTTTGGGGAATTGGGACATTATCTCAGGTAGAACTAAGTGCAAGATGCCTTCACTGTATAGGGCCAGGAAGAAAGATAGGAAAATTAAAACCATATGTGGCTAATATTACTATGGATTTTTAGGGACAAGAGTTACTTCAACAATGGGATAATTAGATTAGCTTTCCTCCAAACACAGAAATCAACCATAAACTAACATATGTTTCAGGGGGGAAAAACCTTTAAGTTGTAAGAAAAACCAAAGGTTGGGGCAGGTTTTTGTTTTTGTCTTTACAGAAAACTAGAAATATCCATCTTCAAGAACCCCAAAGACCTTGGAAATCTCCTTCTCTAAACCCAAACATGCTTGTTAAAGGAAAATGCAAAATCTCTATATCATAATAGAAGTACTATGATATGGAACCAAAGAATAACTAAAAATAAGGTGCTAGTCTACTAATCCTATGCTGTATAAATGTTTATATCAAAATTTATAAGATTATATATATATAAATACATTTTGTCATGATATTGATGTTCATATAGAGTACCAACTAATTCTAGATAAAAAGGTTTTATTTAGCTTTCTGTACATTGTATTGGGTTTTAGTCTGTTATCATTTTTCTGCAGTGACCCATGATAATGAATAATTGAAAACTTGAAGTATCTAAAAGGAAGATGGGGCCACAAAATGATAATTCACATGGATTATGACAAAGCCACTAGGCTGACAAACACCAAACAGTGGACTTGGACTACAAGCTTCTCAGGACAATTTTGAGGTAGCTAAGATGAATCAGCTTCACAGACTACTCTATCTGGGACTTGAGACAATACCTCTACTTACCCATTATGCAGAGACTGGACAACAAATGATATAACTTTATTTCAGGACTTGACAATTTCTTCTTCTTTTAAGGATCCCCTAAAGATGGTATCACCCCAAACAGCAGGAAGTAAATTTAAGAACACAGTTCCCACATTCTTAAGAGGTGGAGTAGGTGGGTTTTGGTCCTTCAGTGAATTATGGATGATTGTCATTGTTTAGGGTAATTGGTTACCCTAAATTGTTATTAGTTATGCTCAGGAATAAAGCTAAACAAGAGGTATTACATTCAGGGTTCTGTTTAGAATAAAAGAAATAAAAAGGGGGATACAGATATGATAGGATTCAAGTGTAGCTATTGAATCTATGTTTAAAAAGCAATTACTAGTTTTAAATATTTTGCATTGGATTAGATTTTTATATATTGTATACAAATTGTGTATGATAATACAATGTTGAGATTAATTTTGTTAATGTACATATATTTTATGCTTGTTCAAGGTATTGTGCCTATACAGTTTATCTAACAATGTAATACAAATTGCTAATCCTTGAAAGTTATTATTACCAACTAATTAGGATATAAAAAAATGCAAGTTAATACTTAGATATTACAATCAAAGTATAGTCATATTAGATATGTTTTCAAGGTCAAACAAAAATTCTTTAGATGGAAAGGTCTTCTTCAAACACTTTAAAGATCTATCAAATATGGCATTTAAAGTATTATAATATCATAGGTTCATATTATTTTTATGACAATGAGATGTCTGCTCCTGGCAGCAACAATCTACTTCAGAGAAGATGATGGCCATCAAAGAAATGGAGTTGACCTTCATTGTGACAAAAATTAGCCACTAGGCAAGAAAGTGTTCTTGCCTCAGTTGCTGACACTATGATGTCCAAAATGGACAAGAGGACACACATACAGAGACACAGACACAAACACAGACACACAGACACATTCACATACGGTATGGGAATGTCTTTCTGTATTTTCTGTATGCTGTGAATATTATTCCTTAGTAAAGCAACTGTCTTGGCCTATGGCAGGTGTCTTAGAAGTAGGCAGGGAAATCCAAGCATAGATAGAGAAAGGAGGGCAGAGTCAAAGGAGAAGCCATCCAGCCATCCAAGATTCAACATGTAAAGTAACACAGGTAAACCATGGTCAACATGGCAAGACAAATTAACAGAAATGGGTTGAATTAAGATGTAGGGGCTAGCTATCAACATGTCAACTACCATAGACAAAGCAGAATACAAATACAAACCTTTGTGTAATTATTTGGAGCTGGTTGGTCTGGAACAGCAGGTCTGTGGGTCTGGACTACCAGCCGGACTGGCCAGAAACCTCTTACTACATACTACACACAGAGAGAGAGAGAGAGAGAGAGAGAGAGAGAGAGAGAGAGAGAGAGAGAGAGAGAGAGAGAGAGAGAGAGAGAGAGAGAGAGAGAAGAACTGCCAAACCTTGCCAGAACAAGGTAGGGAGGTCTTTGAGAATTTTCTGCTTCACAGAGATGTCTGTCAGATATGCTACACCTGTAGGCCAAAGATGGATGCTTCAACACAGCAGAGGAACCTTGGGTGACTGTTCAAGTAGCCTGGTGTTTCATTTTTTAATATTTTTTGGTAGTTGCTTGCTTGCATATCCTGTTTACTTAGTTAATATTGTTTCCTTCTTGGGTCTCTGAAGGAATTGAAGAGAATTACGGTTTTCTAGTGACAGTTTTAGAAAAGAAACTCATTTAGAGGTTAAAGTGTATAAGTTTGAGAGACATCCAAATATAGTTTTTAGTTAGTAATAAAGTTAGATAGAAAGTGAATTAGGTACAATCCTTTGGACCCACCAAAATAGGATAAATATTGGAATATTTTCTTTGAATTTGTCAGTTGTTAGTGGACTGGGCATTACTCATGTAATTATTCCTTGGATATATTTTATGCAATCATTTTACATATTGTATGTAGTTTTTCTTATGTTAATTATAACCTTTTCATTTTTGACACAAAAAGGGATATGTGGTGATGATATATTTTATATTTAATAAAATCAGCCTGAAATATCAGAGAACAGAATCACCTTGCCTGCATCTACAAGGCATTGAGAGGCAGAATTGTAACCATCTCTGGTGTCAAGAATCAAGCTCTAGAGTCAGTCAGGAAAGAATTCCACTTCTACCCATGACTTGTACCAACTTTGTGAACTTGGATATGTTGCTTTAACTCTGATCTTCAGCTTCTGAAGAGAGCAAAAATGGTGATGAATGTTGAAATATAATCTCTACTATGTAGTAAATATGGACAGCACTTGTCCTAATAATAATTAATATTCTCTCATCTCTGGTACCCAGACCTAATGATAGCCTGTCACTCCACATAGGGCAGGGACTCTGTTGTAACCAAAGGGCTGTGTATATAGAGCTTAGCAGATGTGTGGGAGATAGTAATTGAGAAATAAGTAAACTGAACACTCTTGTGTGTCCAATGAATATTGATTTCAATAACTATTATTATCAGTATTTCCTTGGAACAGTGTGGCATGGACACATTTCCAACAAGGTGGGGTCATAGTTAAATTGAATGAGGAGCAGCTAGACTCCCTCGGAGATTCAGGAGACACATTGTTAAACTGGCCACCATGTCCACAGTTTCAGAAGTGTGGTTTTCCCTGGTAGAACATGCAGAGGGCTGTTCTTGGATGTCACAGTTGCAAGTCAGATAGAGTCAAATGGGGTGAAAGCCAACACAGACCAATCATTTACTCTGCAATGAGAATTGCTAACCATGGGGCCAGGGTCAATATTAGGGCAAGTTACATATCAATTGGGGGTCATTAGTTCCTGCCCTTCCTCATTCTGGGAGAGCAGTTGGCACTGAGCCAGCCCATGTGAGTTAGGAGCCAGTGGCATGGACTCTGATCCAGAAAAACAAGACACCAGAAGGGTTTATGTTCTTGAGGGTAAAGGTCAGCCATGAAGTGATCACCCTGTCTGGAGAATTTTCAGATTTGTCCACAGAGATGAGCAAAGTCCTGGGGATACAAAAGACCAAAGAGGCCCTGAGTTCACCTGACCACAGGGACATCAGGTGCTTTTCCTGGTTTTCTATCAAGGCTCTGGGAAGGGCAGAGCACCCTGTTCCAGGGCCCAGGGGCATGAAAGCTCAGAGGAGGCATGTTGTCACTCCTATGCTAACTCAAGTGCAAGTTCTTCACAGACACTTGCCTTACTTGCCCTGTATCTGACCCTGCTGGGGACTCTATGTGTGATGTTGCTGAACCCTCACAAATATCCTTGGAGGCATGAAGGAGGATTCCTTCTAAGACCATGTGAACAGGGGCATTCAGAAAGACCTAGTGGGCAAGCCAAGACACTGCTAAATGGCAGAGATTTGCAATCGAATCTGGCAAAGCTCCAAATGCAGCTGCTGGTTGGATGTGGGACACCCCTGGACACCAATCGACTCTCATTTTTTTTCTAATTCACATTTTCACTGTCTTCACATCAGCCCCTGGATACATACTTGCTAGCCCAGATCCCTATTCAACTGTGGTAATTATAGGACACAACTGTCAGTGAAGTTGAAACCCAGTTGCTTCTAGGAGAGGGAGTGTCCTCTAAGAAATGGGTTCATTTTTCCTAGAAGAAAATGGAACAGGCCCAGCTCGTCTGTCCATCTCCTACTTAAAATGGTTAGAGTAACAGTAACCTTCTTATGCCCGTGAGGGATAGAAACACAAAAATCTCAGAGAATACAAAACTGGTATCCTGGCAAGGCTATGATAACACTTTCTTTTTCAGGATTCCTCACAATCCAACAAAAACCCAACAAAACAAAAGCAGGTAGCCCTGTTCTCCTCACTTATCAAGTCCCTCCTTTGTTATGATGAGCTCAGGATAGACCATATACATAAGGCATACATTCTGTGCCTTCAGGGAGAAATAAGACACATAGCAATCTCAAAATGTGCTAAGGTAGACTCTAGAAAACCAGGGGCTTGACCTTGGTGAACAGGCTTTTCAGGACTGATTGCTTCCAGGTTATTCTCTCTTGAGTTGAGGAACTGGTTTTTGCTTCCCTGCTGGGCAGGTGTTAACAGTCATCTCTGACCCTCTAATTGTACTTATCATGTCCTAATTAGCATTTAATAAGTAGCAACTGGGGCTCTAGTTCAGAGACAATCAAGCAACCTCATCCACTTCAAAAGTGAAGAGACTCAGTATAGGGTGCCAAGAGCAACAACAAAGAAAGAGATACATGTATCTGGTTGGAGTTAATGGCACAATTAGAACCCAGAACCTCCTAATCTGGTATCTGGTTGCAGGCAAGAAGGGTTCATAACAAGTTGCTTTATTCCCCTTGAGTCACTTACATGCTGGAATAATTAATGCAGGTACAAGTTCTTTTAACCGAGGCCAAGTCTAGGTATCTAGATGTACGTTACAAACCCCCTGACTATCTTTGTGACTGCCTGTGTATTCTAAAGGCTATGAAAGTCTGCATAGTGTTGGGTGAGGTCCCCCTAGCCTGGCTACAGGATTGCTGAGAGGAGGAAGATACTTGGGGGTGTGGTTTGAACATACTTCAGGGTGTGCAACAGGCCAGGGCCAAAGGTTTGCTCAGCACCAGGACACCTCTGCTAGTTTTATCTTCACTCAACATTTTCAGCTGGGACTTAAAGTCTTTATCTGAGAAGAGAAAGGCCAGATGTCCTGCAATGGGGTTCTTCTAATGAGAATAAGGTTATTGCCTGGAAACATTTTAAAGACGTAGTTCATAAACACCTTACCCTTATTCCCTTCCCCCACCGACACACTGCATCAGAAAGTAGAGATGTGAACTTCTGAGATGACATGGAGATCTGAGGTGGATTCCAGAATCAGAATTGAAAAAAAAATTCTGAGGAGGCAGAGAGAGGTTGACCCATGGGGCCTGCTATCCAGCATCGTTGGTTGGTAAGTTCCAAGCCAATTAGAGACCATGTCAGGTGGATGGCTCCTGAAGGACAGCTGAAGTTGTCCTTCTGGCTTACACACACACACACACACACACACACACACACACACACACACACACACACACACACACACACACACCTGTTGATGGAGAAGTAAAGGGGAGCACAAAAGGATTTTGGATCCTCTCAGATCTGCACATCTGGAGCAAATACTTTTGATAGCTGCATCACAGAACTGCTCTTATGCAGGACTTTCTCCTAAATGATGACTTGGACATTTTTCCTATGCTCGTTCTCAGTTAAGTCTCCATAGAGTGCCCTTCCTCTCCCAGAGAGCCCTCCCAAAGTGCCTGCTCTGCTCCTCAGCATCTAACAACTGCACAGAGATGAACCTCATGAGCAAATTTTCCCTAAACTTTGATGATATTAACCATGCAAGCCCCAGATGTTAGAACATCCTACATAGTCTACCTTCCATAGTATTTGATGGTAATAAATGGTAATTTCTCAATTCCTGGTGTGAATTCTGCAAGTATTTAATTCAAAGAAAAATTTGTTCAATGCTCTTTTTACTTATGAAAACCCTTTATTTTTAATCCCATTCCAATCTCTCTCTCTCTTTCTCTCTCTCTCTCTGTCTCTGTGTATGTGTGTGTGTGTGTGTGTGTGTGTGTGTGTGTGTGTGTGAAAATGTGATCTTCCCATTTAAAAAGGCATAAATGAATCTTTGTCTCAAACCCTTTCCCTTTAACATGTGAGGTCAATGATTATTAACTATTGTGCTGGACTTCACGCATCATGTGGTCTCACCATCATTTGCTTCCAGGTTAACATTTAGTTCCAGTGCTGATGGTAAAAATATTAATTAATAAACTACAAATTAGGGGACTGGGGAGATAACCAATAAGTAAAGTAATTGTTGCTACATGTGAAGACCTAAGTTTGGATCCCCAGAATACATGCAAACACTTGGATGAGGTGGCACATGTCAGTGACCTTTGCTGTTAGGGCGAAGACAGGTAGATTCAGGGGATTATTGGCCTATCTAGCTGAAACAGTAAGCTCCAGGTTCAGTGTGAGAACCTGACTTGAAAAATAAGATTGAAAATGATTGGTTAAACATTTTATGAACATAAGGTTTGTTTCCCTGCCTTAGAAATTTGACTGTAATGAGCTGAGTCAGATCCTTGCACATCCTGACAGAGCCCTCAGCATTGATCAGCCCTGAAATCCTACTCTACACAGCTCTTCCACTGTAGATAAGAATCTATAATCAAAAGTACACAAAATCTGAATGTTATCCTTTTGAATGATAAAAAAAATACGTGCAATGAGGTTGTTTTCTGCTCACTCAAAGAAAAAGGCATTCTGAGAGTCTGTTTGATGGTCAAGTGAGAGATGTTTTTGTATACCAGAGATGGATCATACATGGGTGGCTTTCAGCTAGCATGTATCTGGCTGGAAGAACCAAATTTGGGGTCTAGTCTCTAGAGAAAGGTTCTTAAAGCTCAGCACAAGAGAGGAAGGAGCTAATCAGAGCCCAGCCATGCTCTTTTCGTTTTGAAACTGAGAATTCTATCTTCTAATAAACATTCTGTAAACTTTGACCAGTGTTTAAGGTCTGTTGAACACTTCTACATAATGATATTTAATGATGGGTGTAGGACATTCACTGGGTACCTGCAAGTAAGTGTGTGTGTGTGTGTGTGTGTGTGTGTGTGTGTGTGTGTGTGTGTGTTTGCCCATGCAGGTCTTTCCATGTGTCATATTCAGAATAGTTTAAAGATTCTTCTAAAGTCCACATTTTACCACTTAAAATTATTGTTTCTAACAATGGACCCCAATTCATGAACAAAGCCCAGCAAATGGTTCTTAAATGAGGGTTAAGTTTTTAAGTTCTTTCTCACTATGAAAGAAATGCAAGCTGATAACAATTTTTTCTTTTATTTGAAGGAGTATAAAATAAAAAGACCATCTATCATTCTTTTCCAATACCCAATTCTTCAAGAGACAATAGGTAACCTCCATTTATTAGTGTATGTTGATCCATACATTTTCTTTATGGATATACACATTTCATTATTTCCTTTTGTAAATAAATGCAATATGTATGCCATTTTCCATTTTATTGCAGTTACTGTATAATGTTATTTTCAAAGTTGCAATAAATTCCCATCAGATTTAGGTTGCAAGGAAGTCCACATGAGCTTTCAGAAAAGATGAAAAGCCAGAGTGATGGTCAGTGCTAACGCTGGGAAGAAAATGCAATAAGCTGAGATGATAAATCTCCGATGAATGATAACATACGCAGCTTGTGGTAGAAGTTGTCTATTCTTCCTCAGGGATGGACCAATGGATCACATACCCCAGCATTGCTCACACACTCCTTTCCAGTGAACATAACACACAGAAAGTAACTCAGAGTAACTGGGCTGAATAGATCATGTGGAGAAACTCCACGGAAGTCATGATGTCATCAATACTCAGGTGTAGAGGACACACGGGGACCTGTCTTCCGAAACTTCCAGGGCTAGCTTCTCTTTGGCTATTACCTTTCTAGAGACTTGAAGCAAAAGCACTAGTCATGTCTTCCATCACTGTGACAGAATTTCTCACACAAATAGCTCCAGGAAGGAAGGATTCACCTTGGCTCAAGGTCTCAGGGGACACACGGCAGGAACATCATGGCATCAGACAGCTTCATGGAAATGGAGGTGCGCAGTTAAGATTACTCTCCTCACTTCTCAAGTGGAACAGGAAGCAGAGCAGGACAGGAGGTAGCTGTAAACCTGAGGAACTCACTTCCCCATATTTAATGTCACCTCCCACAGGTTCAACAACTACCAAAACAGCACCATCAGCTGGTAACCAAATGTTCAAATACAAGAACCTATGTGGGGACCTTTCCTAGCCAAAACATCATAGCAAGCCTAGCATGAGAACCACCCAGCTGAATTCAATACATTTGCCACTGAAAAGTATAATAATAATAACAACAACAACAATAATAATAATAATAATAATAATAATAATAATAATAATAAATTGTGTTGTTTTGAGTTATTTTCTGCAGTCATCAAGCCTGGTGCGTTCTCAGGAAATGGGGACAATTGTGAGCCGGCCATTTCACTTGAAGGCTGTTACATAGGGTTCTTAGCTGTGCTCACCTCCATGATTGGCATGTTACCCATTTAACTAAATTTGGATTTAGAAATCCTTTCTGTGAATAGATAGGTGAAGGTATAATTGTGTTCCTCTCATTTTTACCATAATATCTTGGCCAATATTCATTCAAACAGGATCGCTCACAGGCTCAGGACTTTTCAGATCAACCTATGTGGGCAGTAAGCAGGCTACTATTCAAGAGTGTGTATTAATTATTTACCAAAAAAGTACAAAGAAGTAAAGAAAAGATCTGTTGGGAAGATCTAGAAGGACTATAAGTCAAAGGACTCCAGTGGTTTATGAGTGGATTCCTTGTTTAGTCCCGACCATGTGAATTAGTTCCTGGAAAGGCCAATATGTGTGTATTACCCTATTAATTGACATTTTCCTTTAACAAGAAACATAAGGGCCAGGAAAAATTGTCATTATTGGAGAGTGATGGGCTTTTCTTCTGTGATGTCTGTGTGTTTAACAAGGACAGCATCTTTCTTCCTGCAACATTCCAAAGGTATTTAGAAACTTTATGGGGCTTGAAATGGAGCCACTTCTGGCATGAAACCAGGAACACCTCTCCCCGTTTGAGGACAGGATGTTCAGAATGCCAACCGAAACCACCCAGAGCACGTAATTACCAGTTGGAATTATCAATTACCAACTGGAATGGGTCCAGGCCCCAGGCTCAGCTCCTGTGACAATCATAAAAAGGCTATTTAAAGACCACACATAGTCTGACACCTTTGCTTTGGCCTCGTCACCATCTGGGACCCCAGAGTGTAGAGCATTTAAGTAGATTAAGTCTCCCTTGATGGCTCTTACTGAGCTCTGACTCATAAAGTCAAGGCGGCCCCGTGAACTGCATCTGATCCCGATGACCACCTGGTTTGAGACACAGCAGAAGCTCTGAGGAGTGGAGACTCCCAAACCTCTAATGCTATCCCTCCTGTCAGCCCTAGACTAAAGAACTACAGTGGAGAGCAGTAAGGTATAAGAAATTCTACCACAAAGATCTATAAAGATTCAGGGATATTGAGAATTGAATGGAGAATGGAAGAGGGGAGAGAGAGAGAGAGAGAGAGAGAGAGAGAGAGAGAGAGAGAGAGAGAGAGAGAGAGAGAGAGAGAGAGAGAGGGGGGAGGGGGAGGGGGAGGGGGAGAGGGAGAGGGAGAGGGAGAGGGAGAGGGAGAGGGAGAGGGAGAGGGAGAGAGAGAGAATCTGTAATTGGGCAGTGCATGTCTGGTTTTGAGCTGAATTTTCCCTTTGTTTTGTTGAATAGCTATTACTAGACAATAGTCCCAAACAGAGCACAATAAACATGATTCGGTTTTCCAAAGGTGATATTCAAGGAGTGGACAAAAGAAGGAGCTAGCCATGTGCACTGTGGGTAACAGAGGTGAACAGTAGTTGGTGTGACTTTCCCTGTCCATGCAATTGTATCTAAAAGTCACAGCTATTGAAAATTTGCATTGTCACATGGCCAAGGGACAATGTGAACACTCTTACAATAGATAAAGCCATAGCCGTAAATGGATCCATTATACTGTATGAGGCAGTTGAGAAGTAGAGACCTGAATAGGACTCCTGAACCTGAAATCTACCACCATTGTTATTCCACACCTTCTCTGTGGTTAAGTGAGCATGGAGTGTAAACTTCACATCCAAAGCACAGTGAATGGCATACTTCTTATTGGTAGTGGAGTTTTGGCACATAAGGGGTTCAAGGGTCAGGATTGTGCTTCGTCATTTGAAAAACTTTGCAGTATAAGGTTTCAACAGACAGTTGCCTGCTAGATGGATGTGGTTCGTCCTCATATTGGAAAAGAATAAAAAATAAATAGAAACTTTATACATAGACCAAGGCACTAAACTGAGTAATGTTACATATTGCTACCTACCCCTACAAACCTTCCCAGAAGATGCCACGATTTCCACTGATGTTTGGAGAACCCAAGATTTAGCTTTGATACCCCAAATCCAGCACATTTGTTTGTACCATCTGTCCTATAGATCATAGATCCAGCCCTCATCACCTTGGCCCTTGCCATAATCTCTAAAGCTCAGAGACATCTTCCCCAGTGGCTACTCATTCAAGCCCAGAGTCTAGAAAATAATGGGAAGGTCTATTTCCCCGACTCTTCCAAAAGCAGCATGCAGATAGGCCCACTCTAAATACAGAAGAAAGAAATTAATTTATTCAAATACCTAGACTCATTTTAGATGCAGGAGAAATAATTTATTTAGTAACTATCCAGTAAGTTACCTAGTAACTGAATGCAGAAAAGAGTAATTCATTCAAAGAAAAAAAAATGTTCCAGAAAGAGATGACCTTACAGGCACAGAGAGAAATGTGTTTGAAAATGAGAAGCATTCTAGATTCAGAAGTAGGATATCCACTTAATAACCAAAAGGATCTGGATATAGAAGAGAAACGTTATTTTATTTCATGCAATAGCTATTTGGGGCACAATTCTCATAATAATCTCCAACTCTTCCAGAGAAGTAGACTGAGGTTTCTGGAACACAGACAGATACAAAGGCGGTCTCCTCAGGAAACTCTGGGGTTCACCATGGCCTTCCCTTAGCTGTCCCCTTAGCTCTCCTTGGGGCCCCTCTCAATGCTCCCACCTCAGATACACCTTCTTACAGAAGATCTCTTTGGTCCCATTGTTCACTAGACTGCTGTTACATCTGTCCCAATAGTGAATACAAAGATCATTTGTTTGTCTATCTCGTTTAGGATAGCAACTGTTTGTCTTCATGTTCAGCTCTAGATTTCCAGTTACTGGTGGGTAGTATGTTAATAAATAATTGGTAGAATTGATGAATTATCCATAAATACTAGCACTTACTGTGTAGGTATCAGGACTTTGCATATGTAATATGAGTTATTTCTAAGTCCCCTTATGCATGCACGCAAGTGCACACACACACACACACACACACACACACACACACACACACACACACACTCATACACACACACACAAACACACACCAGAAACATTCTCTTTTTTCTCTCTTCTCCTTTTCAACAACTTCCTGAACTTGGCACACTTTCCACAAGCAGCATCATAAAATCTTCAGGCTTGAATACCTTTGCTTGCCTGCTAACATCATGTTACCCTGAGGCCCCACCTTTCGGGAAGAGCACAATTCCCTAAAATAATGGCAGGAAGCCCACCACTTGGGGCGGAAGCTATGGAGAAGAAGAGAGAGGAAAAGGAAACAGTCCAGTTCCCATACTGAGACAGTGATGCGTGGATCTCCGAGATATCAGCAACATCTGTTTGGCTAATAAAATCAACAGAGTTTGTTTCTATCAGTCTCCAGCCCCAGCAGGAGGGGTGGATGGGAACAGTAGGGAAAAGCACATACTGGCAGTTAAGGAGGGAACAGGCTGCAGGGACAGGGTGGCTTTCCAAGGTAGCTGAGCGTGCCCAGGCATGCAGCTTCTACACCACATTTAGGCACGTACATGTAGCAGCTTGGATGTGATGGACGGGAACCTCAGCACCCCATGGAATCAGAGAGGGTCTCCATGATCCTGTCATCTTTATTTTCAAATGTTGACGTTGCTTTGGTTTTAGTCCGTGTTGAAATGAATACTACTAGCCATCTCTTCTTGGATGCCTAAAAAATCCAGAATGTCTGTAGAGTGTATGGATTTTTTTCACACACAATGCATAAATGCTACACATTTCTTGTTCCAATCGAGCTACTGGGACATCTTGACAACAGCTGATATTTTTGAAAGCTGTGTTTGATACCTTTTTGAAGCAGCTTGTACAAAAGAGTTGTTAATAATTCACAAACAAAAATATAGAACAACCTTGAATTACAAGTGTGTGCTAAACACTTTAAGAGACATGCTTACTTCTGAACCTTTCTTCAATTTTTATCCAAAATTTATCTTGACATTTTCACTTCATCTGACAGTCCCATTTATGCAAATTGGTTTGCTAAGGTTGCTGCAACACTACCCACAAAGAGAGAGGCTAAACACAACCACCTAGAAGAAAATCATTTTCACAGTTCTGGAGGCTGAGTGAGATCCAGGTCGGCAGGACTTTACTTCTCTGAGCCTGGGAAGAACCTTCTTCACCTCTCGCCTAGATGTGCTGCTGGCAGGATGTCTTCCCTAATTTATGGAAGTATTTCTCCATCCTTCATGCTGTCTGTCTTCAACACCATTCTCCCTATGTGACTCTGCTCTAATCTTCTATAAGGACACTAATTATTTTGAATGAAAGGCTCACCCCACATCAGTGTGATTGCATCTTACCTAACTACACCAGAAGCAAATTTATGTTCAAACAAAGTCACAGTCTAACACACCATCTGGAGATTGGAACTCCAACCCATCTTTCATGCCATGCAATCCATCTTGTGACATGGTAGTTCTCATTTTATTTTAATTCCCATTCACTGTTTTCAGGATGGTTCCTGTGCTGTTACTTCTGATTCACGTAACAGCAAGGCAGAGACTCATTTGCTCACTTGTCTATGGGTTCATTTCTAGCCCCATCTTAAAAGGTGGATTTGGGGGAAGTGATTGAGTCAATGTATATAAAGCACAGGGCAGTATATCTTAAAGTGGAGAGTTTGAGAGAGTGATTCTGCTGGAGGTTGCACTGGGCCATGTTCCAGTTTAGGAAAGTCCCCACCCTTTCCTACCTCATATGCCTCCTGGGAGCTAATTGAAGAACTTCACTTTAAATCCACCAGGCCTGAGGAAAGTTAAATATTCATAGTTACCACCTGAGGATCCAAAGCTAACAAAAAGAAAAGGGCTGGAGACACAGCTCTATGAGTAAAAGCTCTTGCTATGCAAACGTGAGAACCTGAGTTCAGATCCCCAGCACCTACATCCAAGTTTGGTGGACAAGTACATATATCTGTAAGCCTAATGATGAGGCAGGTCAGAGACACAAGGATTCCTAGGGCTTTTCTGGCAGCTAATCTAACTGAAATAGCAAGTGCCTGGGTTGGTGAGAAACTGTATCTAAAAAAAACTAGGTAAAAAATAATAGAATATCCAACATCAATCTATCAGACCTCCACAGCTGCATGCAAGGTTGAAGACACACACACACGTGTGTGTGTGTGTGTGTGTGTGTGTGTGAGAGAGAGAGAGAGAGAGAGAGAGAGAGAGAGAGAGAGGGAGAGAGGGGGAGAGAGAGAGAGAGAGAGAGAGGGAGAGAGAGAGAGAAAGAGGGAGGGAGAGAGAGAGAGAAAGAGGGAGGGAGAGAGAGATTGCTCTGATTAAAGGCAATGGCATTGTGAATTGGTCTCAGGACTGAAGTCATTCTTGTTGGCTTCAACTGTGTGGTTTATTCTCAGTAAAGTGTCATCAAAGACCCAACTGAAAACCAGCACTGAGCTACAGTGGGAAAACTGGGGATTCTCAGTTATGATACTTGATGGACTTGAATCACTAGTTCTCTTACGATACTCTGTGATTCTGAAGTTAATCCATGATCCCTATGAGACTCTGGCCATAGGCAAGATCGTGTGCGTGTGTGTGTGTGTGTGTGTGTGTGTGTGTGTGTGTGTGTGTGTGTGTGTGTGTGTGTATAAATGGATAAGAGAGATAAGAGAGAAAATGTCAGTACATAGCTCAGGTTGGTCTTCACTCTACTATGTGTCTAAAAATATCCTCAAATTTGTGGTGATCTTCATGCCTCAGCCTCTCAAGTGTCGGGATTACAGGCCTAGTCACAACTCACATTTTGTTGAAAATGTGTCTAGTTATTTTTAGAAGACACATTATGGTGGCTACCATCTTGTAGGCCCTTTGTAATTGGAGAACTCATTCTTGAGATTGCTTACCTTTGTGTGTAATAATAAAGTCCACTCTTGGGTCTGGGCAGATGGCTCAGTGGATAAAAGCATTTAGCATTCAAGTGAAGATCAGATTTCAGACAGCTAGAACCCACATAAAAGTAACCAAGCAGGTGGCTGAGTATAATTCTAGTGCTTGGTGGAGTATACAGAGAGAATCCCCAGGGCAAACTTGCTAGCTAGACTGCCTAAATGAGCTCAGAGGTCAGCAAGAAACTTCCTTAATAAATAAAATGCACTGAATCCAGAGATATCCCTGATATCAACCAACGGCCTCGCATGATACCACACAGAAAAGGCACACACAAGCAGAAGGGAGAGGAAAAGACAATATTAATTAATTGTCCCCTTAACAATAATTTTTTATCTCACTCAGGTTCTCCATTGCTTTCTCTCCTTTGGCCTTTTTCTTTTCCTGAGAGAAAAAAGTTGGGACTAACTATATACAGGACAGATTGCATACTGTGAAACTGAAGCCAAAGCCAGAAGTAGGTGGAGCTACACTGCCTTCTAATATCTATGCAAAAATTGTGAAGAAAGTGAGTTCCACACAGGTGAGGAGGGCTACGTGGGCAACTACAGAGCCCTGACTCTTCCAGCAGCTGGAAACTAAGAGGAAAGAATCCTCAAAACTCCTCCTTCTTAAAACTGAGGAGACCGCTCAGTAGCATTATACATTACCCACCAAGTGCTTCTAACTTAACATGCTATGACAAGAATTTTGTTTAATGTTAGGCTTACCTTCCCCTTTTTTAGTTGATAATTGATTCCAAACTAGAGTCATACATAGAGAAATGTATTTTTACTATTTTTGTGTATGCATGTGTCTACATCTATGTATGTATATTCGCATATATGTATATAGATGTCAAAATTTGCCCAAGGCATCATTCTTCAGGTCCCCTTGATGCAGGATCTACTTGATTATGAAGCAGCTGTTTAATTATTATGAATGCAGATATTTCCCTTCAAATGAGCAAAATAATTATGTCAAGGCAGCACTAAATGGTTGTGATGTGGGAAAATAGTTATTACTGGGGTAAGACCTATAGAAGGGTGTTTAGACATCTTTGTATTATGTCTTACACCTCCATGTGGACTGTGTATGTGTGAATGCTTGTACCTGTGTATGTTTGTTTATTCATGTGCATTTACATGCAATGTTTGGGCACATATATATTCATACATGCACACCTGTATGTATACATGTGCATATCTGGGAGTTAACACAGTAGAGTCAGTATCTTAGAGCTGGTTCTCTAAGATGTTGAATCTGGTGCTCCCACACTTGGGACCTCACAGAGTTGCTCACCCTTCTGTGACTCAGTTTGCTCTTTGGCAAAATAAGGACCAGAGCTCTACCTGTCTTCCAAGATTATTATCTTTAACTAAATACAGTATGCAGTGTAGTGATGTGAAACACACAGTGAGCACTCAACCATGGAAATTGAAGGCGTCAATACGTCTTCAGTTGTTGGCCTTTCTAGAACCAGAACAATTGTCTTCCTGGTTTTTCCCCTCCCTCCCCTTAGTCTCCCTCTTTTTCTTCTTATCCACTCCTCCTCTCTCTCTTTGAAAACATACATGTGTGCAGCTTTATATGCATGTATGTATGTGCATGTGTTGAGGCTAGAGGACAACCCTGGGCGCCATTCCTCAGGTGCTATTCACCTTTTTGTTTCTTTGAGATAGGACCTCTCTAGCCTAGAATTCACCAAGCAGGGCAATTTATATTTCCAAAGACCCCAAGAATCCACCTATCCTTGCTTCCATATTTCTGGGATTACTAGTGCACACAATCACACTCACATTTGCCTTTTTATACGTGTATTTTCTGGTGATTGAACTCACATCATTATGCTTGCCAGGCAACTGCTTTACCAACGGAGCCGTCACCTTAACCACCACTTTAGCCTGTTGTCTTCTTTTACACCCTTATCTCTTCAGTGTAGGCAAAGGTTCCTTATCACTTGGGATTGAGGGACTTCCAGAGACCCAGAATTTCTAGTTTTCCAACTTGCATGGTGCTGGGAAAACAGTAGCAAGGTAGTCGCTCTGTCTGTCCCCCTCCAATGGATCCCATTGGATCCTAGTTCCAGATTTGTTCAAATCTGTACACAGTAAACCCTTAACTGTGATTGGACCTTTGAACCATGTCTGTGCTTGACGGGCTGGGGTCAGTTCAACTCCTCCAGAGCTGATATTGCATTATTGTATGTGAGTGTGAGTACTTGGACTAATGCCTTCCCCAAAGTGGGTATGGTTAAATTGGGAGGGAATCAAAGGGGGAGGTGACTGAGGACCTGTAACAGTGACTCAGAACTGAGTGTAGGGGTTCTGTCACAACAGGCTTGTGTTTCCTTTGAATATCATGGTGTGTCCCACCCAAGGCTGAGTCAGGCCATCATCAGTGAAGGGGCTGCAGGTCTAGGGATTGTTTTTTCTCCGGGGACTTCCAATAAGAGGAGATAAAAGCACTTTGGCTAAGCTAGGGATTAGCATCCAGGAGCCCCTGGCCAGGTCCTGGGAGAAGCTATAGCTAGACTGGATACCTATTGGTCATTCTGTGAGAAAGCCATCAGCTGAGTCACCAGAGCACTAAGCCAAGGAAGCTGCTGTCCGCATGCACAGCTTTTGGGATGATCCTCCTTATACATATTATTTTAGGCCAAGAGGCTCCAAGCAAAAATGTGATTGGAAAATGTCTAGGCTTAACTTCCTGAACCAAATTATAGAGAGATGGTTTTAATTTTTTGTTTGTTTTAATTATGACCACCCACTGCACATGAAGCTTTTTATATACTTTGATTAACTAGAAAGTTCTAGAATACTGTTTTTCAACCTGTGGGTCATGTCCCCTCTGGAGGTTAAATGACTCTTTCACAGGAGTCACCTAAGACCATCTGAAAACACAGATATTTACATTAAAATTCACAACATAGCAAAATTAGAGTTATGAAGTAGTAATGAAAATAATTTTATGGGTGGGGGTCACCCCAACATGAGGAACTGTGTCAAAGGGTCTCAGCATTAGGAAGGTTGAGAATCACTGCTCTAGAACTTGGAAAGCCAGAAGCCAGGCTACAAACTCTGAACACTTGGCTTTCATCATATCTACCAAATGTTTTTCTTTTTCTAGACCCAATCACACTATAACACACTTGAAAGGTCAACCAGTCCTGAGTGTTGTGTAGAAGACACATTGGGAGCTGGGTGGAAAATGATCCAGACACACTATGAAAAGGTCTTAAAAGTACAAATACTAGGCTGGAGATGGCCCAGGGATTTAAAGTATATACTGCTCTTGCAAAGGATCAGAGTTCAATTTCCAGCAACTGTGTGGGCAGTTTACAACTACCTGTAACTCAGTTCTGGGTGATCTGAAACCCAATTCTAAATCATAAGGGCACTTGCACTTATATGCACAAACCTTCCCTCTCACATACACAGAATTCAAAGTCAATCTTTAAGATGGAATCTACATCTTTTATGTTGGCATTGTCTTCCTGAATCAGTCTCCTCTTCTTTCTCTTTTCTGGAGTGTTGGTTTTGTTAGGCATCTAGGCCTCTTTCTGTCTTGGAACATCCTTACACCTTCAGGTGGCTTTGTCACTCTAGCCTTACTTACAATGTCCAACCTCTGAAGGAGCCTTCCTCCGTGTCTTCCTCTGATCCTGATGGTAGCTGTCAAAGCAATCAAATATGCCAAAGCCAGCTGTGTGCACTACACCTCTGCTGGATTCCAAACAAGAATGCCAAGTAATTATCTGAGATACTTCCGCTAAAAGATCCAGGACTTTTCCCAAGATATATGAATCTGTAAGTCTGGGCTAGACTGACAGATCCACATTTTAACATGTGTCTTTGGTGATTCTGAATGTCACATGACTTGTGCCTATTGTCTCCACTTTCAAGGTAAGAACTGTCTGGAACAAGATGGACAGATTTCTACTTCTAAACCACTCTGTTTGGCCCAACTCCTATAACACTACAGATGGTCAGTAAATGGGTAATATTAGGAACCTTCTCATCATTTACTTTATAACCATTTGTTATATATCTACTACATTCATGAAAATGTTCTGGGCACCCACTGGGGACAAGGGACAAGGCAAAAAGTATAAATCTCCTGGCCTATGTGTGAAACAACAGATACAGAAGGTTGAATTGACTGCAAGTAGCTAAGGTTTTATGATCAGATATTGAGACCTACTGTGTGCTAATCATTAGCTCAAGGCTGGTATAAAATATTGCTAACTCTTTCATTATTTTAGCAATGAAGAAAGTAAAAATTACAGAGGAAGTGTCTGGTTGCATGGTACCTATCAGCCTTTAATTCCCACAGAGCATGGCTTCAAAATTTGTGTGTATGTGTGTGTGTGTGTGTGTGTGTGTGTGTGTGTATGTGTATGAATGAGTGTGTTTGTGGGTATTTGTGTGCATGATGTCATTACTTGGTGAATGGAATATACATGTTCTTATGGGAGAATTTGTGCATGTGTGTATACAGGTATGCAGAGACTAGAGTTGGACTACAAGTATCTTCCCATACTGTTCTCCATCTTAACTTTTGATACAGCATTTCTCACTGAACCTCAAGTGTTCATGGATGGAGCTAGGGTAGCTGGCCAGCAAATTCCTGTGATCTCGGAGATGGAACTGCAGCATGTTTTGCTGTGTCTTGGTTGTTTAAATAGGTGCTTGTGATTGAAGCTCAGGTCACCATGCTTTTTATCAAGTACTTTGCCAATGGAACTATCTCTCCAGCCCAGCACTGAGATTTTGGATGCATCCCCTGACTTTATCCATTTTAATACTATATACTAGGCACAGTCTCTTCACTTGGCTCAAGTGACTTTCTCAGTCACAGGCTTGAATAGCTCAGGAGCTGAATAAATAGTTTATGCAGAATGACATGCTCACTTCCAAACCCACAAACCCACAAATTCACCTGTGGAGTGACCTGGGTGCTGTGGTTTCATTGAACAGGTGAGCTGGGCACATACTGCTTCCTGCAAGGATGCTTATATTTGGAATCACCCCTTAGACTTTTTTTTTTTTTCTTTTTTTTTTTTTTTAAGCAAGGAGGGACTGAAATGGCTTTATGTTGCCATACACATGCATATAAAAGATCCAGATTAATATAAACCTTGAAAATAGGGAAGCATCTGATGTGTGCTTTTCCATCAACAAACCCAATAACTTGAAGGAAATGATTAACATACAAATAGACAGACTTCCCATTAAAACAGCAGTAGCAAAGAGTTCTGGAAAGATCTCACGCAGAAGTAATTATGACGGGAAATCGGGTCTGATTCAGGCCCATTTGCAGCAAGCTTGGAAAATCAAAATGTAACCATTCATAATCAGGAAGACAACCAAGTGCTGGGGGGAAGGGCCAGTTAAGTATTACTGATACTGCTATTTTACTTTTGAAGAGTCCAGCTGGATGAATGGCAAGTCTTAGCTGGCATTCTCTGCTCTGCTCGGTGGTACAATGCTTAGAGACCACTGGAGCCAAACACAAACAGCCAGCATATAAATAGCCAGAGTTTGACATTAGTTTTCTGAAAGTTAATAATGTTTTTAGTTAGGATGTCACTGAACACAAAAAGTTCTGGTTAAGTAAGTATCCCTATTGAACATCTGTGATCTCTGAGATCAGGTTCTGTCACCCTTGGGTCCTTTGTAAATTTAACAGAGCTGAAATTGGTGTGACTAAAATCAGCTGGGCAGAGAGGAAGCTAGAGAGAGGGGTTGGGGCTTAACAGAGGTGATGATTTTCAGAACATATCAGCTGTGTATTCTGTAAAGAGCAATGGAGGGAAAGATGGCAGATAGAGATGGGGCTGTGTGCCCCTGAGCAGCCTGGGTAGAAACTGAAACCTCACTGTAAATGTTGGGGGATAGAGCCTAATGGGACAGGTTTATGTGAAACAGACTCCAGTCTTATGAAATTAATGAAAATTAGAAATGAGTTTAGGTACATGGCTGGAGAGACGGCTCAGTGATTAAGAGCACAGGTCCAGAAGACCCAGGTTCAACTCCCAGCCCCCCATATAGTAGTTTACAAGTGTCTGTAAATACAGTGTCAGGGGATCTGACACTATCACACCAATGTATAGATAGATAGATAGATAGATAGATAGATAGATAGATAGATAGATAGATTATATATATAAATATAATATAAATATAAAATATATATATAATATATATAAAGAAATGAGTTTTGGGCTGGGGAGATGGCCCCATGTATAGTAAAGCATTTGCCATATAAGCCGGGAGACACGACTTAGGATATCCAGAATACAGTCAAAATGCAAATGCAAAAATACATTACTCTTAATCCCAGGACTCCGGTAGGAAGGTGAGAGGCAAGAAATTCTAGAAAGTACTCAGGCAGTCTGGTATGAACAAGGAAATGGAAGGTGAGGAGCAACATACATAAGCCATGTATGTGGTTCATACAAACACACATCACAACAAACACACACGATCTTTTTAAAACATGAAATGAGATACTGGAGGGGTGGACCATTGGTTATGAAAATAGGTCTCTTACAGAGGCCCCAAGTTCATTTTCCAGTACTCATATTCTGTAACTCCAGCTCCAGGGATCCAGTATCCTCTCATCTGATGTGAGATGTCTTTCTGTACATTGTGAATTACCACTGGATAATAAAGGAACTGTTTTGGCCTATGGCTAGCCAGCTTGCAGGCAGGGGAGAAATCAAAGCACAGATAAAGGGGAATGAGAACGGAGTCACAGAGAGACACTTTAAACTGCCACCAAGAAAGCAAAATGTAAAAGTACAGATAAGTCACAAGCCAGGTGGCAAAACAGAGATTAGTAGAAATGGGTTGAGTGCAAGAGCTAGCTAGCAGTAAGCCTGAGCCATAGGCTGAACAGTATGAAATTAATATGAGACTTTGCATGATTATTTGGGACTGCTGGTCCAGATCTCAGGGCTATGCAGGCCAGAAACTTCTTACTATGCTCATCCTCTTCAGGCACTACACTCATACACTTAATAATACACACATATGCATACAACTAAAAATAATAAAAATAAACCTTAAGAACAAAAGAAATGGATTAGAGGCTCCGAGTTAGATCTCTTGAGCCTTCTTATCCATGTGTTCCCTTCCATTATAGCTTTGATGTTAAAGATAGTAAAATATGAGCTTTGTAGTACTGGGATTGGACCTAATGCAAGGCACATGGTAGAGAAGAGCATTACGCCTAGCAATTCCCAAACTAATCCTAGGTCTGAGATTTTCATGTAGATGGTTTATCTGGAACTCAGAGGTTCTTCTGTGGGTAGGTCATTGAGTGGGTGATTTGGGGTAGGGATGGATTATGCGAAAATGGAAGGTGTTTTCCTGTGGTTTTTATTTTTTTAGTCATGCTCTTGATATTTATCCAGATGACTTTGAACTTTGCTTTGTAGCCCAGGCTGGGCTCAAATTTGAAATCCTCCGGCCTCTCAGTGTCCTGAGTTCTGAACTCATAGGCATGAACCACCATTCTCAATTTGGAGTCTGCATTTCCTAAGGACTCTGACCAGCTGGATACTGCTGGTCTGGATGCTCTGGAAACTGCTGTAAAAGGAAGAAACTTGATTTCTGAAATGTGGGGCGTGGATGTTTACTGAGCAACAAGAGTTACCCTTTGTCATTCCCAGTTTCTTATTTTTGTCAAGAAAACATGAATCTATCTTTTCTGGATCACAGGGAGGTTGTAAGGGTGGGCAGTGATAGCAAATAGGTTCTCCACTACCTAATGTTCACACAGTTTACAAAGTGACTATTCCTACTTTACCTCACAAACACTAGGATTCTATCACAAAGTCAGCCTTCCTGCCTGTTGACTGGGATTTGAGCAGGGATAGCAGGGACCCTTTTACATCAAGATCACACATGCCAGAAGTACTGCAAAGCAATGCTTTCTCTCTAAAGATCTTTCATGCCCCACTCTGCTTCTATCATATAAGGAGAATCCAAGTCCTCTATCAAAGCCCTGGATCACTTTAGCCATAGTTGCAACCTCAATGGTGCCACCTGGCCCGGAGGAAAGAAACTAACTGGAAGATTGTGCTCTAATTAATCAGGTCATCATTATCCATGCAAAAATCCATAATTATTTTAAAATAAAAACTATGAGGTCATTGAAAAGTGTATTTTTTAAGCAATGACATTAATAAAAATATCTATCTTGGTACATAAAATATTACTAGTTCATGCACCATTAAACTTACATATCTTAAATTATTTTAATAATTTAATAATGACTAATTTTATTCAGTTTTTCTAGATCATTGTTTTGTTTCTTCTCCATAGCTTAATTCAAATGAGGAAATATTTGGAAAATTATTTTGCCCCTGTGTGTTCAGTAAGTTAGTTTATATTTCTGTTAATAAAAATTAACTGTCTCTTATCATATTATGTAAAGTAACTGGATGAATTTTTACTGAGTTAGGAGGACATGTCTAGGATGGTCTGACTTAACATATAGGATGTTTTGGACATAGGAACCAGACCTATGAGTGTGACAGGAGTGTATGTTTCAGGAAATAATCACATTCTGTCCAGAGCAGCAGAGTAAAGAAATAATCTGTGATCAGGAAAGTTAATCCAAATTTATCATACATATTGATCAGAAAAATGTGAGACTTTCAAATATGAGCACATAGCATAGGCCCAGAAGATGAGATGAGATCCAGTACTGATTTGAGGTCCAACTGATGTTCACTGGTGTCTATGGATGGAGAACTCTGCATGGGATCTGTACTAACAAAAGTGTCTTGATCTGGTTTGCTTTAGAGTGGACCTGGAAACAAAAAATTGGATGGAAGTAATTTAGTCAGTGATCCTCTGAGTAGATTTATTAGGGAAATGTGGTAAGTGTGCTGGGGATCTCTGCTGTGGTATATGTGTGAGTTGTGTAGGTAGTTGGTGTGGATAACTGAAATTGTGTAACTGAGACCTCCATAAGGTTGTGTTAAGCACAGAAAACAAAGAACCTTGGGGACAGTTATTCACTATCTCTTACACAGTAAGAGTGAGAACCTGAGGACTGCAGAGATAGCTCAGAGTAGGTTTTATTCCTACCACCCACATGGTAGCTCCCAACCACCTGTAACCCCAGTTCCAAGAAGTTCAACACCCTCTTCTGGGCTCTGGGAACGCTGCTCACATGTGATGCACAGAAATGCATGCAGGCAAAAATACCCATGCACATAAAATAAAACAAGAGAAAAAAATAAATATTAAGATCCTGGCCCTTAGACCTGCCCTGAGATTTCAAGTGAAAGCCACCAGAGACTTCTGTGACAAAACTCTTTTTGGCCATTGTGTAGCATTTCCTACAGTGCAAAGGTAGGTTGGCATGGTGAGGTAGCTCATTTATGGTAACAATGATAAAAATGAAGGCACCATAATATGGGAGCCATACTTTCTTACTGTCTATCAATTGTAAGTGGCAATAGGAAGTCTATTTTGTCTGTCATTTCACCCACAGGACTACTTTTTGTCATAGGCAGTTTGACACAATACAGAGGAAGAAGCAGAGTATAAAAGCCTTATTCCATGGTCATACAGTCAGATAGGAAAGCCAGAATTCGATTTTCTAAATCTCTGACTGTAGAACATCTCTTTTTCACAAAGCTTGTAACAAACAGGTCTGTCTGATGCAGGAGTTAAAGATACAGAGGAGGTCCTTTTTCATGCTCAAAATGTCAAATTGGTGACTTTCTTGGCTTAGGCCTGTCTTGACTACTTTCGAAAGCCTGACCCCTTCTGCCTATCTCACCTCATGCACAAGGCTGTGGATGCTCTTAGCACCAGGTGCACATGTGTGAAGAAGCTTCCATGTGTGAAGAAAGCCTATGGATTGACCCTGGGAGTTCAGGGAAGGTCAAGAGGTTCTTCTGACAGTCTATAACATATCTGATAACATCTGATCTGAGTGTATTCCCCTCAATCTCCACCCACTTCCCTTCCAGGTTCAGAAAATGTACTTCACTTATGTTCATGTGATATCTAGCTATTTTGTGACACACACACACACACACACACACACACACACACACACACACACACACACACACACACACACACACACACACATTCATCAGAGCTAAAGAAAATATGGTGGGGTTCCAAGAAAGTTTGAAGTTCCAATGCAGGTGTTGGTGTGATATAAATGATGAGATAAAGCATTTCCTGCCACAGGAAGCTGCTGCTACTGGAGGTGGGTTCCTGAGTGGGAGAAAGACAAGAGAAGACAGAAGCTTTCAACATCCAGAAACCAGCATATGACCAAACTTAACTTACTAGGAAACCTAGCTGGAGGATGCCAAACTCACTGGATGATTCAGCTCTTCATCTCCTACAGTTCTAGACACCAGGATGATAAGTAACCCACCCCAAGCCCTAAGAAAACCAGAACTTTGGAAGATGGAGAGATGTCTCTGTGATTAGGAGTGCTCCCTGATTTTTCAGAGGACCAGAGTTTTGTTCTCATAACCCACATCAAGGAGCCTTTCAACTGCCTGTGATTCCAACAGCAGAGAATCTGACACCTTCCTCTACGGTCCCTTACACACACACACACACACACACACACACACACACACACACACACACACACACACACACACACACGAGAGGGCAGCAGATAAATCTTCAAAAAAAGCTAGAATTTGAAATACTCTCATAGCTCCTTTGCCTAACTCTTGTTACCTGCTATTATCCCTTACCCTAAGGAAATCAAGGCTATTTTTTTTTCCTTCAAAATGGACCAATGCTTGAAATGTTGGCTTCTATTACTGAAGAACTCACTTCCAGTGTGTTGGTCCAACTGTGAAGTTCAAATTAATTTTACCTTTCGGGGATTTGTAGGCATGTTGACAGAATCAGTGACAAAAAGTGGAGTCTTATTGGGAAGAATGTTAGCTGGTGTAGCAGATGGTTCAGGGGATAATTTGGTAATGGTTTACAGAGACTTTCGTCCCAGGTCCTTGGTTCAAATCTAGAACCTGCTCAGCAGTGACAGAAAATCTTTAGTTTGGCAGCTTCCTGACAGGTGGTCAGCGAAGTCACATCTTAGTTTCCTGTTTCTGCTGCTCCTTCTGAAACAAAGACAAGAACAGCACAGAGGCACAGATGAAAACGCTGGCAATAAATTGCCACATTCTTCTACAACAGTTCATTACTTAATTATAAATAATGCTGACTTTTGTCATATATGTGCATCACATGTGTATGTTATATGTGTATGCATGAGTGTGGGCTTGTGTGTACTACCATGTACATGTACCATATGCCTCAGATATATGTGATCCTGGCATTCCTGTTTGTTTGAGGTGTGTGTGTGTGTGGGGGGGGGGTCCCTTTCTCTGTAGTGTGTGCCAGGCTAGCTGGCCCCTGACCTTTTGAATTGTCTCTGTCTCCACCTCCCATCTCCCTGTAGGAATACTGGGATTCTAAATTCATTCACTACCACATTCTACATTCAGTTTTACTTGGATTCTGAGAGTTAAACTCAGGTCTTAATGGCCATGTGCCAAACTCTTTACCCACAGAGCCATCCTCCCAGCCTAAAGTTAATAATTACTTTTAAAATCAACTTAACAGGTGATGGGACACCAAGAGATCCAATACCCATTTCTTCAGAGATTGAAATCTGCTTAAATCCAGGGAATTAGCAAAACATAAGGATAGACAAGAAAATGAAGTTACCTTGGGCCTTTATAAGGACAAGCTGTTTATTACTGAGCTAGAATAGCTATATGTTTATGTATAAAAGACAAAAAAAAATCTTTAAAAGCCAGGAACACCCTAGAAAACATGCGTGGAAAGTTCCCAAGTAGAGCAAGAATGGGAAGAATTTGTCAGATTTCCTTCCAAAGGACCCTTAAGAGACTCTTAAGGCAAAGAGCCACAGAGAGCCTGGTTATTGGAAGGCTGGTGGCGCCACGTTAATTTCAGCATGGCCACTCTCAGCTGGAACCCAATCAGAGATCAGCTCTCTGCAGGAGTTCCTTCCTTAATGCAAGCCTGGCCCAGATAATGAGGGCTTGATTCTAAGCAGGGGAATTTCCTATGTCAGTGGGCTTAAGCCAAAAACCTTTAAAATTATTTTAATGTCATTTTTCTTTTTAATGGGACATGTAAGTACTAGGAAAAATTATAAGCATTAAAAGGTTTCTAAAGTATATGTATATATATATATATATATATTCCTTAAAATATGTGGGTGTGTGTCTTTTAGGAAGGGGAAGTTGTAATGCTTTCTAACATCTGAATGTTTCACTCTGATATAAAAAAACTTGACCCATACTTGACTGCTGAATTAAGTTTTCATATTTTTTTTTCTAGGAAAACACTGTCTAGCACAACCTGAATTGTTCCCTGTACCAGGGATGCTTAGCCCTCTGGCTTCTCCAAGGCGCACTATCATCTATGGGGTTCATGCTTAACAGCTGCTGGCTTGAGTTAAAAATATATATATAAAGAAAAAAGAAAGGAAAATTACCAAATAACCTTGTGTTTGAAGTAGGTTCCCCATTTCCTGACAGACAGCATTCATTAGTCATCCTAGGCTACCTGTAACCCGAGAAGTCCAGATTCCTGAGAACCCATATCCATGGGAGTGACCACAGAGATGCTCAGTGCTCAGAAGGCTGAGGCAAGATAGTTGCCACTAGTGTGACACTGGCCTGAGCTATGTAGCTAGTTCAAGGACAGACTGGACTACTAGGTGAAACCCTGTCAATGAAATGGGAGTCTGGGAGGTGAGCTATTAGACAAAGTATTTATGTCACAAGTACAAGGACCTGAGCTTGGATCTCCAGAATCCAGAGAGCTGCCTGTAATCCCAGCACCGAGGAGGCAGAGATGTTTCCCTGGTGAAGCTGACCAGCTGGACTAGTCATCAGAGAACACTTGGCTCAGCCAAACCATGCCTGAGTAAACACAAGTAGAGAACAGTAGAGGAAGACACTGGCCATAAACCTCAGACATAGATACAAATAGAAATATAATTGTGCATGCACCTTTATGTACACATGTGAACATGTCAATGCAGATGCTGCACACCACCCACCAGACATATGAATGCAAAGACATGTGCCAAGTCAAGTGCTGTTAGCTATTATATGCCACATGATGCCTTCATGACATGGTCACTGCCACAAAAAATGTTTGTAGGGCTGACATCATAAAATGCCCTACAAACCAGAGTGGCTTATGATGGTGTCAACTATGACCATTGGCCTCTTGGTTATGCTGGCTCTCCATCTCAGATTCTTGTTGGGATCCAGGAAGCAGAGGAAACACTTGGCCAGGGACTGTTCTTCCCATCCCAGTGAATAGGAGTTCCAGAAAGATTGAGAAAAACACAAGACCTCTTAAAGCTTCAGTTAGATCAGGTACTTAATCACCTAATTGTATTTGGCCAATAGGAAGATGTGACCAAGCCCACAATGGCAGTAAGTCAGGTGAGAGGGGCTAGTTGATGAACAAGCATATCACAATCACATTACTCCCAGCCCTTTGTTGTAGAGCGATACCACAGGTGCATATATTAATGGCTATAATGTTAACAATTAGATACCTACTCATTACAAGAATCTGCTGAGCACTACAGGCTCATTACATTGTGTTATCTACAGAACCTTTCACATAGGGAGGTACTTGTCCCCATTTTGCAGATGAGCAGGTGATGGTTCCACAAAGTAGTCTTAAACTTTGATCCAACATCTACACGGACAAAGGTTTGGAGCCCATGTGCTTACATTCTAGTGCATAGAACTAAACACTGGAGCCCACAATTCTTTTGTGTGTTGGTTCTGAATGAAAGAACAGAGTAGGGAGGAGGGCAGCAACCCCTCCTTGCCTGTTGGATAATCAGCTGTTATCTTCAGACCAGTACATGTGTCACCATCACTCAAGAAGAAAAGAATCTGGGTTGGAACTAATTAGAGGACATTTGGTTAAGTCTTGGATCTGGAGTGGTTGGTCAGGTTTGGTAATACCAGTAGATGCCTGGTATGAGCTTTGTGGCATTGTGTGTCTGATTGGCTGGTGCAAGAGAAATAATTAGTTAATATCCTTATGTAGTCTTGGTCCTCTGCTTGAAATTGAGGCTGGAGATGGCTTTATGATTGTGATTCCAGGCACTATTAGAAAGAACAGAAGTCTATTCTTCTAACACAAGAATCACAAAGGGCTTTTCATTCATATCCATTGCCTGAGCAGCTTTTAATTACTTACTAAAGCAAATTGTAAAGAAAGTTAAAATGGTCTCTGGCCTAGGGAACTTATAATCCAGAGGTAAAGACACATGTCTGCTAGATAATCACACTAGTAGATGCATAATGACAGACTAGACACAAACTTTATTCAGTCTGTAAGAAAAGGTACAGTTTCATGGGATACAACAATGGTGAGGAAGATCTGCCAGGAAGTAGAGACATCTCAACCAGAAGAGCACCTAGAGAGACTACATGTACACACGTACGTGTGGAAGTAGCACATGTGCATGCATGAGTAATATGTGTATCTATATGTGTGACCATACATGTATGTCCTTGGGGTGAGAGGTGGGAAGCACCACAGGCTGAAGAAGCATTGTGTTTATAGACCCTTGGGTACAAGGAAAGAACAATGATGAAGTTATGTGTGATCTTTGGAACTTTTATAAGGGGGTCAAATTGCATATTATTTTCTAAAACCTACACCCAAGTTCAAAGGAAACAGATGCCATCCATCCTCAGGAATGTCTTTCTCTGTGCCTACTACAGTCTCTACTTTGGAAGGTGAAACACATCCTTTACCTGGGGTAAATTCAACTCTTACTATCCCAGTGTTCTCTCAGCAGGGGCATAGTCCTTGCTTATTGAAGTCCAAGAATATTGCTGGGTGCTCACTGTTTCATAAAAACAGTTAAAAGGATAGTGCAGCACAGTCTGTCCATTGAGAACAAACCATTCAGTGGTAATTGTAGTCCTGTTTCTATAATCCAACTGCTAGCAGAGGATCGTAAGTGCAGAGCCTATATTCTTCCTTTTAAAATATGACTGCATGAAAATATTCATTAAAATTATCCATGTGACCACTCTCATGTTCAAGACTCTCATGTGGTACAGAGTGTATGATGAAAGTTAAAAATTTAAGAAATAACAGTATGCCAGTTAAATATCCACAAAATGCTATGAGGGAGAAATCTCTGAGGTTCAGGGTATGAGTTTTCTAAAGGACTGGGAAATAGCCTGAAGTATCTATTAATGACATTAATTAAGCCAGAAGAAACATTTAATACAAATTACTTAATAAAAATTTAAAAGAAAAAGAAAAGGAGTCTAATTCTGGTAATAAAGTCTCACTGTGTTTAAAACTCAGTCTTATAAAATATATGAATCTATGCAGACATGTGACACATAAACACAAAAGAACACGTAAATGCAAAAATAAATGAAGTTATTATAATGGTTGTGCAAAATATTAAGTTCCAAATCATAATTTCACAAAACTTAATGGATATATAAAAGACAAAATCTAGTCATTGTTTCTTTTATATAAGGTTTGTTTTTATTATGCTTTAGGTGTGTGTGCACTTGTGGATATGTGACCATTTAACACAGTGCTCAAGGACACTAGAGGCCACGGAGCACAAATTATGCAGATAGTTGTAAGATTAGCGATGTTGAGGCCGGAACCAAACTGGGGTTCTTGGAGGAGCAGCAAGTTCTCTTAGCTCCTGAGCCTGCTCTCCAACCAGTCTTCTGGATATAAGGATAGAAAGGTTTTCCTAAGCATAAAACTGAAAACGTATTTAAGCCTAGAGCAAGCATCTTTCTCTGATAGGGAAACAACATTAGCAGCCCATTGATATCAGGACTATCTTTCTATTACACTGTGTGGTTCATGTTTTTATAGACGTGCTAACCAACACCATAGAGCATGAAAAAGAAATAACGCATATAATGCAAAGATATTAAGATAGCAGCTTCAATGCCTTGCAGAGATCTTCTGACATGGAAAAATATATGAAGCAACAGAGTCCTGCCCTGCTCTAATATTAATAGGATATCTCAACTAACTGTTTGAATTAATGAAAATTAAGTTTAGCCTACCAAAGGCTGCTAAAGCAGGTGTGAAGATTTCAACAAGATTCGACACAACTTTATAGAAGGATATAAAAGAAGACCTAAATAAGTGGAATTTCATTCTGTGTACTTGATCAGAAAACCTAAATGTTTAAGAAAGAACACCTCTAAATTATTCTAGAAATTTAGTAAAACTTGAGTAAAAGTATCTAAGGAGGTTGTGTTAGATGTCAAAATTTCCTTCTAAATTGTATTTGGAAAGTTAAATTGCTAAAGGATCATCTCAGTCACATGCAAAGGAGTGATGATTCAATAAACCTTTGAGTCCTTGATAGCTCATGTGGGTGAGGTATTAACTTAGAATTTTACCCCTCAAGGTATTAAGTTATGAGCCTGTAGGATCCAAGAGCTTCATCTAAAATGAAAATTTTCTTAAAGTATAAAAGGCAAAATCCTGCACAAGAACAGGCCTGCCGAATCAGCCATGGATAGGGGCGAAGGGCTTGGCTCCCATTCTGTGCAGCTGTTGGCCTCTGAGAGAGCCTGAGAAATCAGTACTTGCTGCCCTCAGTTGTGGAAACAGTTGAGTCCACCAGGATCCAGTGGAGATCTGCAAACCCACTGTCACACGAGTGGCCCTGGTTAAACCCACTGGGTTTGAAAAGGAAACAGAAACACTTAGGTACAGAGAGGGGCTCCAGAAAGGAGAGGGGACTGTTAGGAGTGGGGGCGGAATAAAGGGGGCGGGGCAAGAGCGATCACAATGCATAGTATCCATGTATAGCGATGTAAAAGAACAAATTCGATAGAATTAAAAAGTCATTTAGAAGGACATAAAAAGGCAAAATCCTTGAAGCTTTAAAATATAAGCCCTGAAAGTGTTCGTTGCAAAACCTTACCAACTTAATGAAGTGTGTGTGTGTGTGTGTGTGTGTGTGTGGTTTTCAAAATAATCACGAACTATTTAGAGATAATATGTGTGCAACCCAACTGGAAAAGTTGGAAGAGAAAATACTAAAAATGCATTCAAAGAAGAGAAAAATGAAACGTTTACCAAAAAAACAAACAAACAAACAAACAAAAAAACCCAAAAAACAAAAAACTATGCCCACCACTTCCCTGGCTGACTTACTGCACCCGGTGCTCATGCGGCCATTATCAGGGTCTCCTTAGGTGCTCCATCCTGCTTCCTTTGTTCCCACTCCGTCTTATCACCTGCAAACCTGGCTTGTCTGTCCGGTTCTTAGGATTATATGTAGCTATTTACATTTCAATTAAAGTATAAATTCAGTTCCTCATCCCATTAGCCACTTTCAACTGCTCTGAAGGCACACATGACTAGTGGCTCGTATTGAGAGTACAGGTCTGGAATGGTTCCAGCATTCTAGAAAGCTCTATAGACATCATTGCATAAAATTATGTCTTAGTGTTGTTATAATACAGTCTAAACTCTTTGTTTTCTTTCTTATCTTAAATGCTGCTTTGACAAGTTAAATTTTGGATATTGGGATTTTTTTTCCCCCCAAGTTACTTAACAATGAGAAGTCAGGGGAATGTAAATTAAAACAATATTATCTTGCTCTTATTGCATCTAAAATAAATGTAGTATAATTTTAAATGGATAATGGGAATGCTTGACAAAATTACAGAGAGGAGGTAGAGTCAGAACACACTTGTGTAGGTGTGTAAAGGTATAATACAGACAGGTTTTACAAACACTTAAAAATTATCCTATTTAGTGCTCACGAACCATAATAATAGCCCGTATTTATTAAGCATTTATTTTTTTTTTCCAGGCACGGTTTCTGTCAATTAAGTGTCTTACATATGACTGTTGCTGTTAAGACTGATTTATTACTGTTTTTTTTTATTTGACTGAGGTGGAGAAAGTTGAGCAACTTGCTGCAGGTGACCTAGCTGCTTGGTACAGAGCTGGAGCTTAGAGCCAGGCTGTCTGGCTTCCAGTCTGTGCCCATTGCTTCTGTGCTCATGTGGACACAGGCCAATGGCATTAGGTATGTATGGAAATGTTTCAGAGTCAGAGCAAATAAAAATGAGATGTAGGGCTTTCCCTGCTGCTGTATGTTGAAAGGAAGATGGAGGGGTGACGGGAATGTGGAGGAGTCGAAGAAAATTATTAATGACATACTTACATAGTTTGATGAATTGGGAGGACACATGAGTCCACTTTCTGGGTGGGTGTAATAATTAAAATATTTTTAAATAAACAAGGTAAAAGTGTGTCTAATTTAGAAGATGGTGTAGAGCTTTCGATGTGTGTGTGTGTGTGTGTGTGTGTGTGCACACGCGCGCGCGCACGCGCGCGCGCCTTAAGTGGAGGTTAAAGGTTGACAATCAATGTCTTTTTCTCGCATGTTCCACTGTAATTTTTGACACGCGTTCTCTCACTGATCCTGAAGTTTGCTGATTCAGCCAGTAGGCCCCAGGGATCTCCCTGCTCCTGCTTTTCCAGTGCTATGATTACTAGGTGCTGCCATAATGCCTGGCTTTTGCAGCACAGGCTGGGGCCTCAGCTCAGATCCTCATGCTTGCACAGTACATGCTCTACCAATTGAGCCAACTTCTCAGCTCCTCGGACTTGCTTTTGATCTACAGTGTGCTAGTAAGACTGTGTGCTTCCCAGTGCGTCTCTGCAGCTTTGCCGACCAAGTTGTGACAGTAGAAGGCTAAGATGTAGTTGAAAGGGATCCAAACTCAGGTGACAGGAGATGTGCTGAAGACTGGCTGAAGGAAGAGCTAAAGTTGAGAAGTCGGGATGGTGGATACCGTCAGAAGCTCTCTGGTGCTAAATGAGAGCTCCAAGAAGGCTTCAGTAAGAGACAGGGCTTTCTGCATTCCAGTGGCAATCACTCACATGTCATCCTTTTTCCTGGGCTCAGCAAGGAATGAGGTTGGCTTCCAAGGTAGCATGGCATGCATGGAGCATTGCTCTCCTGAATGCATACGTTCTTTGGTCCTTAGAGAAAACATTTCATCTTGGGACCTAGAAGGCATCTACCATGGAAATCCTTTCTCATGGAGCTCTATCTGCCCTCAGGTGGTTGTGGAAACTCAGACTTTGTGTTCATATCGCCTTGCTCTGGTGCTGAAGTTGTCAGTGGCCTCCCCACCCATCTTCCTAGGGAGGGAGGTTGTTGGCTGTCTCCCTGGCACCTACTCACATGTGTGGCTCCTTACACAATCACTGTCCTGGAAACCAGCATGGGTGTGTGGCAAGGTGGAGCCCACATGGGCACGTCTGAGGCCGCTTAACCGTGTGAATAGCAGACACTTGCCAATCCATCAGGAGAAGAGGAGCACAGCTCCTCCAGGTTCGCGGGCACACGAGGAGAGGACAAACAAGGACAACTGAGGGAGAAAACCACACGCCTGTGTCAGCCCCTGATCGCACCTGTAATCACAATCCTTAGGACGCTGGCACCCACAGAAGCACAGAATCACTCCGATCCCAGCTTGGGCTCTGTCACCACCCAAAGGACACGAGAGGAGCTTCTTTCTTCTTGGTTGCAACAACTATATCCCTATCCCCAAGCCTGCAGTAGACCTGTTGCTGCTTCATAACCAAAATGGAACTGTCCATTCCAGCTTCCATAGATGCTGAAACACTTTCCAACAGCCGAAAAGTTTTGGAGGGGAATGATTAGTTGCAGAATTCTAGGGTATTTTGCAACTAAATTAAGCTCTGTGAGCCTCACAGGGGAGTGTTCTTCTCTGGAAGCTCCCAGATTTGGTTTAGCAGAGAGGTGAAGGTGTCTCATATTCCACAAGGCCACCAGCTCTCAAGCACCTCTGCACTCATGCCAAAAGTTCTGTCCTGCGCTTTGATAGCTGACTAAAAAGGAACCATAGGCTAATAATGGTAACTCATGCTGCCTCTGGGAGCTGGTGAGAGCAGCTCCTGACCCGGGCTGGGTTAGTTCCAGTACTTGCAATTAAGTTTCACTCTTATGCAGGGTGGAAATCCCACCCTGATGTCCATGGGACTAGACCTCCCTCACTGTCTTTTGAGGATCACATCTAGAGTGTCTCCCTATTCCTAGAATATCCTTTCTGCACACCATGACATTGCAATAAAGTCAACAAGGACGCCAGACAAACAGACCTGGGGCCTACTATTTGCTGTAACATGTCTGGTCTTGATGGCTTTGGACAAATTTCTCTCCCATCTCTCTCTGTCTCTGTCTGTCTGTCTCTCTCCTTCTCTCTTTCCTTTCGCTTATTTTGAATGTTAGTTTGTATAATGGTTAAGCACTTTGAAACTGGAAGTAGGTATTTGTGCCTTAATTCATTAAATAATATCGTTGTGCCTCAGTTTCCCCAATAGTAACATTGGGAATGTGATTTTTTACCTACTTTACATGGGTGCTCTGGGTTCTACCTAAACTAACAGAAAGTCTTCTGATGCCAAGGTCTTTGGTAATGATTAGAATAGCCGGACAATGGGTACAGGAAGTAGAATATGCTGTAGGAAAGTATTACAGAGATAAGACCAAATATATGACACTCAGGGCTGGTAGCTGTTACTGTTCTTAATGAAAGTTAGGACATGCCAGTGTGGGGTGAACACATACTGTACCTTAGACTTATGGAGTAATGGTGCTCGACTCTAAAGATGCAGGGAAGGAGACAGGAGGGTGGGAAGGGAGTTTGCCAGGCTGGGAGAGAAGAACAGGGAAGGTGGGCAGAGCACAGACAGAAGCTGCAGACACCACGCCTCTGGGAGGATGCACTTCTGCTGTGCGCAGGCCAGGACCATTCTGATGATCTACATCTTGCTGCCAAATGTTGCTCTAACAGGAGTGCTTTGATCGCCTGCCAGTCCTTGGGCAATGGAGGCAAGGTGTGCCGATTGCCTGCCCATCTTGACAGTGGTGCCAGCCTGGGGCTAGCAGGAGATGGCCCAGGGGGCAAGAGCTGGGCTGGGTTGTTTGGGCTTAGGAAGGCAAAAGATAGAGAACACAGGCATGAAAGACTAATCTGCTACAGTTTTCATGTTCATACCCTTTATGGAAGCTAGGAAAAAAGCTCCAATAGAAGAAACAACATCCTTGTGTGGCACCACCATGCCTGGATGGGCCCCTGTGACCATCTAGAGTAGTTTGGAATTTTCAACATTCCAAACGCTGGGACCCTTTAATATATATCCTTATGCTGTGGTGACCCACAGCCATAAAATCATTTTTCTTGCCACTTCATAACTATAATTTGATTGATCCACAGGTTGAGAACTACCAAGCTAGAGTTAGGAGAGGTCAAGTTTTCTCAGAGTCCATATCAAATGGAGGCAGTCCTTTTAATCACCTTACACTTGGGTCTCACCCTGGATACTGTTAAATATTTGGGCCTCGATGACTCTTTAGGCTATGAACTGTCATTCATAAATTAGTGAATGTTCAGCAGCACCTAGGGCTTCTACATGATAGAAGCCAAAAGCACTCTCCTCTTTGACAAAAAATGTCCCCCAGCATGGGTAAACACTGTGGGCTGTGAGGTCTGCCCTGTGAAGAACAACTCTGCCTTCAGGTGAGAACAGGAGGGGCAAACGCCAAGAGTAGAGTGGGGTCCAGAGAAGGGCTTTGAAGAAAAAAAAAAGGGAATAATCTACAGCAAGAACTTAGCCCTAGGGGCTGCACTCCAAGCTGGAGAACCTCCATTTGACAGGACCCTTTCCGCCCCCAAACAGACTGGGTCCTCAGTAACTGCTGTTCCTGCCTGCTCAGGGTGGCAGGTAGCACTGCCTTAATTAAGCCTTTCTCCAGAAAGACATTGACTTAACGTTATCTGGGTCGTCTGTAAGATTGCTCAATGCATACAGAGGCCCACTGTGAAGCCTGAGGACCCACATGGTGGAAGAAAAAATCTATTCCTGCAAGTTTTCTTCCAACCTCCGCTCACACATGAACACACACACACACACACACACACACACACACACACACACACACACACACACTCTACAAGTAAGTAAGCTAACTGGCTGGTCTTTAGAATCTAGTCCTTCTGTATCTCTCTGCTATTAGCAAACATCACTGTACCCTCCCCAGAAACTCTGTTTCCCTGGCCAGATACAAACATACAGAGTGGATGGTACCAGACACACCCAGATTTTTGGGCCTGTTATGAGACTTCCCTCTGCCAAGAGCAGCTGATCTCAGGGAACTATGCCCAGTAGCCATCAAAGAAGACAGAGGCCTTTGAAAAGGCCATAGTCATCAGCTAGATAGGCTACAGTTTGCCCATTCTGCTAACATCAATAAGATTTTTTTTTTTTTTTTTTTAGATGGGGTCTTATCTCTTGCAGCTTGGTCTCAAACTTGTAGCCAAGAGTGACCTTGAAATCTCTGGTCCTTCTGCCTCAACTTCCCATCTAGATTGATAAGCATACAACATTCTTCCTATTTTATGGCATAAAGGGGATCTAACTCAGAGCCTTCTGCATATACCAGGCAAGAACACTACCTACTAAGCTACACCCCAGCCTAGCAATGTGATTAATGCTAGCAAGAAAGGGGAGCATGATACAGGAGCCAGTATTTATTAGGCCTAACTATAGGCAAGGATCCAAGTTCAACACACGTTACAGCACTTAACATTCAACTGCCTTTGGAGTGGGATTTCAACTTTTTAAAATTTCCATCCACACAGCTTTTCGTTATACAGATATTGAAACTGAACCTATAGAAAAACAATGATCCAGGAAAAGGACACCTGTAGCTTTAAGTGGGAGATTTGGACTCCACAGCAGCCAAAGCAGAGTCCCCTGCTTGCAGGATATTTGAATCCTTTCTTGGTTTTCTCAATATTTTTAGCTTCTTCAATATACATCCCAAGACTGCCTGCTACCCGGGTCTGAGTCAGAATCTCAAGGCAACTGTGGAGGACTCATAAGTGACAAGGCACCCCTATAGCAGGAATCTGGTCCCTGACAGATCCTGGAAAGACAGCCCACAGGAGTCATGCCTGAGATTCCTACTCTTGAATCAGAATCCTAGCTCCATCTGTCACTGCCCGTCTCACTTTGAGCAAGTCACATATGATCATCTGAGCTTCCATTTCATTCGCTAAATAATTAAGGTAATCATACACACACCACAAGTTGTTAGGATTTAATGAGAGAACACATGAGGAGGGCTATTAGCTATTATCTACCTGAAAGGATTATTGGAGAAAAATAAAAGGGACATACAGGCAAGGAACAGAATAGATGCCCCATAAACAGTAATTATTATTATTGTTCCTAACATCCTTTGGAGCCAGTCATTCATTTTTCCCCGGAGCGGTTCATAGGTTCCATTGCTGTGACAGAAGAATTGGATAAATGGTGTCTTTGATAAAGTGATTTTTCACCTGGGGGATCAGGTTGGCTAAATCTACCTGGGTTAAAATGACTGAAAATCAATTCAATTTGACAGCTTTGGAAGCAACAAATGTGTGTGCTCACTGTTGAGTATGAGGCTTCTCACTGCTGACACAGGAGAGACACAGAGCCAACCAGCAAGGCCTGGTAGCTCATACTTGTGAACCTTGCATCCAGGCGGCTGGAACACGAGGATCATAGGTGTGAGGCTGGGCTTGGCTTACGAGCTGAGTCCCTGTCTCAAAAGATCAAAATCAGAAAGGACACAAAGTTCTTCCAGAGGACTTCTGTGAGCCAGTTATTTGCTACATACCCATACAGTTGGTCACCCATCGCAGCTGCTAAGATTGGCTCTTCCCTCCACTTCATTGCCTCTCTCCATCACAATCTCCTTGGATAATCTGAGAGCACATACAAGAACCTGAATACCAAGGTCCCAAACTGTTTCTTTGCTTCTGGAGTGGTATTGTGGGACCCTAGCCTAGACCTGCATAGCACAGTTAGTGAATACTAATAAGACAGAGGTATCGGGGGTTGAGAGCTGTGACCAATAAAGATTGATAAGACACTTGTTAGAACTAGGAAGATAGCCGAATGGTGAAAACTGCTTGCCACACAATCACAAGAACCGGAATTCAGATCCCCAGAAACCTATGTGAATGCTGGGTGTGCATTACAGCCCTGGAATGTGGTAGCCGCCCTCCCCCAAAGCAAGCTGGCAAGCAACCTTAGGCATCCTGATGAGCTCTAATGTTTTACTGAGAGGCTCTGCCTCAAAGAATCAGGGGGAAGAGTGGTGGAATCTGATTTCCAACAGAAACCTGGGTCCTTCCTGGGCAGGTAAACACAAGTGCATGTGCCTACATTACACACATATATACACTTGTCTAGACCACACATGATAAGTGAGAAAGGATGGAAAACAAAAAGAAATATCTGTCCCTACTGCAAAAGCAGCTTACTAGCCTCCTTGCTGCCCAGCATCACCGCTACTACACCACTATTTCTGGGTGTTTATACTGTCACATTCAAGAGCTCCCCAGGGTGCATTTACCCATCTTCTGACATGATGTGACCTGCTATAGCCCAGGTCATCTGTGGTTTCTCTTGGAACTTTTCAGGCCTCAGTTTCCAAGTTTGTCAGATGAGTTAGTTCTACCTCCCACAGTGCTGTAATAACCGGGTTGTTATGAGGAAAGCAGAGGGCTTTGAAAGCTCGGTGTGCCCTCAAATAGGAGTTTGCCAGTGCTGGCCATGTTCTAAAACATTCTTGTGTGTTATCCTCCCTGTGGGAGCAGAGATGCTCCTGGTTGACCTCATTCTCATGGTCAAGTTTCTATGTGTTCTTATCTTCTCTCATCTCTTATGAGATGGAGCTGGGATTTGAACTACTGACTGTGAGACTGTCTGAGTTTTGATCTAAGTAATCCAGTATCCAAACTTAGCAATCTGACTGCTTAGAGGTCCTCATTTGAGATGTATCTGAAATAAGCCAAGAGCGCCATTCTTCCTGATCTCATAAATACTTCCATGCTATTTCCCTGCAACTACCACCTGTGCTTGCTCTTGTAAGAAGCGTCTCATATCAGAAAGTGACCCTGAAGACAAACACACCTGCTTTAAGGGGTTTCATTTTGTTTGTTTGAGGGGGGTTCTTTAGGTTTAAGCATGTTAAAACCTCAGTCTCTCTTCTTCATACATCATGACAGTGTTCCTTAGTGTTTCACATGAGTCATCTGCTCAATTTGAGCTGCTTTTCAAGATACATGTCTGCTTTTAAAAGCATGGCTCATATAGATTCCTGTATAATTCTAGACCTATATTTAAGGTAGGTCATTCTGGCATTCTGATGTATACCAGTCTCTCTCTCTCTCTCTCTCTCTCTCTCTCTCTCTCTCTCTCTCTCTCTCTCTTGAGGTCAGCCTCCAGCATCTTCCTCAGTAACCCACTATCTTGTTTTGTGAGTCTTACTGGAAGCCTGGAGATCTGCTGTCTTAGACTCTCAAGCACTGAAATTATGATGACCATGACCATGACACACAGGGCCTTTTAAGAAAAACGTGGTTTCTAGGGGTAAAGTTAGACTTTCATCCTTGTGCAGTGAGCACTTTCCCAACTAAGTCCCAAGCCCAAGCCAGAGCATCTAAACATTCCCTATAAGCCTAGGGAGCATCAACTTATCCAGTTTGGTCTTCATAAAAAGAGCGTGGCTTTATTTATAGTGATATTCACTATAATTCTATTTCCAGCCTAGAAAAGACAATTCATGAGACAACCCCGGGCCGACTGCTTCACAGTGGTCCAACTGCTGGCTATTGATGGTATTGATAATAGCTTCTGTGTAGAAAAAAATGGACCGTGTGTTGAGCATTGTGCTAATACCTTACTTAATCCACAACATCTCCTCCCAGGGTCAGATGCTATAATTATTTCGTTGTGTAAAGAAAGAACTGGAAGAATTAAGTAGGCACTCTGAACTGAGAGCTACTAGACACCAGGATTCAAACTCTGGCTTTCACTGTGTCTGCTGATTAACCCACAATGCCTGTGAGCAGCATACCGATGATGTCACTTTACAGCAGAAGGCATGAGTTCTGATAGGCCAGGGGTGTAAGGGGCTGCATGAAGGAGAACTGGTCCTTCGCTACTTCCTGGGGAACATGCTGGGAGCACCTGCAATCCAGCACTCAGTAGCTTAAAAAAAGACTGTGACGTTGTGTAAGATTTGAACATTAATTACATCGCTCACCTGTCACAATATTTGCCTGCATGAAGTGCCTTTTCATCTCAGATCTCCAAAGCAGGTGTAAAAGCTGTAATTTATTGTAATGACTGTTATGTTTTTAATAATTACCCGCTATGAAGTCTATTTGACAGAAGTAATACTCGGTTTTTCTCTGAGCATAATGAGTGCAGTGTGGGGATCTGAGATATAAAGTAGTAGAGGCCCTTCTGCATTCAAAGCCCTGTGGGCACAAACGTCATATGGTTGTTGCTTGGGTATAAAATGCCTCCTCAGACTCAGTTTTGAATTACTTGACCCCCAGATACTGGCTCTGTTTGAGGAGGCCACAGGATCATTAAGAGGTGGAATCTAGCTGATAGCATTCACTGGGGCTCAGTCTTTGAAGCTTCTGCTCAGCCCCTAGATCCCACCTCCCTCTCTGCTTCCTGGTTGCTGTAATTTGAGAAGCATCTGCCTCAGGCTCTCACCATCACAAACTCTTCCATGATGGACTGTAATCCTTCCAAAACCCTGATCCAAAGCATACTGTTTCTCCCTAACATCACCCATACAATCATATCGCCAAAGGAAAATAAATACAAAAAACCAGGGCACAGTGAATAGACCTGCTATCTACCAACAGAATAATGAACACATGGAGGAAAACTCTACCTGCAGGGACTATGAATGAGCTGATGACAGACACACACACTCACTTGGATGAACTTGGAAATCGGAGGGAAAATGGAGTGTTCTTATCTAACCTAAAATAAAGGCAAATTGTGACAAATCTGAAACACTCTCCCCACACACATACACATGGGCATAGTTGAGGGAAACCAAAATGGAAAGGTTTAAAACGTAGACTTCTGCTACCTGCAGAGAAAATAAGAGCCTGCATAAGGAAGATGCACAAAAACAGGTCCAGCATCCTTTAGCTGAGGCGCTGTTCTACAGACATTTATGTTCTTTTAAATACTTCCACATAGCTGTATGTATCGTTTTTTGTATGCTTCCGAATACACATTTGAAGAGAGAAGCCACTAGCACAATTACATGGAGGTAAACTGTTCTGTCCGGTGTTCAGTGAAGCTAGATCAACAAAATGCAAAAACAGCGTATATAGTATATATAATATGTATAATCATTGTATTATATATTATATATGGAGAGACACAAAGTATTATATCAAAATACAGAAGGATTGTCCTCCAATTAAAAAATACACTTGAAGTATATGTTTACTTTAATATATTAAAATTTGTATAATTATATACACATATTAATTTAATGATATGTTTATAATTATGAGGAGTACTGAGGGGAGAGAGCAAACTCAGGAAGAAATGAGGAGCTTGGGGAGGGAGTAGACTCAAAGCTAGGAAGCTGTAAGAACAGATCATGGGTCTTGTGTTCTGCTCCTTTCTTTTTGTATAAACTTCCGGTTTTCAGCATCTCTTCTTATTTCTCTAGGATGTTTTTAAGCCTTCACGGACAGGAAAGGAAAAAGTTTCTTAATGTCTTCAGGAAAATAAAAGAACATTCATTGTCTGCCAGACTAGCAAATACATATGCAGGAAGAGAAACATGATTCTGAGTCAGACCTCTTCTGGTCTTAACTCTGAAGTGTGGCCTGCTAGGGACACACAGACCACAGAATTATGGGGAAATCTCTGTATAAAATTATAGGCAACGGAGCTGCTGAGCTGTAAATTACTGTGTTTAACACAGGTCATGGTGACCACTACTAGTCCTGGGATCTAAGCTTGCTTGCTTCTGCCGATAAACTTTTGTGTCCAGTTTCTCTGCTGCATATTTTATGCAAGGCATATCTTGCTATGTTGGGGAGTGTCTTTTTAACTGTGGAAGTCAGAATCTGGAATAGATAGAAGAAATCCCATCTCCTCCTCCAAAAATTAGGATTGCACATACATTTGAAAATTAATAATAATAATAGAAAACAGTGAGTTTCCATAAGCTCAGCTAGTGAATGCTTGAGTTAAATCTTTAGAACCCAAGTCACAAACAGATGAGCAAATAAAAGGCATGGTAGTACATGGGTGTTAAGCCACAGCTGGGGAAGAAAAGGCAGGTATATCCCTGAATCTCACTGTCCAGCCAGGCCTAGAATGCTTGATTAGCCAGTTCCAGGGCTGTGAGAGCTCGTCTTAAAGAAACAAAACAAACCACAAAACATGGTTGCCTACAGATGCATGGAGCTCAGCAGTAGAGCACTTGCCTAATATGTGTGAGGCTCTGAGTTCAATTCTCGGTACAGAGAGGGAAAAAAATGTGGATGATACCTGAGCAGCCAGAGTTGTCTTTTTGGTCTTCATATACACAACTCCCATACACACAGAGAGCAATAGAGACAGAGAGAGAGACAGAGGCAGAGAGAGAGAGAACAAAAGAAAGAAAGATAGAAAGGAAGGGAGGGAGGAAGGAAAGGTTTATTGAATGTCACAACTATTTCTATTGAAGAACTAAAATTTAAATTGTAGGATTTAAGCCATTTTGAATCTTCTCTAAATTTAGAAACCCAGCAAGGAACAGTTTAACAGTGAACAACAATGTAGGTGTTCCTTATGGTAATACAAGAGTGGGTCATCCACACTGAGCTAATATGGTATGTATTTTTAAGCTGTATCTTGAGGTCAGTATCATCATCTATTTACCATGGATGTTGGGGACTCCAGGAGCAGGACTCACCTGAGAACACTCAGTAGTTAGAAGGGGCCTGTGCAGGGACTTCGGCTCTAGTCAATCGGAGATAGGAAGCCTTAGGTCAAAGTTCAGATATAGTCTTTCCCAAGACTATACATTCAGGAGAATATGCCAGTCAAGCTGAGAGTAAAATGGTTTTATGGGCTCAGGGCTTGATAAACCTGTGGAAGCAGCCCACCGTTTCTCCTACTCTGAGAGGAGACACTGAATCCAGGAACTCAGGTCTAGACAGTCTCCCCCTCATGAAAATTCTGCTGTACCTTATGTAGGCTAGTTCAAAACACCCAGGGAGGTAGGGAATACCATTCTCCTTAGCCCTTGCTCTTTGTTCCATGGATGCAGCTTGGAGGAATTGTCCAGGGAACTGGGGTACAGACTGAGGCACGCCAATGGGAGTGGGGGAAAGGGCTATTTGTTTCCAGACACATCCATTGCTCAGAAACAGAAGCAGCTCTGAAAGCCCTGAGACACATCTCCAGTTAGCATTACAGTTTCGTGTCCATAGGGAGTAGACACTGGGTCTGTGAAGGGTTAAGCATGTGTCTTCTCTCACTGGCATGTCTCCCAGGCTAAGCGAAGGCTGTTTCATCGTGTATGGATATGAAAGACAAACTGTGCAGATTGAAAACATCTGTACCCAGAGTGAATGGGCCACATGTCCACAGTGCCAAGCTGAGGCTTAGCTCCATGTGTGCCCTTTTGTTTGACTTTGGAAGAGCAGCACAGTCCAATACAGGAGGTTCTGCTTAACAAAAGACGCTGATCAATAGAGGTTTGTGTAGCTTACGACCTTCAACCATAAACAGAAATTTGAGGTAAAAATCCACAAATCCCAGATCAATTACCAGATTATTTACCCTTTTGCACCGCTAATGTTCTGATGTGCTTTGCATACTAAATAGCCACGGAGGAGGAGGATTTATGTCAAAGGGGGAGGGAGGCTGTGAGGATTTATTAGTTGTGGCAGTCAAAGCATGTGCCATACTTTTCTATATAAACATGACTGTGGTGATTGTGTAAATCAGCTAAGACAAATTTTAAATTCCAGAACTTTTCAGTCAATGTTACCAGTAGCTTTAGGAGCCCATTTCTATTTTTTAAGACGCTTAAGCCATCTGTCACAGAACTCTTTTTGCAGTGTGGTTTGCTGTAAATGGAAGTACATATGTTTTGTGGGGCTCTTATAAGGGGTACTGGGACATAGGCCCTCCAGCCTCGCCTGTGGTCCTTGCTAGCTGTGAGTGCTTTGGGGGAAAAAAAACAAAAAACAAAAAACAACCCTGCCTTCAGTGCTTCTTAGACTCTCATCTCACCAGTCGAGAAAAGTCACATATAAGCTTTGAAAGTTTGAAACTCTGTTTAATCATGAAAAGAAAATGTTTCCTTCCCAAAGTTGCAAGAAGCATCATCGAATAGTTTGTAATTTATAAATACATAACTTAGAGGGATGGAGGTATGGCTACATGATGAAGAGTACTTGCTATTCTACCAGAGGACCTCTGTTCGATTCCCAGCACCACGTGATGGTTCACGGCCCTCTGAAACTCTAGGCCCAGGGACCCTGATGCCCTCTTTGAGCCATCACTGGCATCAAGCATGGATGTGGTTCATAGAAATACATGAAGGAAAAACATCCACACACAAAACATTAATAAATGCTTAACTCACAACTGGCATAAAGGAAGTAGCCCTTGACAGGCATTGGCTACTGCTGTTCTGTGTATCTAGTCCTTTATGTCCTTAATTTCAACATTTCCACTATAGATCAGAATCAACTCAATGGGTCAAAGGACTAGATGACATTCAGTGAACCAAGGGTCTGAGGAGGGTGGGGGAGGACTGTATATTCAACCAGAAAGAGGAAGAGACATTTTTCCAAGTGAGCTTGTCTTTTTATCAAGGAAACTTGGTGGAAGCCTAAAGACCACCCCATGTTCCTTCCTATTTACCAAAGATGTCTTCAGGCTTGAATGATTGTTTTTCAGAATATATATGTTTCCTGTTTGCTACATCTATCACACTTTTCTGTGGGATGTTGGTGTTAGCAAACACCATTCCCACTTCATCCTGTGAATGAAGACATGTTCATCTCATCCAGTTCTAGTCCACAGCCTTCAGTCTTGTGAAGGGTCCAAGTTCCCATCTTTTGGATAAATGGATCCTGTGAACTTCCCAGGCTCACTTCCTTTGTCATTTTACTATTACTTCCCAAATCAATCATAATGAACCTCCCCCCCCCCCCCCCGCCCCCGAGACCTCTCCTGATCTCCTTTTTTCTCCTCCTCCTACTCTTAGAAAGAGGAATGAAAGAAAACATGGTCTGTTCCTAGCAGGGTTGAAAGCTTGACACATACAGACTCGTAAAGTCCCTAGCAACACCATTTATCCACATTTTACAAACAGAGGGAGTAAAGAAGATAAGGCTCATGTGCTGTTAATTGGCAGATGAGGATATGAAGGCCTGCCTGACCTGGGACTACTGGGCCAGAAGTTCTCAAAAATGAACAGCTCCAGCTTCTCTGAGAAAGTTAATAAAAGTCAGGGTCCTTAGCAGGGCATTGGTGACACAGACCTTTGATTTCAGCACTCAGAAGGGAGGCATAGGTAGGTGGATTTCTGTGAGTTTGAGGCTAGCCTTGTCTACAGAGAGAGTTCCAGGACAGCAAGGGCTGCACAGAGAAACCCTGTCATTAAAAAAACAAAAACAAAAACAAAAACAAAATTTTAGGTCCAGGACACTGCTCCACAATGCCTAATTGTCTAGGTATAGGATGGGGCTTAAGAAAGTCTTCCCAAAGAAAGACTATTAGAGTTTGAATATGGAATGTTCCTAGTAGGTTCCTGTGCTTGAAAACTTGGTCTTCAGCTTGTGGTGAAATTATGGAAGGCTGCAGCATGTATAAGTAGGTGGGATCTGGCTGGTGGAAGTGGATTACTGGAAGGTGAGTCATAAGGATTATAGCTTCCACACCATACTTCCTGGTCAGTGCCAAGTTAACAAACAGCTGCATCAGGCTCATACCACTACAGGCCACCATAGCATATCAGCTGCCATGTCTTCCCCAACATGATGGATGGTATGCCTGAACCGTGACTCAAGATAAACATTTTTGTTTTGTTTCTATCTGAAATTGACACAGTGGTGTTGATGCTGAAGCTGCTGTCAGGAAAGTCCTTATGAGAAGTACTGAGGACTTAGTTTAATGGGAGTCAAGGTGAGGCAACTGTATATGTGTGCATAAAAGCTATTTTCTCCTTAACAAAATCTTGGAGTAGGTCATGGATGGAAGCTATAGAATGCAGAAATTTTTCTCAAATTAGTCAAAGAGCCCAATTACAACAGAAGTTAGCTGTTCCTTTAAGAGAAATGCAGTTTCTTGTGTCTTAATTATTCTACATATTATAAAATGTGGAAAGTTATGGGGGGGGGGGATTGGAGACTCACATTCTTTAGTAATGAACTGCGTAAGTGGTAAAAGCCAAAATTAGAGTATTTTTTTCCAAACTTCTACTCAATAAATATTCTGTCTCCAAAGTGTCACAGATTCCAAATTAGCAGTGTGTGGGTTCATGAAATCCATTCATTTCTCCATTCATGCATCCCAAAGACATTTATTGAAGCTTCTTCTCTGTGCCAGGCATCTGCTGAATGCCTGGACAAGAAGGGACCTGGGAGTTGGCTTCTATGGGATGTTGATTTAAGAGACATGAGATAGAGGGCACAGCCTCAAGGAGTCTGTGGGACAGTGTGAAGTAGGGTCATAGGATCATGGAACGTGTGTGTGTGTGTGTGTGTGTGTGTGTGTGTGTGTGTGTGTGTGTGTGTGTGTGTGCGTGCGCCTGTGTAAATGAGTGGAGGGCTGATCCAAGGGTTCTTGACAAAGAAAATGCCATGTATTAGTAATCTCTTTCACTAGGAAAATGAAAAGGACCAATCATATTCCAATCCTGCTCTTTGTTCTGCTTTTGAACCTGACCTAAGAAAGACATGTAGGGCTTATTACAGAGCTCAGTCCATAATGTGTTTACCATTATAAAATGAGGCCAGACTCCAGTCCCCATAATTGATCATAGTGGGGGAGCACTTGGGTTTTTGTTTTGTTTTGAGTTAAATTTAATGACAACAACACAATGACATCATCTGCTTTTTTGACAATTTTTTAATTTAAAAGTATTTTTTAACATACCCACTACTGTTCTCTCTCCCTCCCCTCTTCCTAGTCATCCCCCAGTCATTCCCCCCATTGCGTCCCCCCAACCATTCTTCAGAGAGGATAAGGTCTTTCAGGGTGAGTTAATGCAGTCTGGTATATCTAGTTAAGGTAGGAGCAGGGAACACTAGTAATCTCAATATGGAGGAGCTAAGAATACCTTACTGGTAATCCAGTTTAACCTAATTAGTGAGCTCTGAATCTCAGTAAGAAACCTTGTCTCAAAAAAGAATGAAATAAGTTGAGAGAGAAATACCACTCCTGAGAAACACACCTTGCCCACTCAGAGAAACTAAGCACATACAGACACAGACACGGACACACACACACATGTACACAAACTTGAAGAAATAGATGGAAATAGAAAAGAAAGAAAAAAAAAGGAAGGAAGGAAGGAAGGAAGGAAGGAAGGAAGGAAGGAAGGAAAAGAGTGTAGTGGTCGAGTAGTATAGGGTCTTGGGTGTTCATTATCCTGCGTCTGGTCTTGGCCACATCAGTCTTTTTGCATTTAGAAATAAATAGTGAAAATAAACCTATTTACATAGTGGGAAATGCATGATCTTGCCTGACACAGGCACTGATAAAGAAGGCAGATTCCAGGGCCAACTATTGAGTGACCCATAACACCAGTGAAGATCCACACTTTGTTCCATGTTTCTGTTCTTCTATTGACAGTTCCAGTGTGGTTTAATCTTAAAATGTAAGAATGGGGATCATCACATAATCACTCCCAGTGGTCTGACCCTGAGAAAATGAAATGGAAATGCTATGCTCCACCCACCACCCACCCCCTGTTTGGTGTTGCGTGTATGAGTGCGTGAACACATGAGTGTGTCAGGAAACATTTTGGCTTTGCTCCTCAGGTAACATCTGTCTTTCTCTTGAGACTGTGTATTCTTGTTCTGGAGCTCACCAACTTAAGCCAGGTCAGGCTAGCTGGTCAACAATCCCCATGGATCTTCCAGCACTGGAGTTCGGAGGTTTCAAGTGCATGTTGCTATGCCTGGTATTTTATTTTATTTTATTTTATTTTATTTTATTTTATTTTATTTTATTTTATTTTATTTTATTTTATTTTATTTTATTTTATTATTTTATTTTATTTTATTTTATTTTATTATTTTATTTTATTTTTGCATTGATTTGAGGCTAACTCTCAGATCTTCATGCCCTAGTACTTGCAAAACAAGGATATTGCCAATTGAGCCATATCCCTGGCCCTCAGGTTGTCTTCAACAGATCAAGGCCCACCCCTAGTCTTGTGGATTGAAGGGAGAAGATATAGCATGCTCATTAGCAACCTGACCTGGGGATTCAGATCAAGTCTGTATCCCCTGTAGTTTCTCTGGACCTCAGTTTCCTCAGCCCATTCCTTGGGGTTGTTATAGGCATTAAACAGGCTAATTAAAGCTTTGCCACATGCTGGGTAAAAGTGTTGGGTCTTCCATATTGCTGTCGAGCTGTTAGAAAAGACAAATGGGTCCCATGTCAGACAGACAAACCGCGATGTGCATTCCACCACCTAGCAGTCTCCAAGCCAATGTTTTGAGTCAAAACAACCAGATCGGGTAGGTAAGTTTTTGAAACCACCATGTCTCCGAGATAGCTCATGGCATTTGCGCTACTTCTCCAAGAACTTGGAAATTGTAGCTTTGGCCCTTGGGCTCTCTAATACCACCTCTCACCTGAGCCCCACCTAAAGCCCATCATTAAATTTCTTCTGAACTTGGGTGGAGACGTCAGTTCCGGGAGACACTACCTCATAGCAGGAGGACTTGTACCCACTGGCCCTCCTGTCTCCCAGTGTGTGCCGCCATGAAGATGTGGTCCTGGGCAGACTGGTTTGATTCCAGAATCAATGAGAAGGTAGACTGAGCTAACCACATATTTCCATGCCAAGTGTTGAGGACAGGAGCCCGTTTTCTCTGTAACTAAGAGGTACAAGTGAGGCTTGGCTGGGAGTTAAGAAACAAGCCACTTTCAATGTAAAGCAAAGAGACAGGGGTTGTTCACAGGGCTTCCCAGTTGGTTGTTTGCAGATGTTCAGGTCCATTTCTTGTCTGTGCCAACCGTAAAGCCAGGGTAGCTATGTTCTGGCCATTCCAATGGATTGGAGATGATTTTTATCAATACCCTTAGGAGTCAGGCAATTTTTTTTAATTACTATGATAAAACATCAGAGACTATCAATATTAAATGAAGAAAGCTTTATTTTAGCTCACAGTCTCAGACTCTGTCCATGACTCTTAGAATTTATTGCTTGGGTTCTCTGGCAACAGGGTACATCAAAATAATATCTCATGACAGAGGAGGACCTTTCACCTTTCAGTAGTGAGGAAGCAAAGAGAGATAGTGAATGAGGAGAAAGGTAGGTTCCAAATATTGTCTTTAGAGGTACACATTCAATGCATGACTTCCATTCATTGGGCCTCACTTGTTAAGACCCCCCTCCCCCCGCCTCTTCATCATTGCATTGCGTTTAGACCAAACCCCTTAACACAGGCATTTCAGACTACAATCCCGTTATTAACACATACAAAGTGTGCCTGGGTCTCTGGACTTTTCTAGTAAGATAACATTTATCATCTATTGAGAAGTATAGAAAAAGTGGTCCCCTCTGCTCTGATCTTCCCATATCATTGCCCTAACCACTACACTTCTCTCCCCTTCCCCTGGGAGCTTTTTCATTCCCATATCTGATATCAGCAAGTTGTATCTTTCAGACCCAGTGATTTGAGACCTTAGAGACCCTATGGACCCTCAGGACTTGATGTAGACAGAATGGTACAAGCTCTACCCCTTGTTTACACCACCGGCTGGGAGTCAGGGAAGTTCATTGCTGGGTTCTTAGCTGTCCTGATGCTCTCAAAAGGTTGAAATTAATTAACAAGATGTTTGAACTATGTGGCCATGCAGAATCTATTTGTTATTTGGCAAGGCAATGAGGGCCATCCTCAAGTCACCTGGGCAACTATTCAAGGGAGACTTAGGAAGCCAATAGCTCCTGAGCAGTTTTCAACTAGATGAGCAGAAAGATGGATGGAGAATCTACACTTAGACATTTGTAGAAGAATTTAACATGGTATTTTATGTCGGCTAATCTACTCCTTCTTAGGTGGGGTCTGCTTTTGTTTGTCTCTGGGTTGCTAGGAATTTCATTTAGTTGTGTTTTATCAAACTATGAATATGGAATTCATGTGGAGCGTGAGGAGATTAATTAACCCTGCAATTTGGTTGAGAACCCAGAGAGGATTTGCCTTGACACCTCTGGATTCCACATCTTTTGTTGAGCTGTGAGGATGGGGACAAAGAAGCTGGCATCAGAGAAGCCAACATGAAGTCTTGTTTAAAGGCTCCTGTCACCAGAAAATTCATGAACTATCCATTTTATTCCACAATATAACTGCTCATATTAGTATAACGAGCAGCTGGTTGGGTTTTTTTTTATTTGTTTTCCTTCAAGCCAACAAATGAAAATTATTAACTTCAAGAAAATGCCCGGATTAGGGTTTTCTCTCTGCTTGCTTGCTTGCTTTCCCCGTGGCTCTGAGTGTGCTCTGAAACACTGTCATTCACCCCTGGGAAATCACAGCTTTCATCATTTTGGAAATAGCTTTGTAGCAGACATACAAGAACATTTGAGTTTCAATTTTATATTTAAAAGCAATTTGTAGTCTTAATAATGTAGTAGGCAGTGTCATCTTAGTATGTATGAGCAAATCCTTCCAGGTTCAGTACATGCTGCAGAATGTCCCAGGCTCTTCTTCTCAATAAATTCATACAATCTGTAGAGTAGTCCTTTGAGGCAGGCACTATAAATATGCTCTCAAGTGAATACATGAAATATCAATGCACTGAGATGCTGAGTCACTTGTCCAGGGTTGCAAAGCTAGTTAGTAGCAGCGCTCAGATTCCCCTCCATACACGTGACCTGTTTTGTCTTTGTATTCTGTCCAATGTCTTTCCACAGCTTCCAAAATGGAGCAATCTTAGGCTGTGTCGACCCAATAAGCTTCCAACTGCATGAGGAGAATGCATTTGCCCTAGGACCAAAGAATTATATGAAGCTAAAGTTAGACACAGTTTTACTTTGGACTCTGTTCAGATTAAATTGATTAGGTTATGAAAATGGTAAACAGATGAGGGTTTAAGCTGGGTCCCCTGCTTCTCAAGTGATAGTTTCAAGTTGGGTCCATGCAGAGAAGAACTGCCTTTGAGGCTGTCCAGTTCAAGGCACCCTGGCCAGAGCAATTTGCTGGAAATTTGGGGGCAATTTTGAAACCACAAGGACGCCCCTTCAATTCCACTAAATCTTTGGCCATGCCTGATTTGGTCATGGCTGTGAAGAGTCAGCCTTTGTGAATTAGCCACAGCCAGCCAACATCAGCATTTGATTGGGTGTTTTAAGCATCCCATTTGGTTTTGAAATTAGTTGAAGAGGATGCTATTTAAGGGGCAAGTGGGAAAAAAAAATACATACTCTGTCTTGTGCTTATAGGAAACAAATTGCTGTGTTCTGATTAACTGCTTGTGATGCTGAGCTATCTCTCTGAAAATGACCTCCGTTTGCAGCCTGCTTTTGATTTGCAGGCAGTGGAATTAAATTCCACTTCATTTGGTTTTATGATCCTCCCTTCATCCATTCATTCACTAAACATTTATCGAGCACCAAGGATAACCACCCAGTGCTGGGTGTTTGTGTGGAGGGAGAAGAGAATGGCCCATATGGCTGAACCTTCGGTGGTCTCTGACCCCGTGTAGTTCACAGTTTCAGTACAGAGTCATAATGCAAACATATAGTTGTGAGGTAGATTGCCTTAGTTCCTTTTTCTCTTGAAGGGATAAAATACCTTGACCAAAGCAATGTAAAGTTTATTCCACATCAGTTCAGAGGTACTGCCCATTGTGAAGGAAGTCAAGCCTTCAGGAGATTGAAGGGGCTTGTCCTGTCAAGTCCACAGTTGGAAGGCAGAGGACAATGTGTGTGTTTCGCTTAGCTTCCTTTCTCCATTCCATTCAGGATCCCAGACCAGGGAATAGTCCTACACACTAAGATGGCCTTCCCACACCAGTCAAAAAATCAACACAAGCATGTTCAGATGCCTGTCTGTCTCCCAGGTGATCCTGGATTATGTCGAATTGACAACACTAATATCACACAAGATGTGAAAGCCTAGGTCCACCCATGGCAGAGTCTAGACCAACTTATTTCCTAATTTGTTTCTTTGGCTATAACAAATACTGGTTTGTCTTGAATGTGAGTTAGTAACTGGACCATTTTGACCACTTATCTACAACCAGAGTTGAGATAACCAATCACATGCCAATCAAGCTAGCTTCAGGAGGATGCGAGAACACAGCATGTGCTTCCCCTTTACTTTCATATCAGAAAAATTTCAACAATTGAGTACCAGAAAGCCCCTCTCCAACATATATGCCTCCATCCAGAAATATCACCTCTCCCTATGCTTCAGGCTTCATAAACACTTTCACACCCACAGCTGAAGTACATTATAGTAACTTCTAAGGCAGGCATTAGCTTCTGGGGAGCCATTAAGTGACCTGGTCAAAGCCCTCAGCCAGTTAGTAGTACATAGGAGTCTCTAAACTAGAGTTTCACATTTTAAATGCTGCATCCACTCCAGTCATCATGTTGTATAAATTATTTATTGAACTATCAAGTTCACTGTATAAGATCTCAGTATCTACATGCTGGGCTACATGGGTCACCTGTCTAGTTAGTTATAAGACATCTATGGACAAATGGCCATTCAATATGCAAGAAGAAAAATGTCCTGATGTGGTAATATTCACAAAGGATTCAGCTAAGATGGAACCTTCCAGAGACAGCTTTCTCCATGGGCTGCTGGTTTTCCCAGCTGCACAACGTTGATGCTAACTTCCGTTTTTTTGTTTTTGTTTTTGTTTTTTTTGTTTTTGTTTTTGTTTTTTTTTTTTTTTAATCCCTACGTGACTCTGTATTCATCTTCAGCCTTTTTACATCTATTTTTCTCTTCTCTTTCTTGAGTCAGGGTCATGTGAAGTCAAAGCTAGCTTCCAATTTGCTATGTAGTTGAGTGCAGACTTGAACTCATGATCCTCCTCAATTCAGCACTTGAGCACTAGGATTACAAATATGTACCACCTGGCCATGATTTCATCTGCCAATAGTGGAATCAGGACTTCCTGCATGCCAGGCAAGCACTCCATCAACCAAGACATATCCCTAGCTCCTGGAATGTTCATTTGAAGAAAAAAAAAATAAACGTATAAAAAATTTAAAAAGCAAACTTTTTTTATTTCTATTTTCACTTAAACAGGAAACTCAACTCAGCTGTTTGAAAGTCCAAGTGGTCTTTGTGTTGGGAAATTAAGTTTACATAGCACCCAGGGGGTAGTTATTACTCATGGGATCCTTTTAGGAATTTAAATGTGATCGATTAATTGATGGTAAAAATTATATTATGTAAATGCAAATTCCAAATTGAGCTTGGTACTCACAACCACCCAGAAAAAAAAATTTAAAAGGCCATGTTAGGCCTGAGGAAATTGGAAGCTTTAGACCCTGCTATTATAAATAATAATAATAATAATGAAAGAAAAGTGAGTTTGCAGCAAACTGAGTAAGGAGACCAATTTTTTTTCTTCCCTTTTCTGATAATATTATCACAATCTGTCATCACCATCTAACTGTACCACAGAGACAATGTCAGTGGAAAGGACCCACAGGCAGCTTTTGTGGAGTCCTTTTTGTTACGAGCCTCCTTTCACAGTTCTTATCAGGCTTATAAAGCTCATAAGCCCTGGAACCCCAAACTGCTCAGGAAGAAGGGAAGTCAGCTAGGGAGGGCGGCAGCATGAAATTGAAGGGTCAACACAAAGGGATCTGAAGACACTGATTTTACAACTGATGCAGCTAGTAATACGTTATAAGATTTGGAAATATGAACACAAAACCCTCTAATATCTGCTCTGTTTTTCCTCCATTGTTCTTCCAATACATAGTCAAGACCTTTAGTGCGGCTTTTATGTTTTCAGTCAAGTGTCCCCTTAGCAGAAAACCTCTTCACTGGGTATATTTCAAGTCCTTGTCATTTCTTCTTCCATGTTCAGTTTTATTACATCTCTGTGGAAATTTCTGGAATGTTTTATATGCCGTTCTTCATATTGTGTCTGTTTGTTGTTTAATTTTAGTGTGTTTACATTTTTGATGATTTTATACTTGTACACTGTAATCCTAGTCCTCTCTATTCTCTCTCTCTCTCTCTCTCTCTCTCTCTCTCTCTCTCTCTCTCTCTCTCTCTCTCTCTCTCTCTCTCTCTTTCTCTCCATCCATTTTTCTCTCTCTCCCATTTCCTCCTCCACCTCTGGACCCCCTAGCCCTCTCCTACTTTCATACTTCTTGTGCTGCTGGTCCTGTTCTGTCCCATTTTGTTGATAGGCCAGGGTAAGGTAGAAGAGGGCTGAGTATCTGTATTGACGTTGACATAAATTCCATGAGAATTGTTTCCACCAGGGAGTTCATCAGATAATTCTACTCCTAAGAAACTTATCTGAAGCTTGTGTGCCCCAAACTCTCAATGTTAAAAGTTGAACTTTCTTCAAGACTCTTAAAAATCTCCCACATTTGAGTTCTTTAGAGTATGTTGAACAACAAATCCCAATTCTGTCAGCAAATTCATGATCTCTTTGATGCCTCCAAAGGCTCCTGATCATCTGCTGAGAAGCAATTTTACAACCTGTATAATGCAAGATATTAGTATACTATCAGGTATAGGCTGTGGCTCTCTTTCAGTGATGTAATTTCTCCATGCCCCAGCTTGCCAATATGAAACTTGGGAATGCTAACAATATGTATGCCATGAATTATTAGAAACAATATCTGCAGAGAAAAAGAATATAGGAAGTTTACATATACATGTGCACACAAAACACTCTGAGATACACATGCAAACAGATATATACACCCATAAGTATGTAAGCCATATATACAAAGAGAATTCAGTTCAGGAATCAGTCAGGGGAGGAAAAGACTTGTCAGGTGCCCTTTAACTTTTGGAGTCCTCGTAAAAAGAAAATAATGCAGCAGAGAGAGAATCAGGAGATGGCTCAGCTTTTAAAACAAGCGCTACACAGACTTAAAGATAGGAGTTCAGATTCTCAGAATTCACATAAATGTCAGTAATTCATAATATCCTGTCTGTAATTTCAGGCTTGGAAGGTAGAGATAGGGGCTCTCTGGAGCAAGCCTCCTTTGAGACTAGCAAGATTTGGGATTAATTTTGAAATCCTACCACAAAGAATGAGATAGAAGACCCACCAATATACTCAAGGCCACTTATATGTGTCTCCCTACACAAATACAGAGGAAGAGAGAAAAACAAAGTAAAGAGGAAGGAAGGAGGGGAGCAGGGGGAAGGGAGGGAAAGCCAAAAGATCTCCAGAGAAATCCAGGGTTGAAAACATGAACATCCCCTCCCTGATTTGACAATCAGACCAAGAAAACAATCATTCCCATTTCACCCAGCATAAATATTCAGTTTACAAATGGCTGCTGCTTGGAGTCATGTGCTGTGGATGCTTTGTGTTTATTTAAGAACTCAGTTTGAGGGTCTGTCTTCCAGACATGTGGTTCACCGCAATAGACAGCTGTTGATATTCGAAGCCCATGAGCATTCTAATATGTTTTAAAATTGCAACACTTTTAAAACCAGATGTTCCACATAAATTGCACACAAAAAGAGAAAATGGGAGAAAGAGGGGGGAAGGGGAGAAGACAGGCATATCTGTCACTTAGCGTAACACTGGAGTTCTTTGAGCTCAAAAAATACAAGACAAATTGAAGTGAGTTCCACCAGAGATTGTTCAGTAAAGATAAAAAGGAAATCGTTTTAACAGCAAGGAGAGCGCCATTATAAAGATGTGAAGGGAAGCTTCATCCAGTCAGGGTCCACAGCAGGGGCAGCTGTATATCTAAGGTTCTTGCTTCTGGCTGTCCCAGAACACACAGGGTATGCAGCAATGTTGTGATCATCTAGTCCTTTTAGACACTCTGTGGGTTGGTTGTGCCATCTTTTTGATTTTCAGCCTAGTCCTAATGGTTGAGCTATCTTTCCATCACATGGGTCCTGTCATCTTGTAAAAGATCCCATGTCCCTCTCAAGCATTCCTTTTTGAAGGGAGGGTGTTTGTGTATTGTAGATAAATGTCTGATGACTATGTATTGTTGTCACACAGTTCAGAATGACTGCTTGGTGTTGACTACCTGAGTTCAAATTTCAACTTCATTCTTCAGTGCCAATATGTACCATAGATAAGTTTCTGCCTATATTTAAATCCTAAGTCTATCATGCAGTGTGCATAATAAGAAAATATTACTTAGAATAGGACCCCAAATCCATTACCCAGTGTTAACTATGGATGAGTTACCATGACAATATGGGTGAGTTATTACATGGGTTCAAATCTTGACTCCACCAGTTAGTGAGTACCCTAGATAAACTACTTGATTTAGGTTTCCATGGCTTTTGTGATTGTAATTGGCCCCTGTAAACTCATAAAGAGCAGCACTATTAGGAGTGTGGCTTTGTTGGAGTACATTGTTGAGCAAAGTGTGTCACTATTGGGGCAGACTTTGAGGTCTCTTTTGCTTAAGCTTTGCTCAGTGTCACAGTCCACTTCCTGCTGGCTTCTGATCAAGATATAGCAAGCATGATGTTTGCCTGCACTCTCTCGTGTGCCACCATGGTAGTAATGGACTGAATCTCTGAACTGAAAGTGAGCCACCTCAGTTTAAATGTTTTCCTTATAATAATGTCATGGCATCTCTTCATAGCAATCGATGCCCTAACTAAGACAGCTCCCAATATAAAATGAGTACCTCAGTAATGCCTATGTAATAAAAGGAGCTGAAGGATCAGATCTACCTCAGTGCTTGAAGCACAACAGTCCGTCTTTGATTTAGATGCCTTGTATGTAAGCTACTTCTCTCTCCTACCCCCTTACAAACTCCTTAAGACTAAGTTGCTTTGAAAGAAGTCTTGGCAATGCTTCCTTCTCCCCTGTGATAATTGGATAATTTGGGGTTTCCTGGAGTCTGTCCTGGAAATCACTAGTCCATGCAATTGGAAATGACTGGTTTGGGGAGATGTAGAATAGAGGCGTGCTCTAAGGCAATGGCGGTACAGTCGGGCAGATGTGGGCCTACGCCCAGGCTCTTCACCTTGCCAGCTGTGTGGCCTCCTCATAGACCCTCAGCCTTCAGGCATCAGATTCCTCAGTTTCAATCCTTCTCAGGGGAGCATGAGATTCAAAGGACTCAGCCTCAGTGTCTAACACATTAGCACCTCACTAATGTAATTCTTTTTCCTTCATCTTTATCTAAGGACCACCGCCACTATGCAGATGCAGAATTTATCAGACTGTGTGAGCCCTTACCTAGATACTTTCTCCATTGAAAGCCCAACCAATCACTCATTGCCATGAAAAGACACAAAGAAAAGTATGAGTGATTCAGCCAAAATACCCACATCAAGTCTTCAGCTCCACATTGTAAAGCCGCCGATAACCACTTCAATGCTGTCCCTTCGGTCACTCAATCCTGACCCAGCCACACTAAAAACCTATAACCTTCTTGTCCTTATCTTCTGCTCCTGGTACTTCATGCCATATTTTGTCCCTATTCCCTCTTCACTGCCTGACTCAGAAAATCTCTTTCGCACTGTACTCAATTTCTTTGAGCTCTGTTAATACCCAATAGGTACACACACATTCACCCCAGCCCAGACTTCCTTGTGTTATCTTTTTCTATTTGTCCTTCTTATTTGCTAGTAAGTCTCCTGAAGGAAGGAGTGGTGTCCTAGTCACCACATTATCTCAGGATTCAGTACAATGCTGTCCTGGAGTGTGGGAGAAATATTCAGTACGTGCTTGAATGAGATAATGGATTTATAGAATAAGGAAGAATGAATAGGTGGAAGGAAAGATGAGTAAACGGTTGAATGAATGGATAGATGGATGGATATACAGCTGGCTGGATAGATAGGCATCTAGTAGATGAATGAGTGGATGGATGGATGAATGGATGGATGGATAGTCTGACTGACTGGACATGTAGGTTGAATGGATGGGTAGCATATTGGGGGATAGACAGATGGAGGAATAGATAAGTGGAAGGAGATATAAGTGAACAGATAGATGGAAGATATATAGATATATGGATGAATTGGTGACTGGGTGTATAGATAGAAAAGTGGGATGGGTAGATATATTGGCGGGTGGTGAAGGTGAGTTGGGTGAGTGGATAAAGGGGCATATGCGTGGGATGAATGAGAAGCTTGGATGATGGAGGAATGAGTGAAGAGTTGAATAGATGGATAAATGTACAGATGAATCACCCAGGACTGAAAAAGTATGTCTTTAAACACAGCTGTATTAGTTATAAGGTCTGTGGCCCAAATGTAGTCCACAGAATCAACATGATAATGAGCTGGCCAAGAGGTCAGTCATTTCTCGTTAGTTGCTGGACCTTATCTTCAGCAAGTTCTCTTCCCTTTGGCATGGCCTACTTCTCCAGTCTTGCTCCTTACACCAGCTAACTTTTCCTTCAGAGATAGACTTGCCAGCACTGTTTCTACAACCCCCGCCCCGATCCCTCTCTGCTCCCACCTTCACCTGCCGGATTCCCACCCTTCCCTTTCTCTGGCTCCTTGAACTCCCCCTTGACTCCAAGTCTGTGAACTGGGTCGGGCTTCTCTGTAATATGTGCTTAAAGCCCCTTCTCCTGTTCAACATGGTACTTTCCAAAATTCTAATTATGTAGGAATTGGTGTGATTACCACTTTCATGTCTGCCTCTCCAACCACAGTCTGTACCGGAGGGGCTCAGCTGGGTCTTGCCTGCTGTAATAGCCGGACACCATCAGGACCTGGCCGAGAGTGTTCTTAAGAAATAATGATTGCTATTGAAATTAGTGTGCTGGAGATAAGATTTGTGAATCCTACAATCATGTTCTAGAAATTCAGGATTTGTATTCAGTTAGCATAAACTAGTATCGGTTACCAATAGCAGCACTGGTTGTTAATAGCAAAAGAAAGTCTAACCCATCACACCTGAGATCACACATTAAAGCTTTTAACGGGGTCTACCACAGAGCCTTACCCCCCAAAGTACAGTAAAATTCCATTCTTCTGGAGTCTGCCAAGATTTTGGCAAACCCACAAGAGCTTTGCCCAGAGTCCCTGGCAATGCGTGGGCCTGTGTTTTCCATTTGTGCCTTCCCTGGATGCTATCCCTGACACAAGTGTCTTTCACAGCTGTATGCTACACACAAAGAATATTCTGGGTTACTTGAAGTCATTGATGAGTCATGCTTATGGAATGAGTGGGTCACCAAAGACATACGTGGACCGAAGAACAGCATGCATAAAAGTTTCCCTTCTTTGAGGAAAAAAAAAATGTCTGAAAAAGAAACAGATCTTGGGGGTCCACATAACAGATGTGTGTCAGCCTGGCCATATTTAGGGTGTTGGGCAGAGAATGAAGAGGATGGCCCCTCCATTTCTAAAGTGAGCGTATACAGCCCCATCCCTAACTTGACTCCCTGCCCCCTTCACAGTGAGGCAACAGGCACTGTTCACAACAGGCCAGGCATTCTCTGTGCACTGTTTATTCAAATCCTCAGGACCACCCAGCAAAGGCCCATACTGTTCTTGCTTCCCCTCATGTAGAACCAAACAGAGCCTTCTACTTCTAATAAATAAGGAGTGGGTGGAGTATGGTGGCTCCTGCTGGAAATTCCAACATCTGGAGAGAAGGTGAATTGAAGACCAAACCAGGCTTCATAGAAAGACCAAAAGACAAAGGCTGGGAGTGGGGCAGGGTGAGAAGGAGAAAGAGAAGAAAATAAGAAAAAAAAAAAAGGAACTATGAAGACAGAAAGAGAAGAGAGGGAGACAAGGAGAAAAGGAAGGATGAGGGAAGAAGAAAGGGGGGAGGGAAGGAAGCATGATGAGATTTAAAGCCTTGCCGGAGGTTCCACAGTTAACAGAGGCAGGAGGGTTAACATCCATTCTGCACAGTACCATATCAGGTAAGCTTTCTTGAGTCTGCTGTTGCCTTGACAAATTCCAAGCACTTTCAAATTTCACGTAAAAGGAAACATTTTCTGAAAACTCAGCAAAGTCAGTTATGAACAACCCAATACCTTGCTTGGTAAACGCATATATCTGACCGAACAAGACTGCACGTATATTCCTGGAAAGGTAGGTCTTTGGAAGTATCTGTTACAAACTACAGAATAGGCCTCTTGGCAACACACAGCCTCTGACGCTTTCTGATAAACATCCTAGGTTGATAAAAAATGTCTGTTGGAAGGGATTGTTGACGAAGTCTCTAGCAGGATTTCAGCCAGAAGGCTTCAGCCAGCATCTTCCTTGGTGAGTCCTATATTCAATTTACTATCCTACCGCTGTCCATGATAACTGTCCAAGACAATGACACCAGCTCCTCTGCAAGACGTTATAGGTCCTATATGCTGCCATGTCACCTCTGTGTTCTGCAACCTCTTATGCCTTCCTCCCATCCTCCCTTGGGTCATTTAACCCAGTCATCATTTAGATGCATACACTGGAGGGGTAATATTAACTCGAGAGGTTCACTCACACTATTCCTGTTTTTAAAATAAAAACCAGCACTGCCTTAGTTCTTTGGAGGAGCAATCATCACCTATCATATGTGGTTTCTAGCCCTCAAATTAGCATCACTACCTCCTGGAAACATTCTAGACCTTTCTCCTTGAAATTCAATTTCACATATTCCTATTCCTCTCAAGATTTGATTTCTCGTCATTTACCATTATTATTTGTTAACTTAGTATTAACCACTAATAATAACTATTATTAACTCTAAAGTACATGGCTACTTTATACATCTCTCTCTATTTTTCTTCTACGTATATACAGCATAAGCTTTATCATGTCAGAGACGATACCTGCTTTTCACTGTCTTTGCACAATAGTTATTGGGTATACATGGCTGTGGTAAGGACACAGAATGCCAAGCCTGCAAATGTGTAGTGGAATTAATGTTTTTGATGAGCATAAGTCTAAAGAAGGTCATCAAGGCTGGACTTGAAGCATAGCCCAGTGTTCTCCAGACAGCAATGTCCAATAAGCAATGTAAGTATGCTGATGTAGAAACCCAGTGATTAATAACTAACAGGCCCACTCTGCTAAGCCAGTTATAAGAAAAGGAGGCTGTAAAAACTCCTATGTGGCTAGCACAAGGCACTCTGGCCAGGAAAACAGACATTTCTGCTTGTTCTGTTATTCGTCTGGACCAAGATAACTTTGTCACACATGGAGACTCACGTATATGTTTTTAAAATATATATTAGAGCCAGGATCATGGCTCAACACAAGAAGATTGAGCCTCAGAACCCATGCCTTTTTAAACTGTAATTTCAGCCTCAAATGTAGAGATGGGTTCTCCTGGCTAGAGAGACTATCTATATCTGTTAGCTCTGCATTTGATTGAGAGGCTCTATAGCAAAATAGTAATCTGGAAGAGTGATTGAGAAAGATGCTGAACATCAACTTCTGAAGTGCACATTCATCCACAGACATATGCTCACACACAAATGCATGTGTTACTACACACATATGCACATGAAAAGGAAAAAAAAATAGGAACTAACCAACATGCTTCTGTCTGAATCTTTCAGTAAAGAGACACTTGTCCAATCAACTGGACAACTAGAGTTTCCAAATTCTTCCATGATAGAAAATGTCTGCTACATTTCTAGTTGAGTGATTATGTGATTGTTTGCAAATTTCAGATGTTCCATTTTCTTTCCCTTGGAATGGTTTTTACATTGCCATGGTCTTCTAGCATTGAATCATAACTGACATCAAATCTGGAACCAGTCTCACGTTGGTTGTTCTCTTTACAGATAACTGAGCTGAACCGTCATAAGAGTCATACTTTTCCTGACAACTGGAGAACCATACAACTGTGCATCTGAATATCTTATTTATTCTTTTAGATTTTATATGTTTTACACACACACACATACACACACACGCCAAACTGATCTTTTGACTTTGTTTCATAGCTTCCATTTTACTCTGAATACTTTCTAATTCTTGTTTGTAATTGTACAATTTTAGTCACCTGTCCCAAATATAACATCATAACTTTATTATCCTTATTTGCTTTCAATTGTTATAATGCTTACTCAAAGTAATGATTTCTGGGGCTGGAGAAATGGCTCAACATTTAAGAGCACATACTGTTCTTCCAGAGGACCTGAGTTTCATTCCTAGACTTCATACTCCATATAAAGGTCATTCTTCAGTTCATGTCTTGAGACAAGAATTGGCTAAATGTTTGCCAGGTTCCCTGACATGGCTACCTAGGAGCATTCTAGAATGGGAGAACATAGTCCTAACTTATTATCCAGGCAAGAAAGAAGGTGTTGGATTTGGATAGAAGTTGTGTTCTCAATGCCAGAGTCAAGCTTGTTGCTACAACCACTTCATAGGAACCACCAGGACTAGTAGTATTGACATCACCATAGAGTGGCTGGAAACAGACTCCCAAGTCTCCCCAGACTCACTGCAAACACATTTACATCTTAACCAGATCACTAGGTGATGCCTGTACCTATTAAAGTTCTGAAGTCTTGTCCTAAGAGATCTCCCCTGCAAAGCTGTTTACAGCTTTAAAGAACATCTACTTCCATCTAGATGTCTTAAACACTGGGTTTTATTTATCTTCTGTGATGGATGTTTTAAGAAGGCAGCTCTCAGCTCGAGAGAGAATGCCCAGGACTCTATTGGAAGCTCCCGAGTTTGCTGATATTTTTCAAAGCACAAATCCTTGTCAGCTGAGATCTACTGCCTATGTGAAGACGAGAATGGCCGCTTGAGTGAACATACTGATCAATAATTCAAATTAAGAAATCCCATTTTTAACACTCAGGCCATACCAAAATGATGGCAGAGCCCAAGTTGTAATTATTACAAACTTCAGCTATTAGACATTCCACTCAGACTGTTGTAGCCAGGGCAAGAGAAAGATGAGAAAAGCACACTGGCTCTCTTAAGATACCTCACTGCCTAGAGACATGACCAATGGTTTGTATTATCTCTGCAGGAATCACTCATTGTAGGCTGTAGCTGTTTTTGAAAAGCTACACACTGGGATTTGTTATAATGAAGATGGAGATACCAGGTTGAGAGTAGAATATGAAGCTCACAAGCACAACAAATCGTTTCCTGAAGACCCAAATACATATAGCATCCTAAATGTGATTTTGAGGTGCTCCACTCTCTTGGGCTGTGATTTGTTTCCTGAAAGGAGAGTTCATGGTCTTCCAGGGCACCAGGAGAAATGGGAGATACATAGAAGGAAGCGTATCCTCATATCATAGGGCAGAAATAAATGATCACTTGACTCAGAGTATCACAGTTCCAGGATGTCTTTATATCCATAACAAATGACCAGCTGCTACCCAAAGATGTTCTCACTGGAAATTGAAGGATGCCTTCAGAGACATTCACCAATATTTCTGTATCGTGGCCATGTGACAAAGCCAAAATATTTTGTAAATAAAACAGCCCTGAGGCATAAATCTGTGGTTTGGTATTTGCAGCACAAAATAAAAATGTCAGTTCTACGGACTTCTGTGCCTTCTTCAACAGAAATAGAGAAATCCTCCATGAAAGCAGAATGCTCCCAAAGCATCTTGAAGTTTAGTGTTTCACCATTTCAATCCAATTTTTCTTTCACAATTATGCCCACCTAGGAACTCAATGATAGAGTCATAATCTATCCCCTTTGTTGTCTCATTTCCAAAAATGATAGCATTCAAGGATCAAAACAGTGAGTCCTTTCGGTGAAGTTGGAGGCAGATAGAGATAACATGCTACTTTAGAGTCTCAGAGAAGATGGGTCACTCTCCCCAGATCACTTGTCTCATTTCTGAAAGTCAAAACTGTGGCCCAGGAAATTTGACTTGAGATTCAACACTCTTGACTACCATTTATTAGAACCTATGTCTCAGTTAGGCGGAGCAACAGACACTGTCCTAAGATTTATCCCAGACAATAATAAAATGCAAAGAGCTAAATAGATAAAACACTTTCCTTGTCAGTATAACACCTTAATTTAATCCTCAGAACCCATGGAAAAATGCCAGGTGTGGTGGTGTTTGCTTTTATACTGAGAACTAGGCACAGACAGAGACAGGAAAATATCTTGGTCTCACTGATTAGCCAGACTAAATTTATAAATTCCATGCCAATAAGAGACCGTGTGTCAACAGAGGCATATGGTGTCCCTGAGAATGACACTTGAGGCTGACCTCTGGCTTTGACATGCGTACACATGTACATGCATGTAGAAGAACCTATACAAACATAGGCACCAATGTGCATGGAAAATAGAATGCGTGGACAGTAGGAAGGAAGGTTCAGAAAGACAGAACCTTGTAGGAGGAGAATGTTCAGGGTGCCCTTAGGGCCTTTGTGGAGGCAGTCTGCTCCCTCTGTTGGGATATCAGGCAGTGCTGGGTGGAAAAACACCATCATCAATACCCTGTCACTGCAGTAGGAAGATCCTGTACATATGTTAGCCATGTGTCTGCTGTACATTCAGGAGGAATGCTTTCATCCACAAGCAACGCAAGATGTAATTCCACAGCTTCAAGCAAATGAGTATCTAATGTTGTCCCATGTTAGTCTAATTTAGTCATTTTCAAAGCAATGACACTCTCTCCTCCAGTCCCAAGGGACGTTTTGCAATGTCTGGACATCATTTTGGTTGACGTAGCTATGAGATATATATTCAATTGTTGCTTAATGCTACTGGATCCTGGTGGATCAAAGACAGGTGTACTGTTTGTTAAACATGCCACCAAAAAGAACACAACTTTCCACAAAAAAGAGTCATCTCGCCCCAAATGTTTTCATGCCAAGGTTGAAAACTCTGAGTGAAGGAGCCATTGTTTTCCAGGCCCATGTTCCTGTATTTCTCTTGGCTTTTGCCTCATGGTCTCAAACAGGATGCTGGATCTCATCTCACTCAACAGAAGGAGACGATTTGTGGAAATAAAGACACTACCTCATCTTAACCATCTTCATTTTCTCTTTAAAAGAAATTTCTTCCCACAGTCTCAAGCAGTTGCCACCTCTATGGAACTAACAGGAACAGTGGCTGCTACCAGGACCTGAACCTGACAGTGTCTTCTGTAAGACTTGTCACAGCCCTATCCCAAACTTAGTGTCTGTTAGCAAGAGCTAAGAGCATCACCAGCTCACATTTGGTGCATACCCATTGTTTCTGGTCTTGTTAAGGTCCACTCCTGTTCACCGGTATCACTAACAGTCTAATCCTTGGCACTGTTCCTCAATAAGTCAATCCACAGTAACAATCAGAGAGAAGAGTTATGCAATATGGTCACATTAGAAAAAGAGACAAAAAGGTGCAGTGACATCATTTCCCAAGTCCATCTTCAGTGTTCTAGATAGTTTGTACAAATAGAAGCAAGGATAAGCAGTCCTGGTTGAGGTGTGGTTAAGGCTTCAATTCTTCATGGAGGTTTTCAAGTTGTGGCAGCGGTATGAAATCTCCCTCCATGAGACAAGTCCTTCCTCTGCTACCAAGTTCCCAGCATAAAGCATAAGACTCCTAGTAGAATTACCGTTCTTTTGGCCCAGTGTTTCAATAATCTGATAGCTAAAGTTAAGGGCTGGGGTATAAATGTCTCTTCAGAATATTTCCACTCCTGTCAGGATGGCTACCACACAGGCCAGCACTAAACTGATGTTCTTCACGGAGGCAGGAGGTTGCTCTTCCGATCAGACCTGCAGAATCCAGCAAAGTGCAGACTGCATCCTCTTTTAATGGTGCTAAACCAAGAAGCCTCCTCTGTCTGCCAGCGCCTCGATGTAAAGGGCTAGCCTATCTCCCCAAAGCAAATGTTTTAAAGCCTCTTTTCCCATTGATAAATCGTCTGGGCAGAGACGGATTGAATTATTTATCTGGATTCTGAAAATCAGTATGGGCTAGTCTCAATGCGGCTGTGGTCCAATTCTAGAAGACATATTTGTCGAGAGATAAATAACGATATTGCTTCCAGCCTCCTTTTATTGCTCTTTGACTCATTCATTCAACAGATAGGTAATGGATTCTGCTTAGAAGGACTAGACTTAAAACACAGTCAATCATCTAGAATGGAAGCGTTTTGAAGGTAGAAAGCATGTCTCCCTAGGTCACTATGATATCCCCAGAGAAGATTTTCTTCTCCAACATTGTGTTAAGGAAATAAAAGTAGTACCAGGCCTACCACAGAAAGGAAAGCCAGCCTTCCCCACTATTGCTCCTGGATACATTGACACAGCCTTGGAGAAAATACTATTTAATTAGAATATTTTTTTGGTTGCTAAATGCTTAAGAATGTTAGAAATGTTAAAGAATGTATACAATGTTGAATTTAGGACAGTCCTGATCACTTTACAAGGCCAGTTTATCATGGCCACTTGTCTCTTCAGTGGAAGATATCTTACTGCTGAGCCAAAAGCTTTAATGAACGTAAACTTCACAATAGCTACAGGAAATTAGCAGTGTCATTTCAGCAGACTCTACCCCATTCATCAAGCTAATACTAGGGTTCTGTGGACAGGGTGTTCTAGACTTGGTGAGCCTTTTGAAGCACATGGAGATGCAACAAAAATAACGGATAATTTATATAATTGGCCCCACATGAAACATTTGCACATTTGCTCCAAGTTCCCCACAAGACATCTAAGAAGTTATTATTTTTGTTCCTGATTTCAGATCCAAGGCAGCCTCACCAGAGGATTATCTGTAAATAGGATTTTTCAGCTTCAAGAGGTGAAGGAGAGTATGAAGGGGGGAAGGAAAAATAGAAAGAGAACCAAGGAAGAAGGATAGGGGAGAAAGGGGGAGGGAAGGAAGAAGGGAGGGACACACACACATACACACACACACACACACACAGAGAGAGAGAGAGAGAGAGAGAGAGAGAGAGAGAGAGAGAGAGAGAGAGAGAGAGAGAGAGAGAATGAGAATGTTCTGGTTTATTGATGTTGAGGTTACATAACTTCCTCTCATTGGTGTGAGAAAGTAGGAAATGTCTTGGTCAAGACATCTCAACTCCAACTCTAAGATCTCAACTTCACTATCTAAGTATTTGACCTTTTAGTCCAAACGAGTGGGTTGAAGGTCTTGGATCTTCATTTCCATTCTCCCTGTGTGTTTTTGTTTCTAATGAAGGAACTGACAAAACACAGTCATCAACTGATGAGCTCAGTTTCCATCCTCACCACCCTTCCATCTGCCATGCAGAAGCATGCATGAAGAAGGCTGGCCTATCACTTTAACCCAGGACCTCTTACTTGTCTGATAACTTATATAATTGTTCTCACAGAAAACATTTAGACCCACACAACAAATAGAGAGGAACAGAGTAGAATGAGATGGCCCCTGGCTTATGTTTGAGTCTCCATGATTTCTTCCTGTGGGTGTTTCCAATGCTTCCTTTATCACATCAAAGTCCTTCTTCTGAACCCTTCTTCCTTCCCTGTGATTCAGATATTGGAGAGCACAAGTCATATAATAAACCAAGAATAATTAACTCTTCATGGAATAAGCATTTTAATATTTTCTAAGCTACATGCTTGAGCCATGATTTACTCCAGAGTTTATCACCCTGAGATTTTTGTAGCTGAAGAAAAGATTGATTATGTTTATACCAACAATGGGTTTTTCTACTAGGTGAAAAAAGCCATGAAGTCTGGCTTGGAGATGAGCTCTCCTATGGGTGGTTTGGAATCAAGATTGAGTTAATGCACACAACAACACCATTAGGGGAAGTTAGTCCTCCCATTACTAAAAACCTTGATTTCTCTCAGCTACTCCAAGTTATGGCATTTTCTTCATAGGCTTGTGTGTGTGTGTGTGTGTGTGTGTGTGTGTGTGTGTGTGTGTGTGTGTGTGTGTACATTGCTGTGTGTTTGCATGTTTGTGCATGACTGAAAGACAAAAAAGAACTCCAGTTTATCTTCAAGCACTGTCTACCTTTCTTTCTGAGACAGGTTCTCACTAGTCTCTGGACTCACCGGTTAAGTTGGGCTTACTGGTCAGCAAGCCTCAGAGCTTCACCTGTCTTGGTCTCCACAGCACTGGGATTACACAATGTACAATCAAGCCCAGCTTTGACATGGGTCCTGGGGTTAGATCTCAGGTTCCCATGCAGCAAGAAATGTCCATCTCCTAAGCTCTGATGAATGGTTGTGAGTGCAGAGCAGCACTCAGATTTCACCAGAAGATATACATCTTGACTCAATGAAAAGCACAGGCTTTCCTTGTGGGTGCTTTTTCTGGGTATGGTCATACAAGGGAAGAGATTTCTCCTTATTGTAGTGAAGACATGGAAATAAAGCAAAGGAAGAGAAAATGGTCTTGGTCCACGTGCAGAGTTGACTCTAAACATACTATCTTCATTGCAAATGCCGTATAATCCTAAGCCTAACCCTCATGACATCTTAACTCTTTCCAGATGTAGTTTAATTCACCACCACGTGACAATGCATGACCCATTGAAAAGTAGTCAGAGGCATCTGTCTGCTTCTGGGAGAACCAATCCAAGCTCAGGTAACAAGTCATGAGCACATGAGGATACCTGCTTTGTGTTGAACACATGCTGTAATCTACACCATTCTGAGAACATGCACATTTTCTCCAAACCCTAGAGTATCAAAAGTAGATCAGTTTTACAGATGAGGGAGAAAGTCTTCTCAGATTCAGAACACCAATGTTTCCGGCTGGTAAATTTCTGTGGTACAGGTTATACTGTTCACTGTAGGATATGCAGAAGAAATAAGGGTGAATCAAAGGCCCATATCTTAACTGAGATGCGCTGTTAGTTTTAAGTTTTACTATAATTTTGTATAAAACTGGCATTTTGTTGAAGCAAACAAGCAAATTTTTTTTAAAAAAAACTATTAAATAAATAATACCTGTCTCCTTTAGTAGGATATTGAGTGTGAATTCTGTTGAAACCATAGCATTAGACTCCAAAACCTTTCTTTCTTTCTTTTTTTTTTTTTTAAAGCAGCACTTTTTTTTATAGATAGAGTATTGAGTGCAAGTTCTGGCAATAACCACTGCACCAAGTTGAAAACTATTGTTTTTCAAATTTAAGACCAAATTTTTGCTTACTGTAAATCTCATCCTATTGAGACATAGGTGTTTAAAGATAGGACTGGGGAAATGACCAAGTTCGTAAAGTGTTTGTCATATTTGAAGAACTGACTTCAAATTCACGCCAAAATCCATTCAAAACAGTGCCTGTAAACCCAGTAATAGGGTACAAGAGGATCCCTAGGTCTCTATGACCAGGCAGTCTAGACAAAGTAATGTGTTTTGGCTACAGTGAGAGACCCTACCTCAAACTGGAGAGTATTTGAAGATGAAATCTGCTTATAACAGTTTTCTTGATAGTGAAACATTTCATCCTGCCCAGAAACTCCTGAAGTTAGGAAGGTACACAACTCAAAACAGCTTCAGGAAGTTTCTAAAACTGACCAGACTCATTAGGCTCCTCCCTCCAAGAGTTAACAAGCCAAGCTGCTGACAGTCACTCTCAAACAAGCCAACTTTCAAAGAAGACTATGAGACCAGCCTAGCTGCCTATAAGAGGTTTAGAACCAGAGTCCCTAGAGGAAACTGTCCAACCTGCAGACTGTGCAGTATGCTCCATGTTACTAGCTTATATGAGAAGTCTTCTGTGCTGGGATGGACTTTGATGATGCAACTGTCTGTAAGTCATTTCTGTTTTTATTGCAATCTCACCTATATTTCTATAAGTAACAACAAATTCATTACTTCACCAAATTGGACCTTGGTGGTATCTGTACTTTGGTCTGTTGTGGACTCTATCTTGGGTGAGTAGTCATATGTTGCATCTCCCCAGGAAAATTCTTTACACACAGTACATCTGACATTGACCTCTGGCCTCTACATAAACATAGGCATGCAAACTTGCACACAGCTGCATGAACACATATGTATATCCTCATTCCACAACACACACACATGCACACACACATGTACACACACACACACACACACACACACACACACACACACACACACACACACAAACACACAGAGAAAATAAAATAAATAAATGCTTTAAGAAAATCTAAAAGGCTGGAATGATTATTTCCATCAAAATCCAAGAAATCACCCAGTCTGATTCTACTGAGATAATTTTAATAATATATTTTCTAAAGTTCCAAGCATGAATTATTTGCAACAAGAGTTTGATGGTAATAGCATGCATCGTGCATTAGTGCTCAACACTGAATAATGCAGGGCTTGTGTAGTGTGGGTCGATAGCATCTGGATTTCTCCAAATCATTTTCCCTTTTCTCTTTTACCAAGCAGTTGGTTCTTCTGTGAGATGGGTCCCAGAGTCCAGCTGAGATGGTGAGCCCCTCTGTTACCTAGTGATTAAAAGGCACAGCAATGTCTCTTCATCCCAGGATGATGCCCTGTTTCCACGATACCTCCTAGAGCTCCAGACAGCAGTTCTTAATTAATTGATGAACTTGGCTTTCCCAGCACGTTGGTAAAACATGGGCTCTCAAAGCTCCATGAGCAGGAAAAAAACAAAATGGAAAAGAAGCCATTGGGTAATACAATTTCTGTTCAAAGAGAAGCAAATCAAAAATGAAATGTGGCAGGGTAGTAAGGTTAGTGTTTCTTAGGAGTCACTTCTCTATTACCTCCAAACCCCAGTCATCAGATCCATCTTTCCCCTAGCATTTCCCATCCTTTCTCCTGTCCCTAGATGCCTTTGTGTCTTTTTATTCCTTAGCTAAAAGCAAATAAACATCTCTTCCAGATTCATTCAAGATCTTCCAAACACCAAATGCCTGGTACCTACCCAAACGCCTGAAACATAGTGAACATTTAGAAAATATTTGTAAATGACTTGTTTGTATTTGAGGTCAAATGGAAGTAGCAATGTGATAATATGAATGCTTTCATTTCTGCATATGGGTTTCCCCAGAACATAATAAAATTGAATCAGTTAGGCATTGTTATTTTCACTGAAAAGGCTACGAGTACCTATTGTGACTTTTAATTCCTGAGAAATGTAGGCTCTGTGCATTCCGTAAACTTTCTCAAGGGACACACAAGCTACTGGGGTGCCTTCAACTTGGTTTCCTTTGGATCAGGAACACAGCTATCATTTTATTATCTGAGAGACACAGAACATCAGACATGAACCTCTGTGTTAACACCAATTTTGGGTTGTACTCCATGAACCTTGTAAGCATCTAGGTGCCTTCAGATCAATGGACATCTACAAATCATCCCTCTTTGTGCTGAGCACTGTGCTAAGTGCTGGTATGAAATGGGTACCATGAATAATTGGATGTCTCCTCAGAAAGAGTAAAAGGAGAGTTTGGGGAGTGATGAATATGCTCACAGTTTTAATTATAGTCCATGTTTCTTAGGTACAAACTTATCAAGTCTATATCCTTTTTAAAGTATATATTTTAACTAACTTTTCAAATTACTCTTTTATGAGGCTGGAGAGATGGCTAAGCAGTTATGATTCCTCCCACTTCCGGTTCTTCCAGAAGAATGAATTCAGTTCCCAGCACTCATGTGGTCTAGGTAGCTCACAAACACCTATAACTCTAGCTCCAGGAGATCTGACACTCATTTCTGTACTTTAAGAGTCAGCACTTACATGTATGTACACACACACACACACACACACACACACACACACACACACACACACACAAATAAAATTTTAAATTAATTACACTGTTAGGTTGGCATACAAAGTAATGAATTTCATTCTGGCATTTTCATCAATTCTGCTCTGAGTAATTCCCTTCTCTTTTTGCCTATACTCTTCACTCCCTCTGATTGGATACTTTTAAATACATGCAGTTAACTGTATGTTGACCATATTTTAATAAAGCTGTTAAAAATTTTAAAAGTATAAAAATATGCCTTCCAAATTGATGAGGCCATTGCATCCAATGATTTGACACTGATCAGAATTTATAGCAGAGTTGACATGTTTGTACCTTTTCCCTTCTGCTGTATGTGTTAAGGATGGAGGCGGGAAGAAAACTTGACCTGCAACCATTATGGGAAGGAAAGGATAAAAACCAAGCAGATGCTCTCTAAAAATGATGTGAAATAATCTCTGTGTGACTCAAAAGTGAATGGATGGCAACACCAAGGGATAAGCAAGAAATGATATCATGAGGAAAATATACAGGAGACATAGAGGGTCTGGAGTTGATAACAGAATCAGTAATGTATACTGACTGAGGGAAAAAAATGATCTTAGTATAAATTATGTGACAAAAGAAAGGAGGTGACTTTGCATTCCCGAGAAGATTCTCCATCTCTGGATTGAGTACGAAACTTGTGTCTGAATATTCACGCACTAACAGGGACATGTATGTAGAACTTGTAAAGGAGGCAGCCCAGGGTGATAAAGCAGTTGTCACCCCATGCCTGAGAAAGTACTGAGATGGCTAAGAGTGTCTACTGTGACTTTAAATTCCCGAGAAATGGTGTAGGCTCTGCACATTCTGTAATCCTCCTCTTCACTCTCCAGGGCATGGCAAGATCGCACGTCTCCAGCCAATGGGAGGTAAATGTGTAAAGCACGCGCTTTCTGAGTGGATGGATTGATGAGCCACATTTGTGCCACTGTGACTAGAAAGGTTTGTTTTGACTAACAGTTTGAGGAAGTTTGGTGAATTGTCACTTGACTCTATGGTCTTGGGAAGAACATAGTGGTCTTTGGGAAACACTTCATAAGCAAATTATCTAGCCACAACAAAACACATTCAATACCGAGTGTCCACCAACAAGGTGGCCTTGTAAAGACAAGGTAGACCAGGGCTTTCTTCTCAACACACTACAGGGAATGTGAATTGTGACACACACCTACCCCAAGTGAAACTTCTCAGCCCTTTGAAGCTACTAAGATTTAGTGCTTTTCTGTTACTGCAGCAAATTAAGCCTCATCCTGAGTGGTGCAGAGAGTGATTTACCTCTCTACACTGCCAAAAAGAATGGTCCCATGAATTAAGCCTTCCATACAGACATATGACTGTGAGACAAATTCTAATGAGCTCAGTTAAAACATAGAAATGGGAAGCAGGTATTTATTCAAAGTTGCCACATTTGGAGAGAGATAGAAATTCATTGATCCCCTCCAGATTATCTTCCCTGTCCTATAAGATCAAAGTTTAAACAGGGGGCCAGGGATATGAACATTCAGACAGCCCCAGTTAAGGTGTGGTCTTGGCAACAACTGAGCCATCATTATCTGGGCTTCAGTCTCATCCTGTAAGGTGGTCTGACAAGTTATTAGGACTGTGTGAAATCTCTTTCTGGAGACAAGTTCCCCCTCAGGCTAGTGTCAGACATTAGTATTTTCCTTCAGCCATCATGAGATTCCTGACAGTGGGGGGGAGACATCCCAGTTTCCAAGGTCAATTGTTTCAACAGTCTAATAGATTGAGGGACAAAAGTATTTATTTCTTTAGAATGTATTCATTTTTACCAGGGTGGTTATAAAAATGATGCAATTTTCAGAAAAAAGAATGCAACTTAAGGTTGTCTAGCAAGTGGGAAAGGCTGGAGCTTTGATCCACGTTAGCCACTGTTAATCTGACACTGGAAAACAGCTTGGGAAGTGCTCTGTGTGTTGCTAGCTGATTCTCTATGATGTGCTGGTGAGAATTCAAGACCTGGGACTTAGAGGTTTCTTTGCTCCCCTCCAAAGCAGATGCCCTGGGAGACGATACTGATGCTCTGTCTGCCCAATGTTTCTTAAGTTGTAGGCATACTTAGAAACCATCTCACCAAAATAGCTGTTGAGCTTTACAACATTCTCAGCTAGAGTGAGGAAAACTTCTCTGCATCCCAGGTAACTGGTAAATTAAATCAATAAGGATATCCCATATGCTTCACACAAGCTCAGAAGGACTGAGCTGCGTCCTCAAATATTGATGATTTGCCCACTCTGGGTAGTAAAGCTCAGCTGTGGGTCCATCTTTCTTTGCTAAGGTCTCCCACCAGCCGAGGACATTTCCATCTTCCTTTGATTTCAATGAGATCCCCCACACGCACTCCAAGCCAGGTTAGGAAATGTGGATGTTTCCTTGTGAAGAGTGATTCTCCCTGCATCTTAGAGCCTGCTTTCCTTTGGAAGAATGCTAAGATCCACGTTCCCCGGCCTAAAACTTCCTGCCACATAAATCATAGAGCAAGAGGATTTTTATGCAAAATCAAGCACTTTTCATGCTTTCCCTTTGCAATGATTACATGATTTTCCCCTGAATCTGAGCACTATGTGTTTCATAAATAGATCTCCCTCTCTGCAAGCAGACCTTGGAAATGGATTATCTGTTTGGTTTGCATTTTGTCTCCCAGCCTCGCAGCTTCCAGAAACCATTTCTCAGAGACGTGTGCTGCAAACATGGGGAATTAGAAAGGCTGCCGATCCTTTGCATGGAGGCCTCGCCTATCCTGAGTGGCATGCTCCTTAATGGAACTTGAATCAAGGGACACTCAAGAAGTCTTAGAAAGAGCTGGCTTCCCGTGTCAAGGGACTGATTTTCAAATAACCATCAGGAAGAGAAAAAAAAAAATGCAGTGCAAGAAAAAAAAAAAGCAGTGTGTTTCTTCATTGATTTTTCCACACTATTCTTTAATCTGTGGAAATTTCAAATATGAAACATATTGATCATATCCATTAACCACTACCTCCCTCTAACTGCCCCTGATCCTCTCTCTTTTACCTTCCTGATTCAGTAAAAATAGAAAACTGTGTGTTTTCGAATGCTCACATTAACAACATGTCTAAGCAGATGTTTAGTTTCAATAATCTTCTGTTACTTCCAATAACTGCATATGGAGAAAGGTTAGTATTTAAGAGATAATTTCATCCACTGCAGAAGAAATCACACTCAGAAGGTAGGTTCACCCACATTGTGGGGTGTGTTCTGTCTAGACAACTGGAGAATCGGAGTGATTGATTTGACAGGAAGCACATATCTTGAGTCTGAGAGATGATTTTTCTTACGGGTACTAAGGCCTAAATTGGATCCTCAGAACCCGTGTAATGTCAGTCCTGAGGAGGCAGAGACAAGCAAATACCCGAAGCTCATTCACTAGCCAGCCTCACCTGCTTACTTTACTTAGTTCTAGGTCAGTGAGATACTCTGTCTTAAAATAAGCCAAGGTGAATTGTACCTGAGGAATGATGCTCTAGTGTCTCACACACACACACATACATATACGAATGAGAGAGAGAGAGAGAGAGAGAGAGAGAGAGAGAGAGAGAGAGAGAGAGAGAGAGAGAGAGAGAGAGAGAGAAAGAGAGAGAGAATACTTGTAAGACTAATGTTTTCTTAGCACAAACTTCCACAAGGTGTCTGTGCCCTTCAGAATGCCATGCACAGAGAATGGAGAGCACAGCCCACCAGTTGTGACTCTACATTTTTGCCAGCCATGGGAGAGCTAGGACTCGATGCTCAACTTGTCTAACAAGATTTATACGTCACCAGAGTGACACAGAGATGAGGGAAGGCCTGACATAGCACAAACTCGAGACAGCATTACTCTGTTTAAGTGTGACTGGTTCCAGAGAAAGGGGAGTTGAAACAAGCCTTTGTGCCTTATCTATATGAGTTTAACTGCATTGTTGAGTTTCATCAAATATATGGTAAGTAACCCAACATTCTACAGTGTGTGAAGATTTCATGTGGGTTTAGGTATGACCCTTTTGGGTGGACCCTCTAACTATTAGGCATGCAACATTAGTCTAGTGGTTTAAAGCCACAGGTGTTCTGATATCAAACTCCCTGAACTTAGGGTTCACTTCTCCTGTGTGTTACCTGTAAAATGGTTCTGCGGGAAAGCAGTTTTCTAAACTCCCATCCATGCCTCCTCATTGAAGAATGATTATTGAATATTGGCAGTTCCTGGCATTACAGAGTAAGCAACGTGACACCCATTGTCAACAACACTTGCTAAAGCAAATTCCACCAATATTTCAACTGGACATCCTTTACCATATTGACCCTAATTTGAAAGCTCACACACATTCAAAAGCACAGCCTCATCACAGGAATGAAAGAGTTTGTTACCAAACCTGGTTTCTTCGTGTTCAAGGTCACTTGCCTATTTGCTGAAATGTTAATTATGGACCAGTGATTGAATGAGAGTAAAAAGCTAAGGACGCTCATGTAAATGGTGAGTCCTTTCCTAACCCTGACAGTAGCATGGTTCGCATGGCTTAGCCTGGCTGTGAACTTGCATCCAAGTCCTAGTGGCTTCAGAAGCTTCAGAGACTGTGCGGAAGGATCTCAGGACTGAGGGACATTGTCTAGCTGTACACAGTAAGGGTTTCTTTGAATGGAGTTAACTCCATCACCTGCTCTCTCGGTTCTTAGTACTGCTTCTCCCCAGTTCTTGCAATACTGGAAACTCGCAGTTCTGAATATTGGACTATAGCAGGCTTTGACTAGAGGATTTCTGTCCATCTCCCTCTGTTTCTCGGATACAAGCTTTTAGGAGCGGCAAGACCAATGAGCACCTTACCTCTAGCATAGGGTCCATGAGCAATGTTTATCCAGAGGAATAACTCACTGCATGATTAGTGAATGAATGAAATGACAAAATACTGATTGAACTTATTCTTTCCGGCCAGCATCTCTACACTGCTTTGACACAGTGCAGAGCTCAGGCTCTGGCTCACAGTGGATTTTTAACAAATATTTGTGTTGTGAATGAATGAAAGAGTGAACATGCAAACCATGGGTCATCATCAATATTTAATATCTCAGGCTAAATAAAACATTCACCATCTGATGACTTGGGAAGGTTCAGGCAGTATATCTGTGCCAAGGAACAAATCATTGAATTGTCTCTTTATGAAATAGGATTTGGGGATGGTCATAAACCCAGGATTTCTCGGGCATGGAATCCAGCTCTGGTTGTGGGCATCCCATAATGATTCTGTGAACCCCATGCTGTCCCAACTTCGATAAATCTTCTTTACTTACAGTGTCTTGTTAAGAATGAGTCTTTAAGTCTCTTATTTTAGAGAAGGATACTCCGAAAACCTCAGGTTAAAGCGTTAACTGGTGTGTGATTTATTTCCCAGACACATTTCAGATTTTGTTGGCAGAAGTGAAGGAAGTTCAAGGAAGTCATCAGAAGGAGAGAAAGTGCTGGCAAGGAACCCAAAGGAGCGTTGCTAGGGAGACAGAAAATAGTAAAGGGACACTGGAAATATGCATCAAAATGGACATTCACTCAGACCATATTCCAGCAACTCCAGTTTAAAAATCAAGGAAAGTGACTGCCGGTGTCCGAAAGGACATATAAAAATTAGGAACTACTCATTTGTCTCAGTTAAAAACCAGATGTGCTATGTCCATGCAGTGAGCTGTGACAGAGTTAAAAAGAACATTGTGCTGCATTGTGCTGGTACAACAGACTCATCTATTCTTAATTAGAAGGATCTCATAAATATTGGGTTGAGGGTAGGAAACTATCACAAAAATATTTAATGTCCATATAATTTAGACAGAGTAACATAATCAGTGATGATGCAATTCAGATAGTGAGTGAAGATGAGAGCTAGGCCGAGAAGGTGTGGAGAGGAGACCTATGCAGAACAGAAATGTTTATAACCTTGATTTCATGGGCAAGGAGGTTGGAAACCTGAACTTCATATGAGCACTTAAGATTGGTGTATTTTATTTACTGCACAAACCAGGAAAGATAGTTCAACAGGTTAGAGATTTTACTGCTTTTGTAGATGACCTGGGTTCAGTTCACCGCACCTGCATCAAGTGTTCACAACCCCCTATAACTCCAGTTCTAGGAAGGTCTAACATAATCTGACCCCTGTGAGCACCTGCACACAGGTGAGGCATGAAAATTTACACTGGCACACATACATACATGTAGCAAATGAATAAATAAATAAGTGAATAAATATTTTTTAAAATTTTAATAGTATGCTGGGGGATGTGGCTCAATAGTAGAACTGTCACCTAGCATGTGCAAGGCCCTGGGTTCAAGCCCAGCACCACAAAAATTAATTGCTTTATTAATAAATAGTAAGTAAATATTAAAAATGAATATCAGCAAATATTAGGATTCTCTTACTAGGATTGTTTGACCTCTTTCTTTATTTAATGTTTTAATTACTGCTTTTAAAACATTAATGAATGGTCTGGGATGGATTTCCTGAATTTCTATTAATAAAGTTAGCTCCATATCCTATTGGCTTGAAGCTTGCAATGTGAACCTGTTGGTATGGCATACAGCATGATAATGACAGAGAAACAGGAAACCTGAACTGAATGCTGGGTTCAGATGCTGCCCCTGTAGTGTATTATGTATATGTGCCAGTTGAATATTGTCAACTTGACACAAACCTAAATATATCTGGGAAGAAGGAATATTAATTGAGAGCATTCCTCCATAAGTTTGACTTGTGACCAATCATTTATCCTGATTTATGATTAATATGGAAGGGCCCAGGTCGCTGGGGGTGGTATATTCCCAGGCAAGTAGTCCTGGGTTATATTAAAATAAAAAGGCTAAGTGAACCATGATGAGAAAACCAGTGAGCAGCACTCCTCCATGGCCTCTGCTTCAGTTCCTGTCTTGGGGTTTTTACATGGGGTTCCTGCCCTGCTGTTCCCTGGATCATGGGCTACAAATTGTAAGATGAGCTAAACCGATTTCTCTCCAAGTTGTGTTTGACCATGACGTTTTATCACAGCAGTAGAAACCCAGGACACTATGTGACCTCTGACACACACTCTTTGAATCTCAGACTATTTATATAACATGTGGGAGTGACATCACTGCAACTCTGTAGGGATGAGCTGAGAACATAGTTAAAGCAGATAGCTCAGGGCATGACTGACTAGTCACAGTGTTGGTAGAAATCAAGTGCAATGTCAAGTCTGGAAAAAAAGGGGGTGGGGTGTGGGCACACACTGTCCTTTCTATACCATAGCCTGGGATTGCAGGCATCAGAGCCAGAAGGATATGAGGTCTGGGGTCACCATTTCAGGTCATAGTGGAGACCCCTGTGGCAGGGTCAGGTGAAGAATAGGCTACAAGCCTCTTTCTCCCATATCTGGACACCCCATACTCATGAAAGGTCATCTAGAGCCCTAAATAGTGACAGATGTTCTATACCCCAGTCTGCACCCCAGCTAAATGGATCACAGAGCCCTCTATAATGTTCTCCTTCAGTTATTGCTACAGGATACTGGCAGCCCTTGTGAAATAAAGCAAGTTATGGGTTAAAGCTTGGTGGAGCCATGTCTGGTTAGATCATTTACATTCATCATTTCTTTCCATCACCACACTGGAGCATGTCTGGTTCTTCAAGACGGGAAAAGTGATTCCCTGTGGCGTCTGCATGGAGAATGTGTATGACTCATAGGCAGGACCCAGTTCAGGGAATGCAGTGTGGCTGAGGGATGTCTTGCACCGATGTAGCCCAAGCAAGTTGCCACCAATCTTCCTGGAACAGTCTTTTACACTCACAGACAAGAGGGGCATAACCTAGATCAGGATAAAGAAGATAGGGTGACCACTTCCTCAGCTAGAGTTGCCATTGGCAACAGCAATGGGAGCCTCTATGTGTTCACCAGCTACTGAACAATTTGCATCTATGTGGAGTGTGTCACAATGACTTCTCACCTCTTCTGCCTGTCTAGGCACAACTCATACCCATTTTAAAGATGAAGAATTGGAGAATTAAGGAAATTAAGTCAGGCTCGTAAATAACTAACCTAGAAATCAAACTCTGGCATGCCTGACTACCAAGTCCTGGCTTCTGCCAATCAAAGATTATACATTCATTAATAGTTTTAACTCTAACGTGCTACAACTGGTTTCTCCATTAAAAAACTTCTCAAAGTGACCTTCTCAGAGACCTGTGCCTAAGGTTGGACTTGCTATCCCAATTCTAAAGCCAGCTCTCAATCCAAATACTATATGTATTTGAGAAAAGTTTTGAGTTCATGGTCATTTATTGCTTTTTCTAAACAATCTGACTATACAAATGCTAAGGAAACCTATGTCCAGGGTAGTTCTTTTCCACGTGACATCTCAGTCAGATTTCTAGAAGCTTCTAAAATAGAAAGAAGAGATAGAAAACCCCATGTTACGCCCTCCCAAGTGAAGCCCCACATTTCAGTGCACCATGGGACCTATTAGCTTGATATAAACACAGCTTCCACTTGATGATATAAACACAGAGTCTACTTGATATAAACACAGCTTCCCGAAGCTTTGACAACTGGCAACATTAAACACAAATGTCTCTATCTGGAGGTTGTGCCCATAGCATCAGATGTATGTGGAAAAAGAGAAAGAGAGAAAGAAGGAAGGGAGGAAGGGAGGGAAGAAGGGAGGGAAAAAAAGAGAGAGATAGGAGAAAGAAAAAAGAAAAAATGGTAGCAGCCTTTGCTGTCACTGTGTAAAAGATCAAAACTAATTTTCTTCTCCATATATAAGCCAAGAGAGTAAGCACAAAGTTTCCATGAATTCTAATCCTCAAGGCTCCACAGCCTCTTGTTCAATGCAAGGAAAGTTGCCAACATTGCCTGTCTCCTTCAGGTTTGCTTGGACCAAATGGAAGCTCACTTGTCCTGAAGAATCTTTTGGTCAATGTATCTTCCAAACAGCAGGCAAAATCATTCTCTTGACCATGGTATGGGGAACCAAAGGAATGAGACAAACTTACAAGTAACTATTTGATAAAGTAGAAAGCGTGTAATCTCAGCATATAATTTGTGTCTTCTTGCATCCTCTACCTTGATGCTTGGTTGACACCAAGATGTTCTTCAAACTATCTCCAGGGGAGTCAGACCTAAGATTACATAAATTGAGAGCAGGGGCTTTGAGGTCTGCTGGATTACAGGGACAACAAGAGAACCCTTGAACTAAACAAACAACTGGCCTGCATATGTTGCAGTTATATCTCCCAGATTTGCATCTGCTTAGAATATTTTTAGCTTGACATATTTCTTGTCACTGAAACTGAGCAGGAGCTGTCATATGCAATTGGAGACAGGACAGAACCTGACTCTGTTTCCTATTCTGCAGCGGCTAAAGACCCACACTTCAGGACTCATCTGGGTGATTATGAAAATGAAGAAGTCGCTGTAGATTTCATCACTGGGAAGGCCTGCCACGGCTCGTAAGTGATTTGATGTTTACACAGATCAGGCTTCAAAAATAATGAACTCCTATGGAGTATAGAATGGACATGGCTCTGTAAGTCACACTGTTTCTTAAGAAGAAAGGCAATGAGCAGACAGTGTTTCCCAGGAGCTTTCCCCACATCTCTACCACATAATGGAGGCTCAGTAGAATCCCAGCTTAGAAAGCCCCCAGTCTAGGGGATTCTTAACTGTAGATGCAATGTGACCAGATGTCTCATTATCCTGCTTCCGGGATCAACCATGTCTCCAAACTGTGAACCAAATTAAATCTGACTTTTCTTAAATTTCATTTGTTGAGTATTTTGTTTCTGCAGTGTGCAAGGTAAGTAACACAGGCTTTCAAGTCTGAACTCTATTTCTATGAGCAACTGTGGCCTTAACAAAGTCTTCAGCTAGGCTGAGATTGTGCACTTGGACACTGAGGTTGGAAGTATTGTGTTTTTAAATTTCCTCTCTCCCCAACAGCCATGGGGCCTGAATAGATTACTTCTTAATCTCTAATGCCTCGGCATCCTGAGAAAATGGGAAACTCCAGTTCCAAAGATACCGTTCATCCATTAAACTCTCATAGAGGAGAAGTAAGAGCACTGATGGGAGGTTCTGGACCTGTTAGGAACATGTAGTCAGTGTTAGATTTAGATTGTCGTTCTTGTTTTTCCCCAGTTTTCCTAAGGTTACCAGCACTGACAGGCTTTAGACAGGACGGGAAAGGCAGCTTCTAAGACAAGCGCCATGGGCTGGGCCTTGTGCTAAAGCAGAGAGCCTCAAGGCTTCAGGGCCACTAGAAAAAGAAGAGGACATGTTTGGTGCCAAAACAAACTTGTAAAACATGGCCAGGAAATGCCGCAGAGCTACCCAGGAAATGCTGGGCATACCTTCAGGGAGAGTTATAAAGAACACTGCTATTTGGTTGCTTGTCTCTGGTATGCTCGCTCAGGCTCTTTCCCCTGATCTTTTAAAAGCTACTGCAGCCATCTGGACCTACAAATTTTCAAGGCCGAGTTGCATCTGGCTTTGGCACACATCACTGAAAACACTGATACCTGTCACTTGTTCAGAGCCCACAGGGGTGGTTTGGAGAGGTGTCAGGTACTAAGTTCAGGCTTCACTCTAGTGTTGGTTTTATAAATGGCTGTCAAAACAAATGACCACAAACTTGGCACCTTAAATCAAGGCACAAAATCAAAGCATCAGCATCTCTGAAGACTCCAGGGGAGAGATCTGGTCCCATCTCTTTCATCTTCCAGTGGCCTTGTGGAAACAAGAATCTAGTTCCCACTGCCATCATCATCTGGCCTTCCAGCCACCTCTGTATCTGTGTGCTCATTCCTCTTTTAGTAAGAACCATCACATTGAATGTGGATTCTACCCTTATCCAGAATGACCTCATTTTGAGTTTTCAGTTAGGTTATCTATAAAATCTACATTCACAAATAAGGGGACATTGTGAGTTTCCCATTCTACATAAATGGGGGTGGAGATCGTCTTCAACATACTACATCTTGGAAACCTGATATCAAGTTCACTGAGGGGTATGAAAGAAAGGACAGAGGGGAGACCTGTTACTCCACTAGGAAAAGAAACACTGAAGTAAGAGGAATAACCATGGACCATCTTCTGTTGCCTGTCTCCGTTGACTCCACAGCACACACTGGAGACCACGCTTGTCACCGTTGCTCTGCAGAGGCACATTCTGAGAACCAGATAGCTACACTGTGAGCATGCCCGTATCCACAGAGCTAGCTAGTGGTGCTACCAAAGCTCGAAGGTGGACTGATGAGCTTCAACAATAACTATGCCCCCACAGACCTGTGAGGCTTTCTACAGCTAATGTAGAAGATCAACTGGGGCATTTATTAAGGTTAAGATTAACTGAGACAGCTACTACTGCCTTACTCATCCTACATAACTCTTTTCCACAGGTGAAAGGACCCCTGTTCCTAGCCCCTACCACTTCCTGCCCTCCTCTTAGAACTAGAGCAAATAGATTCTCTGGAACATTCTTTAGCCCACAGGAAGACTAGGGAGTGGCTCAGTGGGTAGAGCTATTGCCATGCAGTGGGGGAGGGTTTGAGTGAGGTCTCCCAGAACTCACATAAAGTCAGGCACGTAGTGAGGCTCTGAGATCTCGGAGACTTTACAGGGAGATGGAAAGCAGAAATGGGGAGATGCTCACTGGCCAGCTAGCCTGATAAAACACAGCTACTAACAGGAGACCCTGAATCAACCAAAGTTGAAGGCTAGACCAACACCCAGGGTTGTCCTCTAGCCTCCACATGTGTAACATGGTACACAGACATCCGCACTCACATATAAACACAATGTTTATACCAGAGAGAGAGGGGGGGAGAGAGAAGGGAGAGGGAGGGAGGAAGGGAGAACACAGAAGAGAATAAATATGCTTCATAAGAGGTAGACTAAGGCCTGAGGCTATCTCTAAAGTGCACTTGTGGTTTTTTTTCCCATCTCAGTGTCCCCATGGTCTCAGGTGGAAACTGTGACTTAAGGAGGCAGATTCTCTATGTTCCCACTGCCATGGGAGTCACCAGGAAGCAACCTGACTTCCTGTAAATGAAAACTGACTTCAAATTCTGTCTGTTGGATGTAGGCTTGTCCTTCAAGGTATCTTCCTCCCTTGTTATTTTTCTTTTTCCACAGAGACCTTTACATTCAAAGGAATTTATAATCACTGAGTGGTGTGATATCCGGCTGCTTTGTACTACACATGATCACAGAAAATGTCTTTTTTTTTTCTGGACTATTATCTTCGTCCATTTTAAGACCCTGCAACTGAATACTATTGTCCATATGATTTATAAAGAATAGAGATTATTATAGCTGCTCTGGAGCTTAGAAAAACTATGTGCATGTTGCTACAGTGGGATAGTATGGCATAGCAGCATGGTATATGGTAGGTGCCCTCTTATTGTATTACAACAAGAGAGAGAGAGTATCACAAATGGACAGAGCAAGCTTTTGCAGGCTTAAATATTTCTTCCTCTTTTCATAAAGCCACCGGTGTCAACATGGGAGATTCCATACCATTGGCCTTATCTATATCAATGACCTCCTAAAGATCTACCTCATAATGTCCCCTGTATGTATAGATAGAAACTAAATTTCAACACTTGGACATTCAACATAGGTCACTCTCTGCCCATGTCTAATCCTGATCCAGACCCAGAAGAGCTGGGAATGAAAGATGAACTTGACTGTTGCTATCAAGGTAACCATCTCAGTACTGCAAATAATGATCATTAGATATATGAAAAATTCTGTGCCAGACAATAGACTGATGCTGTAATTTACTTCCTTTGTCTGCTCAAGAATATTTTGAAAGACCTACATTAATGAAAAGGAAATGGAAGCCATATTTATCATGCAATTGGTAAAAATGTGTCTGTCCTCTACTGACAGAGCAATATTTGAATCCATGCATTTAAGGACTATTTTAGACACTTGTCAACTTCACTAAGCATAACATAAACTTGGTATTTATTAAATATAAGATCCTATGTCTAACTTAGAAGAATTGGTGTCACTGATGTGGGTTAGGATTCGGGACTTGATGTTAGCAATCTCTTGCAGGTGTGCCAACATAAGTAGCTTTTGGGCCTCTGTATGGTTGTTACAGAACAATTCTACATCTTCAGCTCCTGTCCAAAGTTGGTCATCTTTCACTGTCTCTGTTTATACACAAGTTCTTTATCCCTGGGGCTCTGGGACAGCTGCTCATCCAACAAACAGTAACTTAGGTCCATGTTACAAGTGATGTAGCCCTAAAGTGTTCAAAGAATGGATGACTGGAGTCACAGTGAAGGCCTCAGGTTGATTGGCAGAACTCCCCTCCAGCAAGAGATGTGAGGGAAACTTCAAGGGCTAACACAGAGGGACAGTTTCTCCTGCGGCCCTGGGGACCTGGTCATAGCCCTGGAAAAACTGATGCCTCATCATGTCCTCATTTGTGCCGCATGTTCAGACAATGCTTATCCTTAATGCAAAAAGAAAGGAGGTGACAGAAGGAGGAAATCCTTCCTGTCACGCTCATTCTCCCTGACTGCCCATTGTTCTCTCCTCCCCCTTGTAGAGAAGCTGACCCACTACATGGTGGGGGCTGTGAAAAAGACTCCAATTTCAGGAAATGGCCTTCTGTCCACACCCTGCCTCTGACTGTCCTCAGGAAGACTGTATCTCTTGGGACCCCAAAAAATATGCTTAATCCTAGACATATTCAACATATCTCCTGTGTAACTCACAAGCTGGGCCACAAGCTCATACTTACAGATGGGACTCAGCTGTGAAAGGAAAGCTCAGAGTCTAAGTCCCAGTTATCCCAGATACCCATCCATTCACCTTGTACCTACTCCATGTACCTACTCCATGTGTCAGTGTTTAGGGTGGTCTCCTCCCTTTGGGACCTGACTAGTTCCAAAGTTTGGATCTATGGGTAAGGCACATACATAACAATCACCACATACATGAGGATGTGCTCATGACAGTCCTAAAAGGAGCTACAAAGAGGTGATGGTCTCAACCACCTACTGGTAACAGTGAGGAGGTCTGACTCTATTTTGGGTTATGGAAGCTCCTCTAAGAAAACAGTACTCCAAATGAAGTCTGAAGGATAAATCATCTCAAGACAAGGAAAGAGAATTGACATATAAAGCTTTATGTAGGCCCCCAAACTATTTAACACAGGAATCTTTCTCCTCTCCTTCCCTATTTCTTTCCAATGCCGTTACTTTGCTGTTGGACAAACAGACAACAAACACCATTGCTGAGACAGAAGAGGCCCTTGTTCACAGAGGTGATGCGCTGGATTTTTCTGTTGTCCTCTATTCCTAAAAAAGGTTTGTATTTGGTGCACAGCAGATGAGAAGAAACTGTGTAGTACACTGAAAATCACTCCAAAGTATGGTCCCGACCTTGTGCCAATGTCCAAGCTTCTCTGGGCTCCAGAAAGACCCTGAAGTCTTCAGATGGGCCAAACAGCTGCAAGCCCAGGAGTTGCTTTTGCAGACTTGGTAAAGTGCTTGAAAGGCATTTCCCTAGGTGTAGAAGCCAATGACACTCTCTTCCCCACACACCCCTGCCAAACATCTGAGCTCTTTGCACAATGTTCATTTTGATTTAAGCTACATTAAAATAACCCTTCTGTGTCAGCTTATGGTATGAGCCTCAGCATGTTTCACCATGTATTGTCTGCACAAAGACATTTCCAGTGTTAATCGCCAGGGCTGCGATGGATCTGAGGCTCTGCTACGTATGTACAGACTTTGCTGTTATTTATTTACTGAAAGGCAACCTGAACAGTGGTTCCATTTGCCACTGATAAATTTCCTGTGAGTCCTTCTGTGCAGTGTAAAATTGTTAGGCACCTTCAACAGCTCTCAGAAATGAGCATTCCAAATGTATTCACTGACTGCACAAAGATGTGCTGATCCTGCTCCTCCCAATTTTGCAAGAGAGCATGGGAAATAGGATACCTAAGTGGTAAGAAATGAATCTTGGGAAGAAAACAGAACCCTGAAGGCTTTGCAAAGCCTAGGAAATTGTAGTCGTTACAGAGGTACCAACTGGCCTAGCCCACTTAAAACTTCAAGGGTCAGTCCCTGCAAAAAGAGGAAGGGAAACAGAAGACCTCAGGTGGTCATCTTGGAGATGGTCAAAAGAACTGAGCCAAATTAGTGGTCAACCTATGGATGAGAAACAGTTCTCCAACTGTGTTCACCACCCAGCTATTTCTTCCCTTCTCTTTAGCCAAAATGCCAGAGAAAATTCTTATGCTAACTAGAGAAAAGAGAATTGTGTCATCCAAAGACTCTGGAAGTTCTCCCAACTTTTCCCAGTGGAGGAAGCTTCCTGGAAATAAATGGGAAGTACCAGTTTCTGATCAAGGTCATTCACCACTCCACCTGGAGGTGTGCTGGTGCTCCAGGGAGCTGTCTATGAAAAATCTTCACTCCATTCATCATCCAGAAACCTCTTTCAAGCACTTGGAAGTCAGCAATGATGGATGTATTTACCCCACAGTAATAGGAAATCATCATATATCAGAATGTGGCTTCTTTTTCCCAGAAAGCCATTTTACCAGGATGTTGTTTGATAATATTCATAGTTGCCCATTCCTGATTCTCTGACTGCATATTTATTGGTTGATATCCTGATTCATATCAGTTGAGTTCCTGACAAGTATTAGCCCTCTGCAAGATCCTGGGAAAACAGACAAGATCTTTACCCCCATGGAGGGCATATGCCATGCCATTCACTTCAAACTTCACTTATATTATTGCACAAAAATTTGCATTAATTTTTATTTTTGTAAAGAAATTGGTGTCTATACATGTAAACTTCCCATCAGAACTTTTGATCTACTTAAAGAAAATTTAAAAAGTGATGACCATGAACTTGTCCTATCTCCAAAGTAAAGGCATCTTGTATGACACGAGGCGGGGCACAGAGATACCTGACTGTCTAATTTCTGTTCATTTCCCAGCTTGTAAAAAGAATCATAGATGCAAGGTTGCAGTTGACCTCCCATCTCAAGTTTATATGTGAAAAATCCAAAAGAGGAGGGGGAGTAGACCAAAGGTTACATACATTTAGGAGGTGGGATGGTAAGAGAGATGGGTAATGGAGTCTCCCAAATGGGGCCACACATATCCATGTGCTTTGTAAATAGAAGAGAAAAGTGCTCTGTAAGTACCGTCCTGGGTCACAGTCTTATTTGTTAGCATTGCCCTTACTACTACAGTCCAATCAGCATCCTGGACTTAGTTCCCATGGAAAAACTTCACAAATCACTTTTGTAGGTGCTGTGCCCACCTGTCATCTCTCCATGCAGACTCAAGGGTCAGTGGGTAGGGGCTGGGAGAGAGGAAGTTTGGAAAGCCAAGATTTTCATGTCCTGCTTGAGCTGATAAGCAGACAAAGATTCCATTGGCCTCAATGATCCAGCAATCAGCCTTTCGCCAGCATTGGGCCTGTCACGAGAGCTGAGGTGGAGAAGAGTCCCAGCTGCTGCAGATACAGGCTCCCTCCCCATCCACACAGTAAACTACAATTCTTAGCAAAACAAAATGTTCCTGCTTGGAATTATTTATTTAAAAAAAAAAAAAAAAGCCACGCAAGGCATAAAGTTGCTCTGAAGCTGGTTGTCGTTGAAAACTCCAAAAATGATAACAAATGTTTTTTTTTTCTTTTATTTCATTTTATTTTCCAAACCATATGGACAAGGCCAGCTCAATGCATCATCGCTTGTTGATGCTGGAACAGCTGTCGGCACCCTGATAATGCCACAGCATGGCTTGGCTACAGCCTGCCAAACCACAGTGTATGGAAATCATCTTGCAGATTAAAAAAAAGGAGGAGAGAGAATATAAGTAAATAAATTGAACCCCACTTTGAGCCAGATTCCAACAATGAACTTGTGCAAGGAAGAGGGTGGGGGTATCATCCTATAAATAGTCTTAAAATTCGGTATTATTGTACACAGGACACACTGTGATTTGTCTGGTTAATCACAACTAGTATTTGACCTTTACAAAGGTACAATTTGAATTTCATTGCCAAGTGCAACTTCACATTTTCTTCTTTTAATTACTGCACTATGATTCAGAAGGCAGCCACAATAACAGAGTTTGGAAACTTGATTCCCTATAGGTTTTAGGAATGTTTTATGTATTTATTTGTTCTGACCATGAAAAAAACAAACAAAACAAAACAAAAACTACTCATGACACAGATAACCAGCCAAAAGCACACATCTTGGCCTGGTGTCCTGGGATCACCCCTAACTTTTATTATTCAAGTCAGTTAACAAGTCCAGCCTCTGTGTCCTACATAGAGAAGGCCAATGTGTTAAGCAGAAGATATAATCACCCCCAAAAGTCTCCCCCTTCCTGTCTTAGGGGGAGGCTCCAGTTCTACACACACAAGTGAACTGTTGTACTTTCGTTTAGGCTTTATGGCTCTACATCCTACCTGTTGAGCCGTCCTTTGCTGTGATACTCCATTGTGAACATCTGGGAGGGGACTCAAAAAGAAGGAAGAGAACAGTCATAGGAGATTCACCCCACTCCAGTGCAAAAAGATACTGTTAATTATCTCACTTAAAGACAACAGATAGTATCCATTTTCCAGACAGAGCTACTGAGCCTTATAACGAAGAAATAACTTACCTGGGGTGTTAATGGTTATATTTTCTCCAAATGTACATTGAAATCCTTACTCCCTGGTGCCTGTGAACATGGCCTTATTTGGGAATAGATCTCTGTATGTAATTAAAATGCAAGCCGAAGTAAGAGCATACTTATTTATACAGTGAGCCCTTAATCCAGTGTGACTGGAGGCCTTGTATAAAAAGAAAAGGAAGAAGCGTTGTGGAGACATAAAGACAAGGCACACAAAGAAAGATGGCGTCAAGTCCTACTGTGTAAACACCCTGTAACAACTGAAGCAGATATTAGAGCATTGTTTCCACCAATATAGGAGAGCCAAGGAGTGTAGACAAAGTAGCAGAAACCAGGACAAAGGAGTGAAGAGGTTCTTACTCTAGTGCCTTCATAGAAAGCATGCCCTTCCTTAGCTTTACACACACTACATCCAGGCCCCAAAACAATAACAGACTAAAGTTCTGTTTTTTTACGGTCCTTCGATTATGACAACTTACCACAAGTTCTCAGAAAGCCAAGGCTTGGACACTTATACTGACATTTACTCAGCTTAGGAATGGACACATTTTATGCAAGAATTCCAACTCCAAGGACTTTTAAGGAGAAATGTGCATGGGGAAAGCAGGCCCTGGAGAGCATCCTCTGTAACTCTGTGCATCACTGGGGTTTCTGAGGCCTACTTCAAACTGCACATTCTAAAAAGTGCTGCAATTCTAGGAAGAAATCAGGCACAGTAGCCACAGACCTGAAAGTAGCCAACTGCTAGACCCTGACCCTAGGATGAATAAAGATCCTTCATGCATTTCCTGAAAGTGGTAGCCTCAATAGATATGTCCCACTCTATGGGGAATCTGCTTTGCCTAAAGTTACACGCTCATTGATTATTGGTGAACATGATGTGGCTTTAAATTCCTCAGTGGAACCTTTGTTGGCATTGTGTCTGCAACATCTGTGTGTATCAATTGAATTTGTAACTTGTCTAATTATAAATTCAGATTTTAAAAAAAATGATAGCTTTTTTTTCGTAAAAGACCTAAGTCTCTATTTGATGTTTAACATAAAACCCTTTAAAAATATTTTTATTAATTCCTTGAGAATTTCAGATATGAATACAATGTCTTTATTATATCCACCACTGATTTATGTCTTTAACTCTTCCTAGGTCTACCTTACACCTCCCAACCTACTTCCAACTTCATATAACTTTTGTTTTGTTTTCAGTTTCTTTTTGACAACCCACAGAGTCTAATTTATGCTTCTGTACTGTGGGTGTGGTACTATCCACTTGAGCATTGTCAACCTACCAGGGCCAAACCCTTAAAGAAAACGGATTCTCTGTCCCCTGAAGCTTTTAATTGTCAGCATTTCCTTAGCTGGGGTGGGGAGGTGTGATATTCCCTATAAATGATTTTTTAAAAAAAATTTCTGTGTTCCTGTGATGAGATAGAAGAATCTAGTAAACTCATGGGTGGCTAGCCTAGTATATGCAGCTATGATGGGAAAATATTTTAACCAAAGTGAATTGAAGATCAATACCCAATACCCACTGTTGGCCTATCACACACACACACACACACACACACACACACACACACACACACACACACACACACACCATGTTAGGTGATAGGTGGGTAAATCAGTTTGAATGTAGTAATCATCTCAGAATGCGAACATATAGTAGTCACATTTATCACATATAAATAGTAAGTACATGTAATTTTTGTTTCTCAATTAAACACCAGTAAATCTGGAAAAGATAAATTAAAACAAAGCTCATATCCTCTACATTGTTGGGGGGCCTGATGAGGTGAGAAATCAGATTTGCAGCTATGTTGAGGGTCCTGTTTTTCCTCTTGGAGTAGAGGCCCAGGACGGCACCTAAGTAACAACTCAATTTCTGGGAACAGCTTGAGTCAAGTAACTTAAATTTTATTATGGAGGGAAAGACCTTAGGTACTTCTTTCCAGACCATCCCCTCTGCCGGGGAAAGGTACCTGCAGCTTCCTGTGGTGGTCTGTCAGTTTCTGGGAATGATCTCTTGCTAGTTTAGGAATGTTGTATCTGGACTCTGCCCTTTTCAAGGCCCAAGGCAAACCCCAGGTTGACTTATGCAGCACGTGTTTTAAGGCACTACTTTTCATCTGTTTGCACTAACTGAGGCTGGGCTGATCTTCAGGCCTCTTAGAAGCCCATACATTCTACAATACAGCAGTCCTTCTCTTGATTCCAGATACAGGCTGAGGTAGGCTGGTGGAGCTGGCTTCCATCTGGGAACTGTAGTCTTCATAAAGGCAGAGCAGACCACGTTCTGGGTTGATGGCTCCTCAGCTTCATCACAGTGATAACTGACTTCCTAGTAACACTGACACAGCAGGAAAATCTGCCAAATGAAGGAGGAGGCACAAAGATTAATTGAACAAACTCATGAACGAAGTAGCAAAAACGCTCCCCTGGACTCAACCTCAACATGTTCAAGCATCCTCTCCCATTTGAATGTGTGTGATTTGAGGGTCTTTGTATCTCCTGGAAGCTCTCTTCTGCAGCTCCACCTGTCCTGTGGACTGCCTCACCCAGTGGACTAAGCCCACAGAGGTATCCATGGTTCCCAGTATCTTTGCCATCACTCTTCCTCCTCCTTTGGGACAGATATCTAACCTTTTCTTCAGCACCTGCTGAGTTTCCATCTTCATTTTCTATTTCCTTTGGCTTTGGGTCTCTGCTGCCTCTGTCATGGCTTGATACTAACGCACATTCTTTGCTCTCCACAGTAGCTTCCCACTCACACAGTGAAGGTCACATGCTGATGAAATGAGACAATACACTCCAAATCCACGGCTATCACATACCATATATCAGTTTCTTGGCAAAAGTTACCCATAGTCATTTCTTCTTGCCTTAAGTATCTAAGTTATAATTCAGTGATACCCTTATGAAAGGTCCTTATCCAACTTTACAAGAAGCTGAAGGACAAGATATCTACAGATAGGTAACTTTAGGACAAAGTGACATCAGACAGGTAACTTCAGTACAAGGTGACTCTGATGGGTGTCAAGGTCACCTAGGGAGATCCTGAGACCTGTCAGAAAATAGGAGGATCAAGGAAAGGTACAGCACACAGGGAAAGATCTGGAAAAATAAGAAAATTAAGCCCCACTTAAATTACCTTTACCCAGCATTAATCACGATGGATGTAGCATGAGATCTATTTTTATACCAACAGTAGAGGTCAAAACCAATGGAGATTTTGAAAGTTTTTTTTTTTTTTCCTCCTTCTCAAATTACTCAGGACTCCAAGTAGCAGAGATGACCTGTTGGTTTGCTGACTGGCTATTTCAAGCAAAGTCATGTGGACAGACTTTTCTCTCCCCAGGACAGAGTAAGGTGATGCTCCGTCAACCACCTGGCCAATTTAGTTGCTGCTGACAGCTGATCCTAATAATGTGGTCAGCAAAGTCAGCTGGGGGCTCCTGGATGATCTACTTTGGCTCCTAGGTTTCCCATACAGGCTGTCTCCATTGATCAGATATAATCGAATAATGGCTGAAATTGTGCTTCTCGATGGGCCCAATAGGCCATTTCTTTATGACATGATCAAATTGGCCATAGCGCATTCAATTTGTTTTAATGGCCAACACAGATACAATTAAGGAGATTGACTGTGCAGCCATCCAAATTGTCCATTAAGAAGGTGGCCAAAGCAACTGGACCAAATGCATGTACCACATGCTCTTTCTTTTTAAGGATGTCTAGACTTGGTAGCACCTTTAATATTCTTAAAGCTTCCCTTAACTAGTTCTGTTGGATGTTGACAATACAGTTTTCTAGAATAAAATAAAGCACACCTGCAAAGTAAAGAGGACATTAAAAAAAAAAAAAAAAGAAAGAAAGAACCCTGAACCTTCTGATGTTAGTGGGGTAATAGGAAGTCAGTACTTCATTGGGCCTCTGAAGATTTCTAAGGATATGAGAAATTAAATGTATTGCTGCAGATGACTACAGATGCTTTATGAGGAGAGATTTATCTTTGTACATCAGCAGTACCTAAGGTCATTATCTGTCTATAACGCGTTCTTAAATCTGATCTGAGCCAATGGCAATTGACTTCATCTCTTTCTACTCTGCAAATTCCACTCTGGGACAAGAACTACTCTTGTGAGAAGTTTGAAGATGAAAAACATGCTCATTATGTTATTGAATCCAGTTGTCTTTATGTATCTGCACATGGTAAATGACTCTGTGGATTAACAGCCATAGAAGAGGATTACTGAGATGGTTGTGGCTATTAGTCTGGGGGTGGGGGTGGGCGGTACTAGTTACTGCTAATGAAAACAAGTTAACACTGGAATCCACCTGAACTGGCACATGGAGTCAGGCTCTAGCAACTTCCTCCATTTAAAAAAAAAATCACTTTACTGAATTGAACTCACAAATGAAAGTGTCATACAGCTTGATTAACATAGCAACTCAAGCAAATACTTGCTCAGTCCCAAACAGTGTATAGCTCATGAACTTCTATATAGTTGGAATGGTCATCCTGAAGCCCTGGAGCTTCACTTAGGGAGTTATACTTTCATTGCCAACTGCATGTTTTGCACTTATATATCACAAGTACACACACACACACACACACACACACACACACACACATGTGCATGGACATACACACACATACACACACACTCACACATACACACACTCACTCACACAAACCCATGCATGGACATACACACACTCACACTTACACTCATACATACACACACACACACACTCACTCACACAAACTCTTGCATGGACATACACACACTCACACTTACACTCATACATACATATACACACACTTGCACTCGCATACATACACACATTCACATACACACACACACTCACTCACACAAACCCATGCATGGACATACACACACTCACACTTACACTCATACATACATACACACACACTTGCACTCGCATACATACACACATTCACACACACACACATTCACTCACACAAACCCATGCATGGACATACACACACTCACACTTACACTCATACATACATACACACACACACACTTACATTCACACACATACACACATTCACACACACACACACCATTCACAAGATGAAGTTAAAGTACTCCTTTCAGGCCTGTGTATCCTTTTCCTGCATTCTGTCCTCTTCATTTCCTGACATGGTCCTTTCTTTTCCTCCTTTGTACATGTTATTCTACAGCTCCATGTACATTTGTCAACTTACATACATGTATATACTTAGGCTAAGATCCATATATGAAGGAAAATTTGACCTTTTTGTTTCTGAGATTGGGTGACCTAACTTAATATTTTCCATTGCAGTGGACAATCTTTCTCTATGTATTTTGTCATGAATTGTCATTTAGGAAAATCACAAAAGGAAAAGTTTAAAATAAGTACATGAATGAATCCAGACTTCTTTCCATGGCATAGAATCTTCTCGCAACCACAATGGCCTAAACAGATGGATGACCTCTTAAATGGATCCAATGCTTTTTGACTGTCAAAGCATATTGTCGCTAAGGTTCCATTTAATTCATTAGGATTCCTAGGTAGGTTGTGGCTATCTCTAAGGAGTTAAAAGTTGAGTGACTTGTCAAGAATATTGAGTGATTATTGACCAGCAGCAGGGCTGGGACTGCTCACTTGAGAAGGTTGGTTCTCAGGCTGGAAAGCTACATCCAGTTACAGAAAAGCAATGACCTTCGGCCTCTGGACTGTCTCCCAACCTTGAAAGAAGATGGGTTTCTCAGTTAAGGTTTCTATTACTGTAACAAAGCATGAAAGCCAAAAGCAACTTGAGGTGTAGTGGTTTTATCTCACCTTACAGTTCCACATCAAAGTTATGATGAAAGAAAGCCAGGGCAGGAACCCAAAGCAGGAACCTTGGGGGAGGAGCTGAAGCAGAGTCTGTGGAGGACTTGGTTTTTTCTTGTGGCTTGCTCAGTCGGCTTTCTTGTATTTCCCAGGATCACCTGTCCTGGAGCAGCACCACTCACAATGGGCTAAGCCCTACCAAATCAATCATTAATTAAAATATGTCTCACAGGCTTGCCCACAAGACAGTGCAATGTAGATATTTTCTCAATTGATACTCCATTTTCCACAGTGACTTTAGCTTACAAAAGCTGACAAAAAGCTAAGACCACAGGCTACGTCAGCTACTCCATCTTCAATGTCTTAGTTCTCCAGAACTCATAGTTGGGAGGACAATACTTGGGTTTGAATGTAATCTTGGTCACCCACAGGCTGTAGCAGGGCTCTTTGCTTTTCATAGATATTGACTGAAGAGAATGGCAGTGCCTCCCTCCTGGGGTGAGGTAGCCTTATGTTATCTCCTGCCTGGGGTGGGAGCTCTCCTTGTTTACCAGTGTGTACTGACTGGATTACCACGGTGAGTAACACTGGGTCAGTATTTGTTGAAGGAAAATATAAGGAAAAAACAAGATTAGAATATGCAGTACCTAGCATGGACTCATATACAATATAAGTACTTATTTGCAATAACAATATTAACAAAAAATATATTAGAAAAAATGGAGACTTTTTGCATTATGCCTAAAATATTACAAATTATATTTCTCTTTTAAAGTTGTTAAAGCAATTTTATAAAAAATCTATGTGGGATGCCTAATATGGTATTTACTTCTGATGTTGCTGAATCATTATTATGTATTATTATTATTAGTCATTATTATTATTTTAAAGATTTAAGATCTTTAAGACCTCTCTAGGAACCAAATAATTGTAGAAAATGAAAGAGGACATTGGGATGTTGTGGGGATTCAATAAAAGCTTCAGAAGTTTTGGAGATATCAGAGGGAATCTACCCACAGTCTATGTGGGGAGTTAATAAAAGCTCCAGAAGTTCCAGAGCTCTAACCACAGTCAGTCTAGGAAAATCAGAGTGGTGATTCAAACCTTTAATCCCAGCACAGGGAGTATCCTGGGAGTGGTGACCTACGCCCTTAATCCCAACTGAGTGGAGGTCACTTTAGATTATAGAAGGAATTCCAGGCTCCCAAACAGGCAGTGGTGGGGCCACACCTTAATTTACTAAGAGAGTATTTAAACGGAAGGCAGGCATAGAGTTGGAGAAGCCAAGCCAAGGGAAGCAAGGCTGAGGAAGCTGGAAGACAGCTGGGTAAGATTTAACTGTGGTGTTTATTCCCTCTAGTATCTCTAACTTCTTCAGAGATCTATCCCTGAGTCTCATTTATTCATGCAACAAGATTTCATCATGTGTATAAGGTTTTTATACAACACAACCAAGTCATTCAGGTGATAACCACAAAGTTCCTATTTGGTTATTTAGGGAAACTGAGACATAGAAGAAGACAGGGTCATGACGGGTGGGACTTGGCACCAGCCTACTTAGCTTTGAAGTTGTGGGTGTCTACTGTTCCTCCCTCTCTAGGCTACAGCATCTCTTAGGGATACATGAAAGACATGATCCTCAGCAGTAGGACCATTCAAGTTACTGCCCTGTAGACTGAAGATAAAGTGAAGGCTGATTGCAGGGACTACATAAGTATCTATCTGACAAGAGAAAAATCACAAGTATGATGTTCTCAGGGCTTCATCACCTGCCTTGGCCCCAGAGACAAAAGACTAGATGCTCCCTGAGAACTGGGTTCACAGATGATAGCACCTCCCCTCACTTTAGAGAGGAAAGTTAGTTTGTGGGCCTTAGTGAATATTGCTTCCCTGTTCTCTTCTACTCACTACTCCCCTTGTCTTATTCAGGTTCCAAGTTTCCCCATGTCAATAGTAAACTTAATAACACCTGTGAAATATGAACCATCTCATCAGCCCTTTTATTTTCTTATAGCAGTAGAATTAGCCAGATGATGAAGCTCTTAAACATAGAAGAAAACGCTAAAACAACTTATTGATTTTCTACAGACCAATAATACTAAGTGTATCATTTCAAACTGAAGTAGGGACTACTTTAGGAGAAAAATTCATTAGTTTAAAACTGAGTGGAGTTCATTTTTTAAAAAGGCCTAAAAATTACATACATACACACACACACACACACATATATGCATGTTGATCATTAAATTATTCATTTTTGATTTCTACTAATAAAGCATAAAGACTTGTGACTATATAGCAGGCAAGTCACTCCCATTATTAATTTGTTAAATAAATGGCTTCTGTAGCTTGAAACTTTAAATGAAACGGAATTCACTAATCCTAATTGCTTTGCTTTCTACTGGTATTTTTTCCCATTAGTTCAGCATGTTTATTTTTTTTTTTTCTTTCTCTTTTCCACTTGAAGAGAGGAGCCTTCTTCAACTTAAAGCCTTAGGGTATACTTCATGGGTTTATTAATTATCAGGTATTCATTCAGAGGGGTTAATTAAGCAATAACTTTCTGTTGACTGCAGTATACAAAGAATAAAAGGCTTGACTTCGCCTGCTGATTAAGCACTCCTGACCGTATCTTCATTTTCTTTTCCTTGGTTGGAGAAAATAAAAGTCGTTGGCCAGTTCTACTGTTGGCTCAGATCAGTTAAAATTAGTTATTTAAAACTCAAATCACCTTGAGACCACACAAAAGGAGATGGGTCAATAAAATATGTAATATATAATTATATTTGTATAATATTTAATATAATAATTATATATTTATATACTATATTAAAATATTATGTGTGTGTTTTTCAGTCAACTACTCTAAAAACCTTTCCTTTGCTATACTTCTATTGATCAGACAAAGAAAATGAGTCCATGTTCTTCCTCCCATAGAAAGGTTGGTAGACATGAAATAAGTCAATTGATGACTCCATACACTGGACAAGAACAGTGCCAATCCACAAGGAAACCTTGGGGTAGAGGGGTAGGGCTGTAGATTCTTCCAGTGTCAAATGCATTTACTCAGGTCTACAGTCAGTGTTTGCTGTTCTGTACATTAAATTCTTCAAGGATGGTGGAATGGTAGGTTCTTCCAGAGTTGATCAACAATTCCTGGAAGAAGAAAGGAAAGAGCTGTGTGATCTAGAAAGGTCTGTTCCTGGGGGAGCAGTGAGGGGGTAAAAAGGAGCATAATGCTCTTACATACTGTAAAGATTTCTCACTTGTATTGGTTTAATAAAATGCTGATTAGTCAGTAGGCACACAGGAAGTATAGGGGCAACCATACTAGGAGAATTCTGGGAAAAAGAAAGGCAGAGAAGCAGATGCCAGCTAGATGCAAAGGAAGCAAGATGAAAATACTGGACTGAGCGAAGGTACCCAGACAACTGGCTAAACATAAGTAAGAATTATGGGTTAATTTAAGTGTTAAAGTTAGTTAGAAATATGTTTGAACTATGAGTTCAACAGTTACTATAATATTAAGCCTCCGAGTCAATTAATTTTGGGGAAGAGGTTGCCGGGTATTTAAGCATTTCTGGCCAGGACAGAAACTTCCTACTAAAAGTTGGCTTCTAGGAGTGTTTCCCAGATCAGAGGGAAACATGAATGCACAGAAGCAAAAGGAAGTTCACAGTTCCAAGCCTAACCTTATCTGAAAATCTAGTAAGAAGGTTTCATAAGAGCCTGAGTTTATGGCTTCAGAATTCCATTTTCTCTCTCTCCTCCATTTTCCAGAGCAACTCAATGGATGGCACCAGAGAAGATATCATATTTTTCAAAATTGTTGATATCATCAGAACCATAGGGAGTCTAAGAACTTGTCACAGCCAATTGGAGCCTTGAGAGACACAGTGCCCAATGCTATGTCCTGGATGAGGTCCTGGAACAGATAAAGGACATTAAGTTAAAAAGAAAGAAAGGAAGGAAGAAAGAAAGAAAGAAAGAAAGAAAGAAAGAAAGAAAGAAAGAAAGAAAGAAAGAAAGAAAGAAAGAAAGAAAGAAGGAAAGAAAGAAAGAAAAAAGGAAAGAAAGAAAGAAAGAAAGAAAGAAAGAAAGAAAGAAAGAAAGAAAGAAAGAAAGAACTAAGGGAATTTGAATAAATTATGGGCTTTAGTTAATAATGATGCATTGACATTAGTTTATTGATTTCCACAAGTACGCCACACTAAATAAGAGGTGAATAAGAGGAATTCGTGCAGGGTTAGGGGAAGAGTAATATGGGAATTTTGTACTATTTGCTCATCTGCATACCAAGCTCCCTGTGCCGTGCTCAGGTTAAGGAGGTCTCCAACAGGGTAAATGCCTTATGATTAGCATGTGGGGGTATTATATTCTCCTCGGTGATGTTTATATTCTTCCATTGGAGCCCATCTGACCAGTGGGAATACCTGTTACCTGAGAGTGCCTGTGATAATAGATAGTCCTAGAGTCATCCAAACAATGTGTGTCTCCTATGGCCATGTCAAAGACTCAGAGAATTCATGCCTTCTAGAGTGGATCGTTGTTTTCAAAGTCCTTGTCCTTTGACCACACCTCTCACTTCACTCATAACTGAGTGGAAGAGGCAGAGAAAAGAAGGCTGCAACCCCCTTTCTGTTCTCCTATCTGGGGCATACTAGAGGAAATGCAAAGCCCAATTCAGCATTCGGGAAAAACAAAGGAGAAGCGGTTGTGACCAAAGACTGTAAATGCCTTTCTTAAGGGAGCACAGGGGACAGGCTGTTTGGTGAATGCCCTAACCAGATGGTTGGGGCTGTCAGCTGCTTCCAATCAAATCTTGCACCACTGATTTGGTTCATCCTACACATTCAGCAAGATTCTGCTGAGTCGGGAGGGGGGGTTGCCGAGAGGGAGAGGTCTTCACTTGCTCCATACCTAGAAAGTGTGCTCTTGGGTTTTGGAGGGCAGAATCAAAACTAACAAGACAGCATCAGAAAAGAGAAAGGAGATACTAAAGATAGCACTCTGTCCCAGGCCATGTGTTTTGCTTTAAGTTTATGGTGTTAGAAGGAAGGAAAGAAGAGAAACTGGTTCTTCAAGTGCATGTGGGCAGAGAGAAGCAGGCAGGGATGGGTGAGAATAGAGGTGGGAGCAGACTGGAGTGAAAGGCAGAGGAGAGGCCCAGCCAGGAACAAAGGACACCATATGAGAAATGTGCCAAATGCTAAAATTCAATTTATGATGATTAGTAATATTTTGCAAATTTTGATTTACTCATTTCAGGTATGGAAAAAAACAGAGAGTGGTGAATTTATTCTTATGCACATGAATATTAAACATATGGATTCATTCTCATAGATATGCATATGTGTATATATGTAAATGGACACTTGCATTTATAAAATGAAAACTGGAAAGCATGCTTTAGTGGTAATTAGAAAGTATATTCTCCATGCTCTAGTTTCCTTAAAGATGAAATAATTTCCTTATAAAGGATTTTTAGCGAGAGGATGGGAGATGGCTCAGACAATTAAGCACATGCTGTGCAAGCATGGGGACCTGAGTTCAGGTTCCCAGCACACACATAAAAAGCAAGGCAGGGTGAAGCAGAGACGAAGATCCTTGGAGCCTGTTAGCCAGATAGTTTGATATGGTTGGTGAGCTCCAGGTTCATTCAAAGAGTCTGCCTCTAAAAGTAAGGTCAAGAGAGGTTGAGGAAAGCATATGACATTGATCTATAGCTTACACACACACACACACACACACACACACACACACACACACACACACACACATGCATGCACAGAGAGAGAGCGAACAATGGATATAACAAGTTGTGTATGTGTGTGATGTATGTGTGTGTGTTTGTGTGTGCGTGCATGTTTCAGGAGAAAAGAATAGCGTCAGTGAGAAAGTTTCTAGGTTCCTATCGAGTATGTCCCTATGTAGCTTTAACAATTCCCTGGCTACAAGCCTACAATAAAATACAACAAACTTTACCTGTGACTCTGGCTGCATTTGAGCAGAAGCACAGAGACTAGGAGAAGTAGTGTGTGTCAGAGGTGCTCCACCAATGGATAATTTCAGTCTCTTCCTGGAAACAGAATCTTCTTTTGGATATCCGGACAATAGGTGCTGATAACACCCCAAAACACGGCAAAGGCTCTGAATGAGAAGTGTCCCCCATAGGCTCTTATATTACACTCTGGGTTCCCAACTGGTGACCCTATATGGATAATTACAAAAGCTAGGAGCGTGTTGTGAGAGCTTCCAGCCTCACCCTACTCCCTGTTTACTCTTGGCTTTGTATGTGTGGTTAAAGATGTGACTTCCCAGCTTCCTGCTTCTGCCTCATGTTATTACACCTTCCTCACCCCTGCGGATGTTTTCTTTTTGAAATATAGCTCAAAAGAAACACTCTCTTCTTTGACCATGCTACTTTATCACAAGAGCAGAAAAGTAGCTAATAAATAGCTTTGCTGTTTGCTTCATCCCTTCATTGTTCACTTAGCAATATCCTGGAGCCACCAGACTTGTTCACAGCTGCATACCACATCAGGCCCAGCAGACAGATCTGTTCCTACAAGACACTTCTGCCAAAGGAAAGGCAAAGTTCTGTGATGTATCACATCTTTCAGAGCTGCCCCATCCTAAACCATTCTAAATAGCAGCTGTGCAGAGATCTGATTGGAGCTCAGTTTATTTTCTTGTTTCCTAGCGTCTACACAAATCACATGGATACAAACATAAAGCCCAGAAGTTCTCTTATAGATGTAAATAAAATGTGCAGTTTTGATTATGTGCCTTCTGCATGTCCCCTAGGCCCTCAAAGATTCAATTTCTTCCCCTGTAAAGTGCACTGGTGAGAAGTAGGTTTACAAGATACCTCCTTCCACTGGGTTTCCCTTCCCTGTTCTCTTCATAGGCTCTGCAGTTTCTATTCCATTCTCTTCATGATGCATAGTCTGGCTGCTTTGGAAATTGTGGCAGTTGAGGTCTGGATGATGGTAAAGAAGAAAATTAGAAAATCTAAAGTAAAACCAAGTGCCTGGAAGTTGTTGGGAAAAGTAAACCAACCCCACCCCTGCTGCCACCCATTTTCCACACCCTCACTGTAAAAGCACCAGCAGGAATAATTTGGGCCCTGGACATGCTGCAGTCCAATTTAACAAGAGCATGAATCTGAACCTTACAGAGAAGGAGAGGAGAGCTGAGCTTAAGGGAGAAAGGAGGTGCTGGCTTCCTGGATTTGGGATGGAACACTGCCTTCCAGGACCAGTCCAATTTGCTTTGCCCAGAAGTGACTGGAATTCATGCATTTTTTGCAGCCAATGGTTAATGGTTAGAAATCCATCCATAAAAATGTGGTCAGCAAGCTATAATTTTCCCTCTTGAAGATTGCCTCATTGTGTAGAGATTTTTTTCTTTGCTTATTTGTTTGTTTATTTAAAAAAAAAAACTGATGAGATACTAAAAATAGCATGGCATTTATTGTTGACCAGGGTGGCTAAGTGTTTCTAAATCAGGGTTTCAATAGATTTACTGCCATTAAATATGAACTTTTTCTGGAAGGGAGTAAGAGGAATATAAAGGACCAGGATGCAAACACACTATTTTGTTTGTTTTGTTTGAATTCTTTGCCCAGACCTTTAAGCAATTCAAAGGCATTTTCAAAGTTGTAGAGTCCCAGTGTGTCTTTATTATTCATACCTGGATACCTACAACCTTACTGAAGCTTCCACAGTGCTTAAAAGATGGCAAAGAAATACACAGGGATGGCTGAATGAGGGATGCTAAAATTAAATGCTGTTGAGCTTTTCTCTCTCCCTCCCTCCCTGTGTCCCTCCCTCCCTCCATCCCTCCCTTCTCCCCTCCTTTCCTCTCTCTCTCTCTCTGCATACATTCATACATAGGTGCATGTACACATGTAAACCTATTTTGTAGATGCTAGAGAACAATCTCGGATGTTATTTTCAGTTAGCTCTAAGCTCTTTCTTTAAGAGAGGTTCTCTCACTGACCTGGAGCTCAACAATTATTAGCTACCCTGGAAGACTCAGGGATCTTTTTGTCTCCACCTCTCTTTGCTGAGATTACAAAAGTGTTCCACCACATCTAGCATTCTAACATGGTCTCTGGGGATCAAACTCAGATCCTTCAGCTTGCAAGGCAAGCACTTTACTGACTGAGCCATCTTCCACCCTCTCTAGCTATTTCTTTCTTCAACCCAATAAACAAGGTGATATTACCTAGAAACCAAGCAAGCTACACCATGGAATGTGGGTCCAGGAGACCTTTGTGCTAGCTCTGGCTACTGTCTCACATCTTCTTAAATGACCTGCCAGAGTTCTTCTTTATTCTTGCAGAGGATGTAGGTTGTAGCAATGTTCCCAAATATGGCTGGTCTTGACAATCACCTGTGATTTTAGTGTAGATACCTTCCTAAGGATCTCTACTTCAATAGAGCATTAGGTTCAACTAGGGAGCTTTTAGAACTTCTGATGACTAAGCTGTTTCCAGACCAGTTCCATCAGAACCTTGAGGCATGGACTCCAGGCATCAGTAGCTCTAAGACTCCCCAAGTGGCTCGTGCGTGCAGCCAAGTTGGAGTTCTACTGTAGAGGCAATGATTCAGCAGTCTTCTTTAGGATCTCTGAGGGGACACAAGTTACAAGCTCTCCAGGAAATTCTTACACTCATGGAGCAATATCAGAAATATAGGTTACATAACAAAAATATTTGGAACCAGACATTTATTGTATGGGGGATTATTTCCCAAGATTTGGAATGTTTATTATTACATAATGAGGTATGGTGAAGATGAGACCCAAGTCTGAGGATGGATTCACTTTTATTTTATAAATGAGCACCTTATTGTGAGGGTGACTTTAGACAATATTTTAAAATAATTTTGTGCTTAATATCGGATTTCTCTGTATGAGATTGTCCGCACTTGGCATGATTCCAGAACAGAGAAAGTTATAAATATCAGAGGATTGGTGACTTTTGAATTTGTAGATTAAGATTTCTCAAACTAATGTACATCACTTTAGGGCTCAGGCCATCACTGTTTCTAAAAGGTAGGTAAACATGTTTCCTAAAACTGGTCAATCAAAATTCACTGTCCTGAACACAGCCTTCATGTTCCTTCAATCCCATGCCATCATCTGAAGGAATGAAATAGGCATCAGTTTTCAGGTGGTGTCTCCCCTTAAAACACATAAAGACTGAGATGGTCACGTTTGTCGCTGTGCATGATGAATAGAAAAAAAGGGAGAGAAACTATAAAGGAGCCCCACAGAGGTCACGGAAGGAGACATATAAGGAAAAAGAAAGTAACGAGGCATTTCCCAAAGCTTTTGTCCATTCTCAGCTGCATTCCTTATATATAACACGCTCCTCTGGTCCTTCCCAAATAAGGCAAGGGAAAAACACCGTTTTCTAGAGATGAGCCTGCAACATCATAGGGAACTAAAATAAACTAAGCTCCTCTGGTCCTTCCCAAATAAGGCAAGGGAAAAACACTGTTTTCTAGAGATGAGCCTGCAACATCATAGGGAACTAAAATAAACTAAGACAACTCAAAACACATTTCTCTCCTGCAGTTCTTTTCAGAGTTCTAGAATACAAACGTGAATCTTGAGTTTCCAAATCAGAAATGCAATAGGAGAAGTTGTCTATGAGTCTGGTACTCTAAAGAACATAGCCTGGGATTGTCTCCATGAAGCTGTGATTTTTCTGTTATTTAAGTAGTGAAAAATGGTGACGGTAATGGCCAACTTCCATAAAATGCTAAGATTTCACTGAAAGTGGGTTATCATTCCATGAACCAAGTAAGGTCTTAGAGAAAGGAAGGAGGGTTGGAGACACCACTCAGCAGTTAAGAGCACTTGCTGATTTCTAGGGACCTGAATTTGGTTCTCAGCATTCACATCACACCAGGCAGCTCCCAATTGACTGTAACTCCAGCTTCAGGGGATCTGAGGCCTCTTCTGTTCTTCTTGGGCAACCAAATGCAATCTGAGAGCTGGAAATGTTAGGGATCTGCAGATCCCTGGGACTTGATAGTTGGCAAGCCTAACCTACCTGGCTAACCGCAGTCCAGTGAGGGAATATTTCTCAAAAGACAAATTGGATGGCTCCTGAGGAATGTTACAAGAGGTTGTGTTCTGGAACACACACCACACACACACACACACACACACACACACACACACACACACACACACACACACACCACTAAAAATAACGTAAAGTAAATGGAATGATAAAAAACACTTTTAAGAAAAAGAATTAGCCTTCATCAGAGTTTGTGAAGTCCTGCATGATGTTCTTAAAATCTAATACACAGGCCCACAATCCATCTTTTCACATCACAAAGTTTCCCTCCTTTAACTTCAGACTAACTGTGTTAAAACTGATAACCAATGAAATGGACCATTTTATGTTCAGTAGTTTGAAACTTGACTAGTGTAGGGAGGTGTGTAGAGAGAACAGCGACTGTAGATGACAAGGAGTACTTCCTGTTACCCTGAAGAACTCCCTACACACTCTTTCCATCTCAACCTCTGCAACTACCCATGGCTTTTGTTCCTATACTGTCAGCTTCCAGGATTTTTTTTCCAGACAGCCAAGTAATGGGAATCCTGCAGTAATATTTGCTTGAGACTGGCTTCCTCCACTTCCTGTGATGCATCTAAGATTCATTTGCCATGTTCACATATGACATGTGTTATTTCCTCTTATTCCTAAGTTGTATTTTACTGAATGTGCATATCATAATTTGTACACAAACCCACTATTTAGATGGCATATAGGTGTTTTTTATTCTCTAAGAGTAATAAAAACGTATATACTCTAAACATTTGTGTTTGGGGGTTTTGGTGGCGGTGATAGTGTGTGTGTATGTTTGTGTGTGTGTAAGCACAATATTCAGTCCTCTTAGGTAAAGAATGGGGATTGAATTACTAGCTCATATATAAGAAATGGTTTATTTTTAGCCGAGTGCCAGACTGCTTTCCACTCTGACTATAATGTTTTGTGTACATACCAGGCAAGGATGAGGGCTTCAAATGCTCCCGTTCTTTGCCTTTCCAGTTGCCAAGTAAATCTCTGAAAGTTAGTTTTGATGTTCTAACTTAATGCCTAAGTAGTGGCATCTCAGAGTGGTTTTTAACTAGAGTTTACCTTTGACTAATGATACTCTGCACCTTTTCATGTCTATATTCATCATCTCTGTATCTTCCTTGATGAAGTATCTATTCAAATCCTTTGCCCATTTGTATTATGTTGTTTTCTTATTATTGAGTTTTGAGAATTCTTTATAGATTATCTATACTAATCCTTCACCAGATATGAATTTTGCAAATATTTTCTCATAGCTTGTGGCTGGCTTATTCATCTTAACAGTGCCCTCTGAAGGGAATAAATTTTTTAATTTTCACAAGGTCCGATTTGTCAATTTTCTTTCCAAAATGCAGTGTGCCTGTTGTGATGAGCTGAAAAGAAAAATCTTTGTTCAAGCCAAAGCTATCTAGCATCCTTGAGAAGTTTTGTGTGTTTATACACAAGTTTTGTGTGTTTATACACAGTGGCCCACGGACTAATTTCAGTTTGTTCTTGTATATAATGTCAGCTATATAGCAATCTTCATATATTTGCACAGGAATGCCTAATTGTTCCAGCACCATTTGTGGAAAAGATTATTTCCATGATTGGCTCCTAATATATAGTCCTATTTTCTTAGTTATTTTTAGCTGCTGCCCCAGAGCTGAAGCATATTTATAAAAGTTTTTGCAGTCAACCTGCAAATAATACTTTTACCCTACGTGGATAAGAAAGAAAGCCCCTTACAATATAAACTCCAGCACACTTCCAAGATGTGCCAGCTCTTCCTGGGTGCCAGGAACAGAGCTCTTTGGCAGCTCTGTCCTGCTTGCCAAGAACAGCCACATGGATCTGAGTGCACAGTGGAAGGTTGTGGAGAGAACCCCTCCTGCATCTCCCTAAGAAATGGGAAATCTCAATTGGAGCTGAGGTAGGTTATGGACCCCAGCATTCCTTCAGTTTGGGCCTTCAGTGGGATTTTACCTTTCAGGTTGCCTCAGCCTTAATGTATCCTCATCTTTGCCCGATTATTAATGAGCTCCTAGCAGCTTTATGATTTTGTAAAGTAAAAGGTCCCAAGGAAGACTTCTTCCAGTCCCATATAACAGTGGCTCCAGTTCTGCTCACAGAGGGAAGTTTTCTGGCATTCTTGAACATAGTCTTAATTGTGGGCATGTGGAGGAGGTTCTGGCTGAAAAACCTGCAGGGAGAAGAGCTCCTGATGTGTCTTTTCCTTCCTGTGACTACACACTCTCATGTGAGCTAATAATACTCAGTTTTTAGTTATGGGTTACGGATTTGAAGATGGTTCATTCTTCCCAAAGGATTCTAGGGTTTCATCCTGTGTCTCCTTGTAAAAAAACTAACCAACCAACCAACCAACCAACCAACCAACCAACCAACCAACCAACAAGAACTCTCTTTATTTGGTCACTTGGTTTGTCTGGTGTTCTGCTATACAGGTTCAAGCACAGTTAATATTTTTAGTTTCTCATTGTGCCTCTCAGGGTATAGTGGTCCCTATATCATGATGGACACTAAACTCCTCCTTTGACAAAACAGCTCCAAACTTCTAGGAAATATCTCTTTCTCTTTCAGATGTCTTTAGAACATCTGAGACAGATGTCTATCTCAACAGGTTCATTGAATATTCAGCTAGCCCCTCAAATAAAATACTAAGCTTACCTCCTTGCATGAGTATTGAAGTACTGACTGACTGAAGCAGGTGAACTGTTTGCAGATACATGTGTAAATGCACAGATCTCGTTTGAGATGATACCTCCTATTTCCAGGCAGACAATTTCAGCTTAGACTTTTTCTGCTGTATTTTAATGCTTCTGCTCAACTCTTTTTTAAAATATAGAAAAATGATGTGACACTTGTTTCATCTTCCACAGACCTGTATAATAGATCACATGAGCCAGGCAGTCTAAAATAAGATGGCCAACCTCTGGAAGGCCTAAAAAGCAGCCCACTGTTGAGCTGCGGGCAAAGTTCAGAGGCTCTCAGAGAAGAAACTTCACCTTTCTCTCAGCTAGTGGTTGTCAAGGTAGTTGGTGTGCTTGGCTTGTGACACATCACACTAACCTCCACCTCCACTTGTTCTTGATATTATACTCTGTCTCTATACCTTCTCCTCATCTGATAAAAGCACCTTTTAGTAGCATTAGAGTCTACCCTCAATCCAAGACCCACTCCCTCTAAGAGATAAGTTTTATTTATCTGCTATATTCCTTCTTAATAAAGTCACCTTTGTGGTGCCTGAGGCTTAAGATTAATTGAATACAAACCATATATATGTGGTTTATAGATTTATGTGTTTTGTTCTCTCTGTCTCTCTGTCTCTGTCTCTCTCTCCTCCCTCCCTTCCTCCCTCCCTCCCTCTGTATGTGTGTGTGTGTTATTGTGATTGTGGCCTATAATACCATCAATCCATCTTAAACAGGTCACACAAATCACATAGTTTTTATGAGTATGTATCTTGGATTCTCTAACCCAAGACCTGAGGCCCCAGGGAGTTGTTTGTCATCATGATGGGTACCTGACAGTTTTGTATCCTTTACCTGAAGCAATGTGGCTTAATCAGTGAGGCCGTTTGTTAATACTTGTTCTGACACTCCACGAACTCTTCTCAGATGTTTTCAGTACACCTCAAATGAACAGTAGATTCATCTGAGATCTTAGAGCAAAGTGGTGTGATCACAAGAGAAAAAAAAAACTGGAATAAGAGTAACTAATGATCCTAAATCAACTTACTGGTGAGCATCATCATCCATTTCTGCCTGGTGGGCACAGATTTGTTTGTTTGTTTGTTTGTTTGTTCGTTCGTTCATTCATTCATTCATTCATTCATTCATTCATTCATTTGTTTGCTTATTTTTGGTCTCCTCAAATGGGAATGGGCCACTGTGGCAACACAATGATATCCATAATTCTGATATTCAGAGAATTAAGAACTGTGTTAGTTTTGTTATTAGGATTTAGGAAATAGCATCCTGTCTCTACTTCAGTTTTCACTTCTGCTAAATAGAAATAATGCTCTTAGAGTCTGTTGGTGATGTCTTGAAAAGAGAATTAAGTGTGAAAATGTGGGCATACAGGGAAAATAAATTTGAATAAATGCCAATAACCTTGCTCTGTGATGCCACTCTGTGTATATGTGTGTGTGTGTGTGTTTGTGTGTGTGTCTGTGTGTGTCTGTGTGTGTGCATATCTGTGTGTGTGTCTGTGTGTGTGTATATCTCTGTATGTGTGTCTGTGTGTGTATATCTGTGTGTGTCTGTGTGTGTGTATATCTGTGTGTATCTGTGTGTATATCTGTGTGTGTTCTGTGTGTGTGTGTCTGTGTGTGTCTGTGTGTGTGTCTGTGTGTGTCTCTGTGTGTGCATATCTGTGTGTGTGTCTGTGTGTGTATATCTGTGTGTGTGTCTGTGTGTGTCTGTGAGTGCGTGTGTGTGAATTAGTGCACACGCATGTGCATAGAAAAGCTCATGTGGGCCTGAGATCAGCATCAGCTATCTTCCCCAGTCACTAACTCCCCTGCTTTTTGAGACATGGTCTCTCACTGGATATGGAACTCACTGCATTTGATTAGACTCATGGTCAGCCAGGCCTTGTCATTCTCCTGCCTCAGCCTCCCCACTGTTAGAATTATGGGCACATAGCACTCTGTACTTTATCAACTGACCTATTTCCACAGTGACACCATCTTAATGGTCATTAAGCCAATAATCATCTCACACACGGAAGGATAATATTGCTTTGCGTCATATTTCTACCCATATGAAAATGAAAAAGAAGAGAGTCCCTAGTACAGAAGTCAGGATAGGTGGATTTCCTACTACCCATTCATGTTGCCTGCAGTAATAAGAAGTTTCTCCAGGCTTCTTTCTCTTTAAACAGAAAGCATACCATGCCACAGTTTTTTTTTTTTTTAATATCTCACAACATCTTTAAATGCATGTGCACAGTTATATCTTGGTTGAAAACATGAGTGCTAGAGAAACCTTCAGATTTTCTTCTCATTTCTTCTAGAACCTCACCAAAATCTCTTAGCTGGGGGAGTAGTAGTGAGTTACATGCCAGAGAATAAAAGCAAAGTCTACATTTGGCAGGAAAGAAGATCCAGATTTGAAGGAAAAACAGAAGAATATATGAGTTTTCCTCTCAGTAAAAAAGGATTTAAATCCTTTCTCTTTCAAGAACACCTGGCACGATACCAAGCCCACTCTCACACGGTCCAGTGTTTACAGCCACTCCAAAACCTCCCAAGCATGAACTTCACAAAAGCAGGGCTTGTCCAAATCCCCTCTAATGTCTCTAAAGGGAAAGAAGAGAGTCAGTCAATAATGAGGGCTGTCCTGAAATGTTGTTAATTCCCCAATCCTCTGTTCCCTTCCCAGTTCAGATATGCACATGTACATGCACACACACACACACATACTTACATTAACACTGCCATAAATATATACACTGCTGTCTAATATACTAAGGGATCAAATTACAGTTACAGTGAAAAAACTATCTCTCTCTGTCTCTCTGTCTCTGTCTCTCTCGTATATTTGTGTGTGTGTATGTGTGTGGTAGTTAGAAATAAAATTTAAACTCTTTACTTAAAGCCCTAAATCCTTAAAATGTGAACAAATTATTGATTCTGGGACAATTAAACATGTCTTCATAGGCAAGATACGTATTTTTCAGGCCCAATTACTGGCATATGAAAGCAGGGGCCGCCCTTTTAAAAAGTAGCCATTTCAGAACTGCAAGGGAAAAACATTCCCGGGAGTGTGAGACTCATGCATACATGGTAGACTCCCATGACTCCAGTCTGCAGTCATGAGAACAGGTATTTGTACAATTTCTTAGGAACTCAATGTCCTGATAAATGTTGATGGAGGCTCCTTGACTAAAGATATTGCGGTGTCATTGGTATTAGATTAGCTTGGTGGTCTTACTTCTGCTGGACCAGGAACCAGCTAGCATGTCGCCACTCCAACATTTCAAATTTCAATTGTCACTTACTAACTCTGTACATTTACACTTCCAGGACAGAGGCTTGGCTCATTACTGGAAGGTCACTTCTGCCAAGCACATGCACATGCTTGGGCAGAAGTATTTACATAACTGTGTCCAAACCGGAAGTCACTACAATCTTATGCAAGAAGTTGTTGTTCTTAGGGTGACATGAGCCTTCAAGGCCTGACAAGTGGTTCCCAATTTGTTATTTTACTTGCAATGGGGTTCCTTTCTTAAGTGGAAATGAGCCTTTATTAGAAACATCCTTAGTGTCGGGGTTTGGATGCATCAGCTGGGAATGAAGACTGGAAGCAGAGGACAGAAGAGGGGAGGGGAAGGGAGGAAAGAAAAGGGCGTGGAGGGGAGGGGACAGGAAGAAAGGGGAGGAAAAGGCCTAACTTCGGTTTCAAAACTCCCCTGGCTGCTTTTCCAGGCGGATACAGTCAACTTTTGGCAGCAGAGGTTTTGGAACTAGGCAGGAGGCTCTGTTTCTCTCATTGGTCTGCCTGTGGTTGTTGCTAAGCGGATGGACCAATGGCGTGCAGGGATGTCTATGATCCTACACTCTAGGCTTGCAGGGCTTTGGGTGCAGAATCCTGCAGAGAGACCTGAGCAGTCCTAAGGCACCCAACCTTCCACGTTGCTGATCTGAATGGGAGGTTGGGACACCAAGCCTCACCTGTCAGGTTGATGACTGCTCTTTATTTCTTTTGTGGCCCTCATCTTCTGTAATCTTTGCAGGGCCTGGAGGACTCTGGCTCTGGGAGTTTTTTGTTTTGCTTTTTTGTTTGTTGGTTGGTTTTGTGCCCGACTTTATTGTGCAACCGTAAGTTTTATATTTTAATAAATTTATTTACTACATAAACTCTCTCAAGAGAATCCACTAAGCATCTCCTACTCGTCTGTCTAAACAAACTCTTAAAACTTGAATCTTTACACTATACCTAGAGAGACAGAAGCACATACACGGTCAAGGTGTGTGAGGTGGGGGTGGTATTTGGCATTGAAGAAGTAAAATTTCCTAGAGTAGAAAGAGACAGGAGAGATGATGTATATGGACAGCATTGTGTTGATTAATAACAATTGTGTCAATATTGATACGTGATCCTTGTTTGAGAACATACAGTGTGGTAGATACTGTACTAAGTAGTTGCCATGTTCCATCCACGTTAAATCTTGTTATATAAAGGAGTAAACTGAGGCACAGCCATGAAACAGCTGCACCAGAAGGCAAGGCTACAGCAGGACTGAAATCTGATGCTAGCTCTGGAACCTGGAAACATTCTTATGCAACAGTTCTGTCACAGGGCACAGAGAAGTGGTTTCCTAAGTGCCCTACCTGGGAATGGACCTCAGTAGAGTCTGTGCTGCTGGCTGCCCCACTGCAGACAGGGCCAGGAAAAAATAGCATGAGAATGGTTGTTGTAACCATTTACCTAGTCTACCATCTCCAGTTGGGGTTCCTGTTAAAAATTCATGTTAAATGTATTTTTCCCAGGAGTTTATGAAAACAGCATGAAGTTTTGCTTTTTGGGGAAAGTCTTCTTTCTATTTTACAATACACAGTCACTCCAGGCAGCTATCATAGAGCTGGTTTGGTTGCAAATTGATCAAGGCTAAATGGTTTGTTTGTACCCAGGAGCCAGTGCTTCACCCATTTCTGTAAATGAAGAACTAGAACATGGAACTTCAGACTTTTTACAAACCTGCTGCCATGCTGGGAGCCACATTTCAACTGTGAAAGTTGTCCAAAGGACTATACCCAAGGAAAACTTCCTTTTTCTCTGTTCTTCAAGGGATTTTCTTCCAATCCATTGTGTTAGAGTTTAAGCATCATGGTGCTTAATATTCGATGCAAAATTTTGCCAACCTACTGGGAGCACACTGAAGCACAGATGCCTGTCTCCATCCTAAGATCACACAGTAATAGAGTTGCAGAACTGGTTCTAAACTACACACACACACAGGCACACACACACACAGGCACACACGCACACACACCCCCCATACACATATATCCTACTTCCTCACCACTCCTTAGTCTGTAACTTTACACTCCATTGTTCATAAATGGCTTCCAAGTTTTCAGTGTAAAGTACCATGTTTATAAAATGCAGGAGTTGGAATTATTCAGGCACACACACACACACCACACACATACACATACACACACACACACACACACACACACAAGTGTGCAAGTGAGAAATTAAATCTCTTCTACTTTTGGCTTAGGAGCTGCTTGAGATGTGGCCCTCAGCCAGAAGCAGGCTTGGCTAGTGAAGAAGTGGGGCTGACCTGGCTTGTTTCTACCTGGCAGCCTTCTCCTTGCCCCTAGCCTCGACTTTGAATCTGGCAAGAAGGAAGCATTTGGTACTCAGTCTGTGGCTGCCTAGTAGGTTGAGAACAAAGGTCTCAGTTAGCCTGCATTGTCCAACAGTAGCCTGAGCATGCCCAAATCTCATCTGACATGGAACTAGACATGGAAGATGCTATTCTCATGACTCAAAGGAGTTGAGTTGCAGTTGCTTGCAGGACAGAATCCCATAGCAGGGCAAAGCCTTTGCTACTCTGTTCATCCCCAGAGACTCACTGGGTCCCACAAAGATAGCACTGTGTCCTCTCCTTAAATCCCCCAGCTCACACAGCTCTGCCAAAACCCTCTGTAGGATCTTTTGCCATAAAATTTATCATCTACAGGTTTTTCTTCTAAACATATGCAACATAAAAAAATTGGGGTTGTCACAAAGCAGATTACCATGTTTGTGGAGGCTGATATTTCTGCTGGCTGTTTTCCTAGGAACTCTCTCAAAGGCCCCGAATGACTGTGGAAGCATGAGCGTAAAGCAGCTTTCTTCCCAGCTAACTATTCATCCCTCCTAATGCAACCTTTTCAACTTCCTAAGCTTTGCGGAGCGCGTAAGTAACCTGACTGCACAGCACCATATCTTTCTTTCCTATTTCCTATATTCTTTGGGGGCTTAGATCAGCTCTGGCCAAGGTCCTTTCTCTTTTTGGCTTCCACTGGCTTGGAGCATGTTCTGCTTCTATGCTCGAGGTTTGTGGAGCAGATGTAAACAAAGTTTCTCTCAGCCAAGTAGGAGAAGCCTTGTGACCCAAAGTAGCACTGAATGAGCCTTACACCACTGGCCATGCTACCCTCCTGAAGGAGGGGTTCACAGGTGGACTGATTGTAGAAGACTGGGATGTGGGTGGACAGGGAGAAACCACCAGGGACAGAGTCCTATACAGAATCTGGTCTCCACACGCACCAGGAGAAGAGTATGTTGAGTTCTGTACACCTCAATACACTTACCATGGATGGAGAATTATATTTTATTGAAACTGGTAAAAATTAGCTACTCAAAGAATATTGCTCTTTCCCTGGAGGTGAGAAATTGAGACCATATGCTCAGGCCTGGTACTGTTTAGGTGGGTGTACAGCTAAGCAAAGGAATAAAATCAACACATTTTTCATTGCTTCCATAATCAGGGTGTGGGAATGTTGAAGTTCTGGTTTTTGACTTGGCCCTGTTTATGTTATTAACAAATACTAAACTTTTGTTTCCCCTAAATTGAAAGACTTCATAATCAAATGCAACCATGATTTATGAAGTGCTAAAGAGGAACCTAGTATTTCCTACAGATCGCCCCATGGGGTCTCCAACAACAATAGAGAAAGATGGAAGTCTTCAACTCTTCTTTGTAGATGAGAAAGCCAAGGGCTCCCAAGACTCCCCCACCCCCAACCTGGATCCTGAATCCAAGTACATGTCAAGGATTTGCAATAGGATAAGGCATTCCTTAACAGCTCACACAACATCAAGTTTTAACAGCATTTCTGAGTATTTCTTTTTCCTTTTTTAATTCTTTGCTGCTATTTGATTGGTAACATCAATCATTCCTTTATCAGGAAATTCACTAGCTTAACTCTCAAATCTTTGAGTATTCAAAAATCTGTTAGTCTTGGATTTGGTATATAAAGAAAAAAAAAATACTTTTTAAAAGAAATGTTCTTGGTCAAATGTTTAAACAAAGTCATGTGAACTAATGGCCAAGCTTGTTACTTGATGAATATGTAATTCATGCAAAAAAAGGGAAAATCCCAATGCATTCAGAACCTGATCTGTTTTAGAACTCCAAAGAGCTACACTCTTCTGCCACATTCCCTCCACACCCCCCCCCCCCACGTTTTTGTAGCCTAACTATGACCTTGAGAGATTGAGCCAACCTTTTCTCTCAGTGGCCTTCCACTGACAATCCTTTTAGATTTTCAGGGAACCTTTTAGAGTTCTATGCATGAATTCATCATGAAAGATGATCTACTTGACATATCAGAGACAGATGGATATCCAGAGACAGCTTCCCATTTCAACAGACAAATTACATTCTGTTTTCATGTTGTTTCTCCCCATGGCTACTTTCTTAGTGAACACCAACTAGTTTGTACCCATCTTAGTCATAAATCCCAGCACCCTCACCACTACCCAATGGAGCCTCTCATACATGCATTTACCCAACTGTTAATGCATCTACCCTCTCAACTACTCTTCTTCTACTAATCTGTCTATCCTTCCATCTCACCATCTGTTCATTCATCCACCCACTCATCCATCCATTGATGCAATGTATATTTATTAAGTTCTAACTATATGCTACACTGGAGGGATGGGGTCCATAAGGTAACCACACCGCTGATTTTGCAGTGTTTAGATTAGTAAAGGGGGAAAAGACAATGTAACTCTCAAACAATAAAATACCAAATTCCAATTATTTTATACATCAGATTTTTTCCCTTCAAAATATCCCCTTGATCTCCCAATAGAGAATGGGATGAAGACAGGGAAGTAGACGTTGTTGTCAGCTGGTTTGGTCTGGCTAACCTGTAATCATCTACCCTAGTAATTTCCTTCAAGCATCTATCATGCTCTGAGATCACAGGGTTTGTTGTCTTGTTTACCAACTGATAATCTTCTCTTACTCCATGAGGGTGAAAGCTCTGTAGAGAGAGGATCAGTGTCTAGATTGTTCACCCCTGAACTCTTAACACCAAACAGAGTCATTGGAACCAATACCCTTCCATTGTAGAGAGGAGCACCACCACATTTGCTGAGCCAATGAATAACTATCCTCCCCCCCCCAACCTCAGGAGGGCAGGTACATTAGACTGACTTGGAGCTCAGACTTCCGCTTGCCGGCACCCACTCAGAGGGTATTGCTAGTGCTTTATGTTGTAATCATTCTAAATGCCCCTGTCTACTACCCAGATAATCCTTAGGTTTGGGAAAGAAGTCTTTTTTGTTTTAATAATTTAATCACTGGTTAACAATTAAATCCAAGTGCAGGGCTAACTTGATGATTTTGCAACAAAATATTCCCCCCCACCCCACCACCAACCCCCACCCATCATCTCTCTTCCCAGAAATAGGTGTCTAGCATAAAACCCATGTACTTAGTAGCTGGCTATAAAAGTGCATGAATAATCTCTCACCTTGATCAAGGAAGAGCAAAATGGAAAACTTAATCCCCAGGTGGCTTCATGGAACTGAAAAAAATAAATGGAGCTGCTGACGTTGTCCAGTGCTTATAACATTTTCCTTTTATAAAACAATCATTATTTTTGTGCTCACAGCATGCTTTGTAATCACTTCTGACCATCATTACCTACATCAGCATGGTCTTTTATCCATTTTGAGGAAGCTGCAGTTGAGGTCAAGAGTGGCCAAGGACCTCCTACCTGAGACGAACAGCCATGGAGAGGATAGACATCCATAAGGGTCTTTGCTGTCCCTGCTAATGCTCCCCAGTGCATAGGGGGACATTTGTATTCTGCATGGGCTTTACCCACCAAGAATAAGGCAGCATCCCCAAGAAGTTGTTGTCAGGGTCAGAAGACTGGGTTTAACATACCAGGACCCCACCCCCGCCTCATCTCTGTGTGATGGCCCTAGCAATTAAGGATGTCATCTCTCATCCCCAAATTGTAGACAGGTGGGGGCAGTTGGATGACACTGGAGGAGACAGAAGATGGATAGCCCTGGGAGGTTCCTTTGTCCTATCGACGCAGACAAACTCGTCTCTCTGTCTCATTGTTTACATCACCTTCAATTTGGCCAGATGGACATCATGGGGGAAATTTCGTCTGGACCAGGATTCTTAAAACACCAGCAAAAAGAGCTGGCTCTTGGGGGAAAGGAGGATGGGGCCATTAAAAGTTGGGAGCTGGGGCCATTATGAAATGGCCAGGGCTGCATTGACACACAGGGGGATTTGTGCTCGATAATGGGAAATGTGAACACAGGTTAGTGCTGTGATTACAGCATCCTGAAGGGGATCCCTAAGAGGCCAGGGATAGATTAAAACTCACTCAAGCAAAGCTGGGGGAAGGGATGAAAGTCTCCCCCCTTCAGACTTTTGGAAGACACCTATAAGAGAAGAGATATTTTCCTCTGCAAGTTTTTAAGAATTGCCATTTTTGAATGCCACACTGGAAAATAGCAATACTTATACACATTTAGAACTTGGGTGAGCTTTACTGATTGGGTTTAATTATATGAAAGCCCAGAACAGAGATATTTGGAATATTCAATGGAGGATTTGCTGTTCTCTAGTATGGTAAGAGAACTGAGCATTTCATTTCTGGGGTACAATTTGGCAACATTTATCAAGAACCAAAGAAAATTCTGTAAAATCATAAAATCATGGAGTTGGAGAGATGTCTCAGTAGATAAGAGTCCTTGCTCTCTAAGATAGAAAACCTGAGTTTAAATACCTAGAAGAAAAAAATTACTGAGCATTAAATTCTAGCCCACAGAAACAGAGATGGCTATATCTCAAAGCTCAAGGGTCAGCCAACCTAGCCAAAGAAATTCTTCTGATTCAGTGAGAGACCCTGTCTCGTGGTAATAAGGTGAGCAATAATAAAAGACAGGCTGTATTCTGCTCTGGCCTCTGCATGGTATACACACATGGCACATACATATGTACAACACACACATACACAGAGAAAGGGGGAAGGAGGGAAGAAGGGGGAACCCCACACAAAAGCATGCAAATTTATATTCTGAGAAAACATTTAATGTGCATTCAAAGATGCGTATGTGAGAACATCTCTCTCTGGTCTGTGATGTGTGTGTGTGTATGTGTGTGTGTGTCTGTGTGCATATGCGTGTGTGCATGTGTGTGTGTATGCTAGTGAAAAAAAGGAGGGTACTTTCTTTAAAAATTAACTAACAGAGGAAATGGCAAAATCAATTATGTATTCCTACCGTGGTACTTAGTAAACCTTTAAATACAATATCATGTTTTCCAAACAAAGTTAATGACATGGGAGAATGATTATGGCATGCTAAGTAAAAATGCAGGTTACATTAGGAAAACAGATAGGATGCAATTCCAATTCAATACAGAGCCAAAAAGCTCAAATGGAAATAGACACAGCTGGTCAGTGGTTTTATCTACCTGTCAGGATTGTAGGTTATGTTTTATATTATGCGTAGTTTTTGATGTTTTCTATAGTGTCTATTTACTAATAGGTATTTATAAATGTATAAATAGGTGTTGCTGTGTTGCTATGTGTATGTGCACATAGGAACATGTGAGTGGGGTGTGCATGTTAGTTCCTTTTTCCTTTTTTTTTGCTTTTGTTTATGCACGTCATTCACTTAACATGCAATATATTTAACCATTCACTTCCTATGTATTAATAAATATGTGTATTATGTCCATATGCATTTACACACATGTACACAATGAAGGAGAGTCCTTCATGGGAGGACTGTGCTACTCAGCCCAGGATAGAAGCTCCGAACCCCTGGATTCCACCAGGCAAAGACTATATCCTCACAACTAAGCATTCTAACATGACCCTTAAGACTACAGACTGGCTTTGACTACAGAAATATAGTCAATGAATTTATAATGCCCAGATTTTGTTGCAAATAAAGGTTCTCCTGATCACATTTGATCCATAGCACACTCCAGCTGATGGAGGGTTAGCATCACCATAGTGTACTAAGAAGGCTGCTGTTACTCATATTTCGACTGCTGTGACAAAATCAGTTTCAAACAGAAGATACATTAGTGTTGTCTCATGGAACATGGTCAGTTGGCTCCCATGACTTGTAGATGGTGGTGAAGGGAACAAAGAAGTAGACACCCATGGGGACAAAGTCTGTAAAGTCTTGGCAGCTGGGAACAAAGCAAAGGACAGGAAGTACTCAAGGCCCCAGTATCCACTTCAAGGACAGGACTCATCCTGACTCAGTTGCTTCTCCTAGACCCCATCTATGAGTATTTTTACCCTTCTGAGCACATAGGAACATGTGAGTGGGAAACCATGTGACAAGCAAACCTCCAACTCAGAAACTCTGGAGGATACTTCAGAAGGAATTCCAGCCATGGTCAAATATTCAAAGATTTAGAATCTTAATTCTGGTTACTTTTAGCCCTACTACCTAATATAAGGCAATTAAGTTTTTCTAATTTTTAATTCCATTAAATACAAAAATAATACTAATCTTCCAAGATGATTTTTTTTAAGCCCATGATTTTTTTGAGGTCATAGAATCAAACATATGCCTTCCTTTTACAACCTCGCATTTTTCCTTTCAGGAATAGGGATGTCTAAGTATGTAATAATATGGCTTTGTGGAAAGTGTGCAGACATTTCCAGGCATTTGCCATGTGGGGCTTGCCCTCCCTCCAAACGCTGGGCAGTGACTTGATGTGTAGAGCCTGATCGTGGAAGGCTGCAGTGAACCATGCAAACCCCTCAAGTGCTCAGTGCTCAGTACAGACTCAAGAAATCCTTGGACTTCTTTTAAAAGTCTATACAAGTGATACAAAGGAAATAATAATCAGTAAAAGAAAGATCTGACTCTATTCTCAAACCTCCCCTCAAACTAATCTCTCTACCCATTTTGCAATATTTCTCCTTTCTGAGCCTTGGATGCTTAAGTTTTACAAATTCATAATCGTTATATTGATATGCTCCAGAGAGAGTTATTTTGTGATCAATTTCCTTCCCTAATTTATTTTTCTGCTCTTCCTCCCATATTACAGAATTTCTTTGTAATAATTAATTTTCAACCATTCTATGAGGCTCTGCAGCCAGACATTTTCATGCATTCTCTCTTATGAACAGAACCAAGTCATTGTTTAGATGGTAACTCTGGTCTCTCTTATGAAAAGTATCTCAGTGGAGACTCACCCAGAGAAGCATAAGGCACAGGTCTGAAGTTCCAGCTGCCCAGTAGACCAGAGCAGGAGTATCATAAACTCATTCGATGCCTGGATGACAGTGAGTTCAAGGCCAGCCTAGGCTAACTAGTGGGACTCTGTCTCAAAAAAAAAAAAAAAATTAGTTAAAAGGCAGCTGGGCACATAAATCAGATTGATAGAGGGTTTAAATATCACACATGAGGCCTTAGGTTCAACACCAAGTATGAGTGGCTGAAAGATCAATAAATACATGAATGAATGAATGAATGAATGAATGAATGAATGAATGAGTAAATAAATAAATACGCGGTCTCTGAAAATAGAGACATTCAAGTTCAATTCAGAGCCAAGTTCTAAACTCAGTCAAGTGATGTATATGAGAGATAGATATCCAGATACCTTTTCTCTTTTCTGTGCACTGAACTACACGATCGCAGCACCCAGCTATAATGCAGATGTGAGGATAGGATGTAATCACAAATAAAATGCTTAGCGTGGCCTAACATCAAGTAAGGGTTACATTACTGTCAATTACTCCCATTATTATCACTGTCATTAAATATATTAGATAAAGGCTTTTAATGACTACAGGAAGTGAGAGGGAGCCAACTCTATGTGGCCTGAACTGACCCTCAAATCAGACCAAGCCACAGCTTTTAGCTAAGGATGAGAAAGAGGGCATTTAAGGCTGTGCTCTTCACTGATGGTTAGGCTAACGAAGACGATATAGTTCCATGTATGTGCCCTGTCCACCTACAACAGAATGACGAACCTGTGAATTCTTACCTAAGATGAGGGTACAACTGCTTAAAATCAAAGCAACCTTTCCCACAGTTTGTAAGTGTTTGAGACTCACTTTCAAGTTTGGGGGTGGCTCTTCATAGATTAGAGGTAGGGAAGGGATTCCCACTGCCAAACTTCACTGGAGAAGCATGTTCTTGCAAGCCTCAGCAGACTTTCCTGATTTCAGGAGTTGAGGCTCAGATAAGCTTTGGACAAAACACCTGAGGCTGATGGGAGGTTTAATTGAAATGAGCCCGAGCTTAAATGTTTTATGAGGTACGCCCATTGCTAATTTCTTTGGCCAAGTTTTCCTATGCCTAGCTGTGAGTGACTGAAAAAGCCAAGACTTCCCTGTGATGCTGCAGTATGGCCTGACTACATCACTCTGCCAAACATCAGCCATCGCAAGTGTCCGAAGCACACAATGTGGACATGCACAGCCCTACAGCCCCCTCCCACGTCAGTGCAGGTCCATGGTTCCTGTACATTCCGTCTTGAAGTTCCAGAAGACTCTCAGTCTCCTTAGCCAAGTCCTCAAGGCTGGGACCAAATTCTCTCAAACATAATAACTCTGATGAGCAAGACCACACCTTGCCCAAGTACCTTGCCAATCTCCCGTGTGAACTGGGAATGAAACAGACTCGTCTTGTGAAAGAAAAAAAAAAAATTACCCAAGCTAGCCTGGCATGTCTGAGGCCCTAGCATCAAATCCCAGCACTGGAAATAAAATTGTTGCCTATTGGGCAACTTAAATAGGAAGCAGATGGCTTGCCATCTTTCAGGAGTTGAACAAGGCCTTCCCACACCAGTGTTCAAATCATCCTGGAGACATTCCTCCAATGACTTGAAACCTCTAGACTGAAAATTTCCAAATGTATTTGTTTGCTGTATCGAGAGAATCATTATACACGTGTGCCAGCAATGCCATTAAAAAACGCACATCAGAAACCTGATGCTGGGGCCATACTGATGAGCCTGAGCATTTTCAGGACATCTGTTGAACTAACAGTAAAGAACTGAAAGGCACAAGTTAGCTAGACGATAGTACCCTGAACTCCTATACAACGTATGTGCAATATGCAGAAAGCTCTAGAACAGTCACACCAGACAGAGAATATCCCATTAGCAGAATCTACCTGATGACTAGCTTCTCCTCTCCCCTCTTTCCCCCTCCCCTCTCCTCTCCTCCCATCCCTTCCCTCCCCTCTCCTGTCCTCCGCTCTCCATTCCTCCCCTCCCTTTCTCTCCCCTTTGCTCCTTCTCCTTTCTTCTCTTTGTGTATTCACGTTCATGTGTATGCTCATGTACATGTCTGTTTGTGCATGTGTTGGAGGCCATAGGATAATCTTGGGTCCTTTTCCTCAGGCACCCTTAGAATTTTAGTAGGGAGAGAGTTTCTCACCAGAAAATGTAATTCTCAGAAGCCCATTTTTCTCAGGATTTCTCAGGAAATGGGTCCAAAAGGAAGTCACTGAGGACTAGTGTGTTCTTAACGCTGATGCTCATATCTTAGGTGTATTGTCATGCAGTCTCCACATCAGCTCTGTATGTTGTGGGTGCTTTATAATCCTGCTGATATCTGGTGCATATGCAAAATTAGCTTTAACAATCTAAAAATGTCAAGTCTGAAATGTTTTAGTACCTGGAACTTTTTTGAACATTTACATGTACTTCAAGTGGGAATCCCATCATGTACCTGCTACCTCAGATGGCTTACAGTCAAAACACAGGTACATTTAACACACTTCCCAAAGTTCCATCAAAGAGAGATGTCTCAAAGTTGTTTATGAAACGTCGATGAGTATCATCTTTTTGCTTTTATGGTTCCTGCTCCTCAATACATTTTCTTATTCATAAGCAAGCATTTCAAAATCTGGAAATGTTCCAAAGTACTCCTGGTCCCAAACATTTCAAATTAGTGACACTTGCCCTATACTAGTTTCCATAAATGTGTTCTAATTCAAGGGGGAAAGAAGGCTGTGTCTACTAAAAGCCTATTTCTAACTAAAGGGAGGGCAGCGCATGTAGGTGATGAGTGGCTACATCACTGGGTTGATAGAGGATGTGCAAGCTGCTGGATTTAAGTATGGCTTGTAAATGTAAGGTCCAGACAAACGCGTGCATTGGCAGGTCCCTTTGTGCTGTGTGTGCCAATCAAACAATCCAACATTTTTCTCTCCCTCTCTCTCTTTCAGGGTGATGTTGACACATGTCAAACACATTAACATTCCTATTGAAATGACTCATTGGCTCAAAAGTTAGTGCACAAGCCCAGGAGGGTATGTAAGGAAAAGGCAGTGTAGATTGAGAAGATTGTGACCTACAGGCTTCTCTCACTCGCTCGCTCACCCTTCTCTCTCCCTCCTCCCCACCTCTCTCATTTATACCAAGCTTTTTGTTGTAGTAACTATAAGTCTATCTGAGACCCCCATGCTAGCATCTGAGCAGATGATTGATCTTCTCTGGCACACAGCATCAGCCCCTTCTGTTTCACAGCATATGGTGAACTACAGAATCTGCCTTGGCTATGTACGGCCTTAGTCCCATTATCTTATGCTTTCTCAAGGACGGGTTTATCCTCTTTAGGTTGGTATGAACATGTTAAGACTGGATGCTTGAGTCAAGTTTGAGTGATGGCCTCTTGCCCCTCAAAGTCTCCTCTCTAAACTGGTCTCCCCAATTCCCTTAAGAGATGTTACCACAAAAAGAAAATTGCACAGCTCTGGATGTCAGGCACCCAAGGTAGACCTCTGGCCTCCACACATGTGCATGTACACACACGCAGAGATACATGTACACATGTGAATACCCACACATGAACACACTTTTCACATACTTGACAATTGTTATTGATGTTAGTTATTTGATTTAGTTTGGATTTTAAAGGTATGTGGCTGTGTTGGGGGACAAAATAAGATGGAACCAGAATCTATAATTTGCAGCTAAATCTGACCCTGCTTGGAACAACAGGTTGAGCCTCTTCCATGTGGGGTCATCACAGAGCACACTGGATGTATGCTCCTCACTGTGGGTAGAACAGCCTCTCTCCAGAAAGTGATCTCATTGAGTGTCTGAGTCCCAGAGTCTACAGTTATGGTCACAATGGTATTAAGCTATATTCCCTGCATCAAAGTTCAAGGTCAACTTCTCATCTCTGTCATAGACCCTGTCCCAGGATGATAGAAAGTTGTCTTTCTTCACATTAACTTTCTTACACATATCACTATCACTCCTAACAAGTAGTCAGAATACCATTGTTTGTCACTCGGATGGTCCTCTGAGTCTGAGACACCACATGTTCTTTCTGAAGATTACCAACATCTGGATTTAGAGAGAGCCTTGCTCAGGACAATGCATGTTCTATTTTCTAAAATTTTATCCTATTAAATGGGATCTGCACTCACCTGGCTCTCTCCTTCTGCTTCAGATCTTTAAATAGACATTTGCCCACATTGACAAGGATAAAAGTGGCTCATAGGTACAGACCCACAGTGTCACTGGACAGAAGGGAGAGTGTCAGACCCTGCTTTCTAAAATGATTAATTACAGAAATGACTGTGGTTCGGACAAAACCACCATTGAAGTTAGCATATTTCTAAGACTTATAATCCAGCTCATGGACCCTTCTAGGTAATTTCCCAAGGATTCATCTTAGTCTATAATACATACAGAGGGCTATACTGGATATTTTCATCAGACAGAATGATTCAAAGTCATGAAAATTCTTAAAGATTTGATTTTTCTATATTTTTAACACCCGCCTAGATTTACTAGGCCTAAGTCTTAGTCCTGATGTATGTCACATTATTGTTGTTTAAGTTCAGTGGCTTTGCCAACACATTGTGACCCTGCTCCATAATGACGCACTGTGGCCATATGCCCCATCTCCACAAGTCCTGGGCTTGCCGCCCATGCTGTCCCCACCCCTGACTCCCACTCTATACACAGGGGCCTCAGCAGGCGTGACTTAATTCAGACCAGCTGCCTTCTTTCTGCTGCTTCAGATAATCAGAGCCACGGGTGCAGTGTGCTCGCTCAGCTGGGCTGCAGGAAAAGAAGCCCAATCTCAGATCCACCTAGCAAGACTGGAACGTTCTCTCATGGGACACTTGATCTGGCTTTTCAGTTCAAATCTGCTGAAAGTATTAATGTTGTGGTTTGTCTTGTCTGTTTACGACATCACCACTATCTATGGCATCTTTCCCAATAAGAGGTCATAAGGACCTTCCCTTGAACTCTAGTGTTTGCTACTTTGGGGGTGACCATCTACTTCTTGGAAACTACTGCTACCCCCAACAGTTAACTCCATATGTGCTGTGAAATTTAGACTGAGAACATTGGGGGAAAAAAATAAAACCTTGTACACTTTGTGGTGACATTTGGTAATCTTTACACCATGTAATAAAAGAGAAATAGATGGGAATTTTGAAAAATAGATTTCTGGTTGACCACAAGTAGAGAGAATGTTGTTAGAAACTCCAACTCTCCCTGAGATTCTCTGCCAGGCTGTCAGTTGTGTTGTCTGACTGTGTTTCTTCTCTGGGGTGTCTGTGAATGTCTGTCTGATCACAGGACCTCTGTTCTTTTTCTGACACCATTCTGTATCCTCTTTAGCTGAGTAGATACCAGATATCCAACCCCTGGTTCTGCCATGCGTGACCCAGGGCAGTTCTGAATGCTACTGTCAGTTCACCTAGACAAGCAGCTAAAACCAACAGTTTCAACAAACCTTACCCCCTTTCCACTCTCTCTACTTTCTTTCCCCTCTCTCATTCTACTCTCCTTACCACATCTCTTTCTCCCTTTCTTACTGTCTCCCTCATCCTTCTCTCTCTTTCCTTCTCTCTTCTTTCACTTCCTCCCCTCCCTCCCTCCTTTCCTTCCTTCTCTCTTCCTTTCTTTCCTTCATCTGTGCCTTTATTTCATCTCAGAATCACTTTGATCTTAGCTGACTGAGTGCACCATCACTGCTTACCGAAGCATACAAATAGTAATCTTCATCCAGTACTAATAGGTTCTTTTCTAAGCGCCTTCTTTCTCTCTCTGCTGTCGAGAGTCACACTTCATTTTTATTCCTAATAGCCCGACCCACTGCTGGAGAAAGCCTGGACCATCTCCACATTATTGTCCCTCTTTCCTAAAAATCCCTAATACCAAAAGCCTCATTAAGAAGAATGATCATTCCCTTTAGTGGATGATTACTATCCTTGCCTAATCACATCAAAGATCCCCTTAAAATCTAGAAAACCTCCTGGTTTTTCTGATAAGTCCTACAATATCTGTGTTCTTAAGAAACCTCTTAGCCTTAAATGACAACATTATGGCTTCTGATCAGGAACTTAAATACCACTCCCTGATTCCTCAATGAGGAAGGAAAACTCCAAGTCTCACAGATTTTTGAGGAATGTTTGGAGTTCTACCTTCTCATGCGTCTCTATGGCATTCTGGGTTTCATGCTTTCTCTCTGCCATTAGCCTGGGTACAGAATGGGGCTTTTACTAGTTGACGCAAAGCCTCCACCACATGGAACCTTATAATCATTTTGGTATAATTTTATTCGGGGTGTGTACTGGAGATGACTACATTGATTTGTAAGCTCTGCTCCATCTTGTTCATTCCTTCTTCCCTCCCTCCTTCCCTCCCTCCATCCTCCTTATCCCCACCCCCTTTCCTCTGCTACAATAAACACATTCCTCTCTCTGCTCCCTACAAAGTGGAGTGTTCCTCTCAGGCTCTTGGGACCCCGGTCTACACTGAAGAGTCCTGTGAGGTGTTTTCTATGTGTCTTCTTTCCCAGGAGACAGTCTGGTAAATTTCTTTTCCATTATGGAGTTAAATCTAATTACTTTTGATTTAATTGCACTTATCTTGGTAGGCACAATATTCTTTGATGGAAAAGCTAGGAGAAGAAATAAATAAAAACATAAAGGTGAAGCATGGGGTGGCAAAAAAGAGGTAGGGAAGGGAGAAAGAAGAATAGAAGAAATTCTTATTCATAGTTTAGGGGTTTCCTCCTGAACTGTTTATAAACTTCCCTAGGAGCAGATGCTCCTGGGCATGTCTGTGGAAAGCTGACATTTGCAGAGTTTTCTTCTGAGGCACTGACCTGAGATAACCAATAGAGGTACACTTTGTACCCCTGTCCTTAATCTGTTAGCAACCATTACAATCTCACTTTGAAAGCTCTTCCAGGACATACCCAAACCTGGAGGAGTTGGTAACATCATACACTACTGAGCTTAGACAAATCAGGCAGCAAGTATTATTATTTTTCTTTGGTCCGTTTACAGAACCTACACTGAGATCATTCTGTTAGTTTTGGTCCAAGAATCTGAAGTCATCTGAAGTAGCACCAGTATTGGACAATAGCATTAGAACACCAAGGTTTACTTTGTTGGCTCCCCATAGGAGGCCTTACCCTCTCTGAGGAGTGGCTGGGGGAGGGAAGGAGGTGAGGAGGAAGTAGGAGGAGGGAAGGGAGGGGGAGCTGTAGTTGGTATGTAAAATAAGTAAGTAAATTAAATAAATAAAATAGGAGACTGAAAAGAAACAACACCAAGGTCCTTTTCAAAGCCAATCTAAATTTGTAAGAAATATACATACTATGTTGCCCAGTGTCTCATGCAGGAGAGCATTGGCTGAGTTACTGAGACAGTACTAGGCCTCTTTGAAAGATATTGTCACTGATATAATGTTAGAGGATTCTTAGTACATTCTTCTTGCGGCCAAAATGGATAATGACTTATCAGTTGGAGTCACAAACGAGCACCCCATCATGTGACATTCAGTGTATTACAGGAATACATTACCTACAAAGAAAGCACCTAATCCAGGGTGAGGCAGGAGGCAAAGGCCAGCCAATGGGCTGTTTGTAAAGCCACTGTCTTAAGTGTGGCCCATGACCCAGGCTCCACTTCTGGTCCTTGGGCGTCATTCAGACAACCCTCCCCTTTCTCTTCATGTTTGCTATAGGGATAACACTTCCCCTTTTTCATTCTATAACAATGCAAAACTAGAGCAGATCCTAAAAGCAGCCAGAGCTCACTGGTCTGATCCCCAGAATAGAGACTGTACCCATAAATCTTGGAACAACTATATTACAGGTGAACATGACTAAAAAGAGAAACAGTAAACACATGCATGAAATTAGTCTCATATGCACTGTGCACAGTTTAAAGAGCCCCTTGAAGTTGGTGGGTCCTGAGCTACCATGTTACTGCTTGACTCAGAGCCGACTCTGATTCCATGCCTTTCTTATACATTATCCTCCTGGTGTCTTGGTTTGGTATCCCCAACTCCCAAATTTCAATAGTATCTCTCGTCATGTGTTATATTAGACTCAAACTCAATATGTATAATGAAAATGACCTTGACCTCCTGATTCTCTTGTTTCTACCTCCTGAGTTGTAGGTTTCCAGACCTGTACCACTGTTCCCAGTTTACTGTGTGCTAGAAACCAACCCAAGACATCCTGCATGCTTAGCAAGGGGTCTATCAACAATAGTTCCCAGTCCCCAATCCTTGTTTTTCTACTCTTGATTTTTATTTAGAGCTGACAATTAACTATCCCAGACTCTTCAGAGTCCATCAAATGAGAAAATATTTACAGTCAGAAAGTAAATTCTTCTGAGGGAAATCTGAAACTTCTACCATGTGCCCTTTCTAAAATGTGGCCATTTGTCCATAATTCTCTTCAATTTTCTCATTTCTTTCAAGGTCCCTGGAAGCCAATCAAGAATCTTGAAAGACATTCACTTATCTAAGTTAATAAAGGTGTACATTATTTTTTGCATAAGACAAAAGCTTAATGTTTTCTTTGGGTCCAACCAATACTGTTTCACAAAGTCAGAACCTAATGGAAAGTTCTATATAAAAGACTTATACAAAGGTCAGTCCTCTTTGTATCCATAGCTGGGTCTGCTGGTACTAAAAACAAGTTTGGGCAGGATCTGTCTACAGGATCTGGCTAACTCAGAGGCCACTGTGCTGGTGATGTCATCATATTTCATGGAGATAATTGATTTTCAAAATACCAAGAAACATCATCATATCAAAAAGACACTTATTTATCATCTCAAAGTTCATTGCACATATTACACATATATTTGTAATCACAGGGACAGATAATAAAACACATTTGGTGTGAACTAGGTTTGGGCACTGATTCATGACAGTTACACTGTCATGGAAGCAGAATCATAGGCCGTCTGGAGAAATCTTCAAACTGGGTTGTTGTATTGTCTGTTAGTAAATGTAACTTAACCTTCTGTAGTAATCCTGAGGTCAAAGGAAAAAGCTCACAGTGTGCATGCTGCCATGACATGGGCCTTCCGTTCTCTTGCCAAGGCTATGGACTGTGCTCCAAAGGTTTCCATCACAGTGTTTAATGCACCTTGGGAACCTTCCTTTCATGTCAGCGGTAGTCTAACATGACATATCTGCAATTAAAGGGTGATGTCAGTTGACACAATGCCACAGATCCCAGTTAAACATTGTTCCTTAGAAAATAAGGGCAGGATTGAATTCTGAAAAACGTTGGTAGTGGTCCAGGGGCTGAGTCATTTGGCTCTCTCTAGGCGTCTCCGCTAGCTGGGACTTGTCAAGAAACACAAGTTCCCTTCACACATGGAAACAAGAGAGCAAAAAACAGGAATAACACAGATTTTAAAATAATACAATGCTCTAAGGATGCAAAGATTCCCTTTCAATTCATGTCAGTTCCTATCTGTGGCTTTCAGAGGAACAACTCTGCCAGATGAGAAAGGCAGGAGCTGAACCTTTGTGTTCTTTCAACACAGAACACATCACTTAGGTTCTTGGGCTTTTCTCTTCCTGGATCTTACAAAAGAGCTGGAGAGTGAAAGATCAGATCTACTCTAACTTGTGATTGCTCCTCATCTTCACTGCAGTACTTGGAATCTGTCAGATACATATTCAACAATACCATCATGAGAACTTAAAGATTGAGTCAATGGCTCCCTATACAGCTTAGTGTGGTTAAAATTTTAGATATAACAGAACATAGCCATCCTTTTAGAGAGAGAATGTTGTGTCCTGCTACTGTTATAAAGGAGCACAAACTTTAAGCCTTAAGGCTCACACAATTGCTTTATAGTAGAGTCTTACCATGGGTCTCACTCAGCTAAGGTCAAAGCTTTAGTAAGACTATATTCTTTGGAAGTCTCTAGAGGAAGAATTCTTTCTTCAAATTGCAGAGGCCACTTGGGTCCCTGGCACACTGGCCCTCCCTGCATCTCCACATCTAACAGGGATGGCATAAGTCCTTCTTGGATCACGTCATTCTGATGTTACCTTCGGCTTCCCTCTCCCACTGTCAATGACCTCTGTAATTCTGTTGAACTCACTGGATAATTGAGGATAATCTTTCTATGTTAAAGCCAGCTGATTAACAGCTTTAATTATACCTGAGGATTTTATACTTCTTTGCCATGTGAGGCAATACCGTCACAGGGTCCAGGACTTAGGGCACAGGATTTTTGGATGAATACTATTCTATCAAAGATATTTCAAATCTATCCTGTGAAACCAGTCAGATGTACTAAGTGGCAAATGTGAATGTATACTTTGCCTTTTGCTTTTCCATAAGAGAAAAACAGCTGAAGCCTCTTCATACAGAAATTCCAAGAGGGAATGTGGACACATGAGCAGGAGGAGAAAGGTGGTTTTCTTATAATGCCTTTTGATTATGAGCCAAAGATTCTTAACTAAAAATTTGCTGAAAGTACTGCTATAAACAGACGACTATTAAAGTTAAATACTCATCAAGTTAAGTTAAATTCAATTTAACTTAAATATTTATTAGGAGTGAAAGCAAACATAAACGTTGAAAACTCAAATCCTTATTTCTTAAGTGTCTCATTTTACAACAATGTATTTCTGGCTGTTGGGAGGCAATTTCCTTGGTTTTATTAACAGCCAGAAGAAGGGTTTCTAACTCAAAGCTGGAGTATCTAGAACCAAGAAAGTCAGGGGAAAATAAAATACAAACTCAGAAAACTCTGCTGCCAAAGAGCTGAAAGAAGTCAGAAAAAGTTGGACACCTCATCAAATTCAGGTAATCAGGCCCATTGAACCATCTAGGTGCTCAAATAAGTGGCACCATACATTCAAAAGCTTTAGTTACTGCTGAGCTTATATATGGCATCATTTGGTGTTTCAAGGATGCAGCCATCTTGAAAGAAGAAAGACAGTTGACTCCTATTGTGAAGTGTATGTTTCTATAGAGTTAGACAACATAAGTGTAAGTATTTAAAACAATAAAGCTGTTTGTGGTTTGTGTGACACTGGGTTCATCTACTCCTATTAAGCACACACTGGAAAGAAGGCCTTAAAGATCCATTAATATTTTTCAAATTCCAAATAGACCTACATTTAAATCTTGGAAGACAGTAATATTTGGTTTCTGTCCCCATCTGGCCAGAGGTCCAGACCCACAGACTGGCAGTCTCAGGCACCTAGCCACCCACCACTGCTTAGGCCCCCCCAAAATGACACAGACGCTTATATTAATTACATCCTGTTTGGTCTATGTCATCTTAACTCAACCCATTTCCATTAATCTGTCCTGCCACATGGCCTATGGCTCACCCGTGCTCCTTTACACTAAGTTGCTTCCTTGGGTGCCTGGTTGGATCTCTCTCTCACTCTGCCCTCCTTCTACCTATGCTCCAATTTCTGCCTACTGCTACGGTGTCTGCCAAGGGCCAAGACAGTTCCTTTATTCAAATGATGATATTCACATCAAACAGAAAGACATTCCCATATGTGTATTTATCTAAGAAGTAGTAGTAAAATGCAGTACACATCCTCAGACATTTGTTCCCATTTTGACAGAGGTATACCAACTCCAACTGGCCCTTAAGCAAATTCTCTGTTATTCTTAAGTCTAAGGATATAATGAATCTAGCTAGCCATAGGATAATGGAAATGAAGTATGGACCATGGAATGTGAGGAAGAGTAAGCTGGACAGAATCTAGTAGGCTCCTCCTGGTACACTCTGGAACTCACAAACTCAGCTAGGAAAACCGGTCCCTTCTCAGGATGGAGCCTCATACAAGAGTCAAGATGCTGATTTATTTTCAAAACTCCATGTGTCCTCTCCTCTCCCAAGCGAATAGACATTTATCCTGGGGATTCCAGGAACAATGTTTTGCCATATCATTAGTTTTGAATTTTATAATATAATCTGACAATACCAATTTTGACTTCACAGTTTGCAAAATTTGTGCCTGTAAAGCTATCATTTAAAAATAATTTCCTGTTTTAGGAAATCTTTCACTAGTCATTAAAATAGAGAAGTAAAATTTAAATTTCATTTTTAAAATTGGGGCTGTGTGCTATGGCATGTTTGTTGAGGTCAGAATATGGTTCATGAGAGTCTGATCTCTCCTACCTACCATGTGGAATCCTGTTTGGTGACAAGCACATTTATCTACTGAGAGACCTTGGGGGCCACTGTTATTTATGTTAACATCTAATTGTCTCCCCATCAGTTTTTGAAGTTCTCTTTTCCATTTATGAATCTGAGTAGGTTTTTTTTTTTTTTAACTGATGTATCGTGATTATATCATTTTATTCCTGGAGCATCAATTCTATTCCACCCACCTGTCTATCTATCAGTACCACACCGTATCGTATGTGTGAGTCCTCAAATTTTGCTATTCCTTGACCAGATTTTCTATATTTGGGGTCTTCTGTATTTCTGCTTGAGTTTTATGGTCAGCTTGTCTATTTGCCTTTGGAGAGTTGGTGGTAGTTTAGTTTCCTCATGTTGAGGTTGGCAAGTGTCTGAGATGAAGCGCTTTGTGAGGCATGGCTCTTTCTTGGCTGAGTAGTTAAGCAGACATTAATTGCAGCAGAAATTTCTCTCTGCTTTTGGTTTCATGGCGTTGGCTACATTGTGACAAAAGCAGCCTTGAGCAAGGAAAAATTGTTGCTAAGACTAAAATGGGTTACAGTTATCACAGCATTCATCCCTCCTGCCTAAACCAACTTAAACCATTGTAAATCTCCTAACGTAAATATGTTCTTTCTGTTGTCACCTTACTCTATAATGCTTTCTCAATATCTTACCCTCTGTGCACACCAGCACTTCTTCCTTATAAAGTTCATTTCTCACCCTGCCACTCTGAAGAAGCTTCCTATCTTTAAGTAAAACAAGGAAAAACTCAACCAAGGAGACACACTGCTATTCTCTTTCCCAGATCTATGACTTCACTGGGTGTTGCCTCTTTTTTCAGGGTTTTTCCCACAATCTAGAACATTCTAACCACATCTCCCCTGTCCCTGAGAAATGCTAGACTTGTTTTCTTCAAAAGGGTCATCAGGACAAGTTGAAGTGGTTGGACCTTGATCTGCTAATTAAAGAAGAACAAAGACATGGTCTTGTGCACAAGGCAAGTCAGTCACGCATGAGAGATAGTCTGGGCAAAGGTTGCATTGCAAGAGCTTGGACTCAAAGCAGGATATCACAGAAGAGCTTGGTGTCTGAATGCAAAGTCTAATGTGACCTCCACTTTCCCTTCAGAGGCACATTTATGTTTGTATAAGCGTGGGATATTCGCAGATACCCAGGGCCCTTCCTTTTTTTTCACACAGAAGCAGAGTAACACCCTTAACTCAATACCATTTTCTCTTTTATTCTCCTCCCATTGAAATGAAATGGAAGCAAAATGGAAAAGCCTGGGGTCATCATCCTTGATGCTCCAGGAGACTTTACAGACCTCTCACCACAAATATTTATTGATGACTAAGTGTGTTTATCAGGAGTGAGTCATCTAATCCTTGAATTGGAATGTGTGTGTGTGTGTGTGTGTGTGTGTGTGTGTGTGTGTGTGTGTGTGTGTTAGGTTGTCAATACAGAATTGCAAATAATCCCTTTTGTTTATATACATGAGTGTCACTACTTGTATCAAGAGGAAGGTCTTCCAGTGTGTTTATATGCACATGTGCATATGTATGTACAGATGTGCATATGTATTTATGTATGTGCTGGTGAAGATGTACATGTGTACACATGCATGTGATGGTGAAAATACACACTCACTGACATATGATTTCTCACCTACCTGGAGCATGCTGCGGAGGCAAGGCTGACTGGCCAGTGACTGAGTTTACAAAGTCAGGCTTTCTTTTGGGTTCTAAGATTCTTATATAGGTCCTCGTGCTTACAAAGCAAAAACTTTCCACTAAATTACATACCCAGCCCTGTTTCTTTTGAATCTAAAATATTCTTAGAGCTTACTTTTAGCAACAGAAATAATCTTGGGTCTTGGGAAGCCTGTGAGATCTTCCACGTTTATCATTTCAGAAGTCAGCTATCACTGAAGAAGTCTCAGGTTAGACTACCAAATATAAGAAAAAGAAGCAGTAAGAGAAGCACTTCAATTTATTTGGAAAAGGTGTGTTGTGTTGTTTAGCCTCCTATGAAAGCAAGGCCTTTATTCTGCAGTCAGAGTGGATCAACTGTGTGCATACGGTGAGACACTGCCTTGCAATCATATCTGTGTTCTATGAACAACTTCCAGAAACATCTCTCAACAACAGGTTCAAGAAACTTTCAAAATCTCTCCATTTTCAGAGTGAGAAACATGTTGTTTTATAGAGTATCATGAAACCAGGCGGAGTCCAGTCTGATGCTCTGCACTCCTGTGTGAACCCTTCTTAGTGTGGGGGATGCATTTCCTTGGGATACAGATAATGCATTTAGCTACTATGTACATTATACTATAAATTGTCAGCAGACTCCTGCAGAGCTGCCAAATTAGTCCAGGTCTCACCTACATTCCACTCTGTCTCACGCTAATCACACAGTTAAAAGACTAGTTGGGCTCGTTAACTCCCCCAGGTCTCCTGGGTAAATGTCAGCAGGGTGTGAAATGGGACCCTTGTGAATGAGTTACTCTACAGTCAGTTCATTCCAGCCAAGAAGAATGGGCTATCTGGGGACACTCAGGCTTCCTGACATGTTGACTCCTTTCACACTCATCCATTCATTCATTGCACAAAGGCCTAACACTCACCAGGCACAGGCCTTTCAAAATAGCTTTAAACACATCAACATCCATCTTCAACAAGCCTCCAAAACTAAGTCTGGTTCTCCCCCTACCATAACAGTCAAAGACACGTAGTCGCTGAAGCAAACATACAGAAAACAAACAAATCCAGCAAGGCATTCTTATTTTATTTTACTTATTTTACGTTTTGAGTAAGCTTCTCCTCTGGGTCAGATTAGCCTTTAATTGAATATGAAACTGAGGCTGGTACTACTTCCTGAATGATAAGATGGCAGGCGTCCATTCTGTGGCCACAGTCAGCTCGATCTTCTTGGACTAGCAGTCTACTGCCTTAACAGTCTGTCTGCCTCATCCTATAAGTTTTCATTGTTTAAAGACCTCATTGTCATTAGCCTGACAATCAAACATTTCCATACGTACAGAAGATACCACTTACTAAAGCCTCACATGCATTGTAGTCTATGTACCTCTTTAAAATGTTATACACAATTTTAAGACATTGTGAGAAAGAAAAATTAGGGAAAGGGTCATAAAAATAAATCTTCTTTATTGGATTATGGCTAAGAAGGAGGTTTCTTCCTGAGGAAACAAATAATTACTGGCCACGAGTTTTGGAAACATTGACATCTGGTTGAGAAGTACTTCTACACAAATAATAATGAAGAAAAGCATAGAGGTGGAAAGTTCTCCATAGGAATCCTTTAATATGCTCTCTATCACTTCTCCATCCCCACTCTTGGGGTGTGTTTGGAGCCTCTTCCCTCATTATCTCCTTCTTAGGCAGGTCTTTGGAAACGCACATAAAACCCAGATATATGCAATGAAGAGCAATGAATCTTTTAGGTTATTATGACCTCCAAACATGTATCATTATAAATTTTGACTCTATAATCCTTAACAACACTTATAATTTCTCTTATAAAACCTATACAAGCACAATGATATGCAAATATTTTATGTATCCTATAAAGCATAAAATCAAGCATTAAAGAACATTAATACAGTGTTATTATTCCCAACTGTTCATGTGGAGGCCACATGTTTCCCCTTGGGATACTTGATTTAGGTGAAAGGGCACAAAAAACAAAATGATGGCCCCCAACTGGAGATATGAAATGCAGTTTCATATCATACAGAAAACAAACAAATCCAGCAAGGCATTCTTATTTTATTTTACTTATTTTACGTTTTGAGTAAGCTTCTCCTCTGGGTCAGATTAGCCTTTAATTGAATATGAAACTGAGGCTGGTACTACTTCCTGAATGATAAGATGGCAGGCGTCCATTCTGTGGCCACAGTCAGCTCGATCTTCTTGGACTAGCAGATCTCTGGGGAGGATGTCAGATGAGGTGACCCAGAAGTCAGTGGGACAGACAAAATGAGGAAAGGGGATCTTGTTCAAAGACATGTCAGATAGAGATGGGGTCTAGGCACCAAGAGAAAAACAACGGAAGAGATAAAGCTGAACAGTGATGTAGAATGTCTTTCTGTATGCTGTGAATATCAATCTTTAAATAAAAGAGTTGTTTTGGCCCATGACAGGCACCATAGAATAAGTAGGCAGGGAATCAGAATATGTAGGAAAGAAAAGGCAGAGTTGGAGACAGATTAAGCCAGCTACCCAAAGAAGAAACATGTAAGGAGCACAAGTGAGCCACAGGCCATGTGGCAGACAGATTAATGAAAATGGGTTAAGATGACATAGCTAGCTAACAATGTGCCTAAGCTGTAGGCCAAACAGCATGAACTTAATATAAGCATCTGAATCATTTTTGAGGGGCCAAAGCAGCTATAGGTAACTAAGGGGTCTTGGGTGGCAGGTTGGAGTCTGGACCTCTGGCTGCCTGGGGCCAGGAAGCCTTATTGTGACAGAACAGTCTGTGCAAAGTCCTACACCATGAAGTTCAGGCTCCACCCAATGGGCCACAAAAAGCCTACAGAGGGGAATAACATCCAATCTCTCCACAGCCACTCAAGTTCTCATAGGTCCAGAATTTTCACTAGACGGTGCATGTTCTTCTGGAAAATGTCTTTAACATGATCCAAGCTCTAGAATATTCTTTCTTTTCTATGTTTGCATACATTAGTATACATACTCTCATCTCAGCATGAGCAAAATAAAGATTCAGCCTTCCAGAAGATTCACTTCCTGGTACAAATTCACTCATTCATTCAACACACCTTGTTTATGAAACACCTATTATTTGCCAGGCACAGTGTTTGTGTTGGGTAGAGAGCATGAACAGAATATCATGGTGCTCAGTGGTGAGGGTAAAAAATATTGCAAATAATGAGCTAGTTCATTCATAATCATGGGGTATAAATAACTGGGGTGAACTATGAGAACACCAATGAGCACCACCCTTAAATGGGGTCAGAAAGGCATGAACAAGGGACAGTCACCAGCCTCTGAAAGGTTTGACAAGAGTAGTTCATGCTATGAGAATGTCACAAGCATTGTGCTTGGTAAATTGAAAAGGGGACTTGGAAGGTTAAGTAGCTAAAGATGGCCTTGTACTGTGGACAGGGACCTAATGGTGCTGCTCATATAAGGTAAGCCAAGGAGCAATGGTATCCCATTTTGCTTTCTGTTGTTGTGATAAATATCATAAACCAAAGTAACTTATGGAGAAAGGATTTATTTCATGTTACATCTTTACAGTCCCTTGTGAAAGAAAGTCAGAGCAGATACTCAAGATAAGAACCTAGAAGCAGAGGCCATGGAGTGGTGCTACTTGCTGGCGTGTTCCCCATGGCTTGCTCAGTCTGCTTTCTTATATGAATCAGAACCACCAGTCCAGCCATCTTATTCCCCATAGTGGCTGGGCCTATCTATGTCAACCGATAATCAAGAAAATGCCTCATAGTCTTGATTTCAGGTAATCTGATGAAAATAATCCTTAGAGAGTAAAGTTCCCTCTTCCCAGATAACTCTAACTTGTGTTGTTGATAAAAATTAAAATAAAAATGGGGCTGAACAAAGACTGTGTTTTACAGAGTTATTCTGGCCACCAGGAAGTTTGGTAAACACCATAGTTGGTCTTCAATGGAGGGAGCTGGATTGGAAAGGGGGGAGGTTACTGGTAAGGAAAGATACAACCAGACATTTGAGTGGTTACACTGCTAGGATTTGGTGATTATTTGGGAATGATTTGGATACTAAGTTCCTCATGTCTCCAGAATAGTTCACTGAACAAATATTGAAAGAGTCTCTAGGGAGCAGAGGGAAAACATCTCATGTCTGGGCAATGTCAGAATTTCTTGCAAAGAAGATAGGTCAGAGGACCTGGAATGTTCTTGAGTCCAAACTCAAAAGGTGACCTATTGCATTTCTCTCTGCCTCCAATAAATGGATACAAGCCTGATGCTGCCTTCCAAAAGAGCATGGAGCTATTAAAAGCCTTAATGAAATCTGGAAGTGTGGTATTGATCAGGGGTGTTTTCTTCCAGTCACCACTGGGCCCTAGAGTGACTCAGAGAGCCCAGTGCAGACATGAATCATCATTTATCCCCTACTATTGTCTGTAAAGAGGAGACTCACCCAGCAGCTTGGAGGACCACCTGGGAAATGGGTGGGGTGGACTCCAGTTGATTACTCAAACTAGACCACCCCTTCATGGGAACTGTCCCCACAATACTCTTCAGCTGGATCTAGCTCTAAGCTTTGCTTCGTCTCTGTTTAATTCTCCATGGTTCTTTGATTCTTAAGTGAATGTTGATACCACAGGTTCCCTCAAACAACAAAGTAGCATGGGTTAATCCAAAAAGCTCACAGTAAGCTAAGTTTTCACATTAGGGACTTTTGTGAGTGACTCAGAGTAATGCTTCAACATGAACAGTGTTACCTCAGTTATTAACAGGAGAGATAAAGATTGAAGATAACAAGAGATTCATCCCCAAGTATTATCACTAACCAGTGGCAGAAGCAAGGATATCCCAGATTGTGAAATAAATTATGTATTTTTATGGCACATCTAAATGTTGAGCAAAGATCTACTTGGTGTGTAAGAGATTATCTGTACAGCTTTCCTCCTGAGTCCCCAGGAGGCACAGCAAGAAGGTTAAAAGGCAAGCCATCAGAACTCCCATGAGACTCCTCCATGATCCTCAGAGTGGAGAGAGCCCAGATAGGAAGATCCAGGGTTTGAAGTCAGGCATCATGGATCCTCTTATTGCCCTGGATTCGCTTCAGTAAGGTATCTTTTCACTGTATAACTTTGCACATGCCATCATTAGAAGACCACAGTTCTTAAACTAGCATGAAATCATTTAGTGTGAATTAGGAATGACAGATAAAGAAGAATGACACCCAGATCCAACTGACTCTACTCATTCTCATGTGTCATTCATGTGTGTTTCCAAAAACAGAGCCCAGAACCTTGGGTACCTGTTAAGTAATTATCCATGATCTACAATGCATGGCTTAAGCCTTCTGTGCCTTGCTGGTAAAATGATTTAATCACTTCCATGAGGCATTCCATGGGGATTTCTTTTTATAAAATACAACTCTTTGAGGTTTTCAATAATCTTTGTAACTGTCCCCTTTCCAAGAGAAGAAGTTGAAGGGAGAGAAAGGAACATGCATGGGTTTTCTTCTCAATCCTGAAGAAGCTCTTACTGAAGACACATTTTCTAAGGATGAATCCCAGAAGGTGCTGCGCTAGAACTCAGTGTGGTGGAAGACATGAATACGATAGAGCCAGTGCTCCAGCGAGAGAGACTTTGCTGGAGAGTGAAAGGGAAAATCCAGTTCTTTGTTGACTTGTTTTGTTTTTTACAGTTTGCCTACGCCTCACCCATAACATGCTGCAGGCCACCCACAAGAAGCATTTTAGACCATTGGCCTAATGGGAAATCCTTTCCCAGAATGATGAATTGGACACTAGGACTCTTATATATCCAAGTATCTGAAATCCAGATAAACAGAAATGTAAAAAGTAATGGTCTCCACCCAACTCTGGGGACATGGGGTTGATGAATGGCAGAGACAAACTTCAGGGGTGGGATCCAAGTATGACATGAGGGAAGAGATGTGGTAGAATGAGAAAGCAAGGGGAAGAGTGGATAAGCAGGAGAATCAAGGGTGGTGAGGGAAAAGATGGAATATGTGCATTATGAAAAAAATGTGCAGGTTTGTGCAGCCTGGCATCAAGTATAAGGACTATAAGGACTGTGTTTTGCTGATTTCCTGATCAATACTGCCCAGCATCATGTTGACACACAGTGGGAACTTAGTTAATACTGAATGAATCAGTCACTACTTATGGCAGAAAGATGGTCGCCTTGTTTGATCCATGGATTTTGCTCTCCTGTGTCACACATGGATCTTGGCACTTGCACAACAGATCTTAGGAGATAGGTTGGTGGGTAGACAGGAGAGCCCAGCACCTAATCTCTACAGGCTAGAAGGAGAGGGTGGGGTGAGAGTCATTTTAACTCTTGGTATAACAGCACAGAGATATTCACAGGTGGCACTGTGTGCTCATTCTTGTGTGCATTGGGGCAGGTAAAATAAGGCGAAAATTCTCTGTCAAAGGGAGCCAAGCCCTCCTGGAGGTTCTTCATCCTACTGCTGAGACAGACAATGTGAATTTTCATCTTCCTTCGCTAACCTTCCCAAATATCCAGTTTCTAGAGGAGGACTCTGGTTTATCAGTTTGGCCTCACTGATGTGTGCTTGCAATTACTGCTGAGGATGCCCCTTGGATTGGAGTCAGTAGAGTGGGAATATCGTAGAGTCCTTAGCTAGGTACCAATGTGGATAAGACCTGGAAGAGATGTTCCCTCTATGTCAATCAAGAGATTCACAATGTGTTTAAGATCAATAAGCTGCCGAGTTACAGTTTTTCTGGGCTTTTACCTCGCTCTGTAAAGCCATGGGCATTCAGCCGCAGTGGCATTAGATTTGAAGTGGTGATCATGGTGGTGGCACCAGTGGTGATGAGGAAGATAGTGATGAGCAGTTATGCTCTTTTATCACAGTGCTAGCACATTTGTAAAGACATTGAGATTCAAAGATATTAAGTAATTCTCCCAAAGTCATACAGTTTGTTTATGAGTCTGTTAAACTAGTGCAGAAAACTCAAATAATATTCACTACCCTCCTGAAACGGAGGCTCATGGGGATTGGAAGGTGAAAGGTAATGGAGTAAGTTTGAGGAAATGAGGGCTTGGAGATAGCTCAGCGAGTAATGTACTTGCACAAACAGGGTGACCTATGTTCAGTCCCCCAGAAACACCACGAAAGCCGAGTGTGGTGGCACATGCCTATAGCCCAGCACTAGAAGCATGGTAACAGAAGTCTTCAGAAGATTTCTCCCAGCCATACTAAATGAAACAGTGAGCTCGAGGTTCAGTTAGAGGACCTACCTCATTAATGATAACGGTGATGGCAGTGATGATGATGATGAAAATGATAACAAGGGGGAGGAAGAGGAAAAGAATAAGATGGCTAAGTGGGTAAGAGTGCTTGCCACCAAGCATAGTGGTCTGAATTTCACCCAGTGTCCCACATAGTGGAAGGAGAGCAGATCCTGCAAGTTGGCCTCTGATCTCCACACATGTGCATATATTATCTGTCTACCTACCTATCAATCTATCTAAATGAATAAATGAAATAACAAAAATAGTAAGTAGGGGAACTATTGAAGAAAATAATCAAAGTCAACCAATAGGCTCCACATACACAGGCGAGCCTACCTTCCCATGTGCACATGTGTGTACACATACATACCCTGAGTTTTGGGCATATACACTAAAAATAAAAGAGAACACGTTTTCTTTCTGCTTGAGAAACATTATTCCATATGACACTAACCATTTCTACAAGAGCTAGACAGGTCCTGGGGCTTTACAGCCATCTTCCCAGGAGTGACTTGAAAGCTTCTCAGGAGCAATTTGAAGTCCTATATTGCTCAGATTTCAGGGTGCTAATATTCCCTCTCAGGGAGAGAAGCAGGGAGCAAGTCCGACCAGAGAATTAGCTTGGGAAGTCAGGCTAGGAGTGAATCATGGCCTTTTAATATCAGTTTTCACCTCTTATTGATTCGTTTTATCTTCCTCTTCGAGAAGACTAGCATCCCTGCAGTTGAGCTCATCAGTGGGCCTTTAAAGGTTTCCTATTGATCTGCAAAACTATTGTCTCAGTTTGCAGTTTCTCTTTTGGAAACATCCTTTGCCTTTTGGTCATGTTCTGTATTTAGTTTGTACACCAAACATGGCTTCTTTTCTGGGAGCAGGCAGCAGACATCCTGGGCCCAAGGATCAAGATGGATCTGACTTGCTGATACAGTAGAGCACTTGATTGGGAGTTCCAGGAAGTCTTACATGTGAAAGAGTAATGAAGAATGTTGGAAGAGGGGTGAGAGTCCAGCAAGGACCCAGTGACCTTATTCGGAAGAGAGAAAGTTCCAGAAAAGCAAGAATTTCTGTTTGTTGAGCACGTTCCTGTTCTTCAACTCCAAGACAAGCACGGGAAGGAAAATTATACAGATGAACAAATGAGAAATACTTACTATTTGTCTGGACAAACTCAGCTTTAAATTCTGGTTTTACTCACCAGCCTCTGCATATTGTGTGTGTATGTGTGTGTGTGTGTGTATGTGTGTGTGTGTGTGTGTGTGTGTGTGTGTGACGGAGGCGTGGGAGAACGAGTGTGCACTTGCGTGTAAATGTGTGTTATGTGGAATCTTGAGGTCAACACCACATCAACTATCTTCTCTAATTGTTCCTTACCGTGGGCTGGGGGACAAATAGGATCTCTCAATAGTTGCCTGAAGTATTTGGGCTCACCTAGCTCCAAGGTCTGAAACTGCCCACAGATGCATAGTCCCAAATAATCACATAAAGTCTTATATTAATTATAAACTGTTTGGCCTATGGAGCAGGGTATTTATTAATTAACTTTTATAATTTAACTTATTTTTGTTAATTTATTGTATTGTCATGTGTTTTGTGGCTTTATTTGTGTTATATTATATTCTTTTGGAGTGGGGGGCAACCTGTAGCTTTTGCTTGACTTCACTCTTCTCTGTCTGTAGCTCGCTGGTTTGGCCAAAAGACTCCCAAATTCTCCTGTCTCCCTCACATCAGCTCTGGGATTGCAGACACACCTGACATTCTACATGGGTGCTAAAGATCTGAACCCAGGTCCTCACATTTACAGAACGAGCACTTTGTGATTTGAGTCCCTCCAGTCCTATGAAATAATTTGGTGGAGCTTCTTTAGACATTCGGTTTCCTCAACTCAAGGATGCTGCTCACAACCAGAACATTCTAGATTGCTGTATTGTTCTGTCAGCTGATGGATCTGGGGCCCTTAGTAAGGTATGCAGTACAGAGGAAATACCCACTAACACTGTAGGGCATATCCCTTCCTACCAATTTACCTCCTGATGATATTTATGCATCTAGTTGTGCTCCTCTTATTTGATAAAACCCTATTTCTTCTTTGTAAGGGTAACACTTCACGGCAATATAAACTCCGGACGGTAAGAACGTATGTTATAAAATGGTTCTCACAGTGCTAACCCTGCCCTTCCACTTGTCTCTTGCTTCTGGAACTCTAAGAATCCAAACATCTGCATCTTCAGGTGTCCTTTATCTTTGGTTTTCCATTCAAGTGTTACCAACTGTCCCTTCTCCAAGATGCTTCCTTCAATTCCCTTGAACATTCCTCGGTCCTTGTCTCTGGCCCTCAAAAGTCGCTCGTCCTTGTCACTAGGAGCTGCCTTTTGACCTCTGACCTCTGACCCCTCCCAGGCCAAGCAGCCTCTCCTTGGCCCTTCATAACTGTCTGTCTTCACCTTTAAAGGGCTCCCCTGCTTTGTCTTTTGGGTCATTTTACTGGTTCATTCACCTGAAAGTTTCCACATGGCTCTGTGCACTGTGGGAGAGGAGACAGTAGTGGGAGTCTGTTGGAGAAAATGAACATATAACAAAGTGTTCCTGGTGTTCTCCGTCTCCTCTGTGTCCATGACCCAATACCTGTCGATCTTTTAGTTTTCTGTCAAAAGCCTTCCTTTCTGAAAAGAATTCCAACAACACTTAGCCAGAGACAATTATTTACCTTTTTATCTCTCCTGTTCCCATTTATTTGGTCCACTTCTGTCTTTGCCTGTCTCCTCTTGGGTTAATGCTTTTGTTTGTATGTTTTGTGCTGACTGGTACTGTGGCCTTGAGGGGAACAAGCAATATTCAAAACTGTCTGTTGAGCTGAGCTGAATACTGTCTTTTCTACAACTGTTGAACATTTTTCTCTTGTCTGTTCATCCTGTTCCACAAAACAGAAGCAAGTCTTCAAAGGCTCAGTGTTTTTCCCCCACTTATAGGTGCCCAGTTCACCACAATTCAAGTTATACAGGCATACCCTACCTCTGATGCTCTGTTCTTGAAATACGCCCCCCCCAATACACACATGCATAGTTATACAAGATGAAAAATCAGTTTTTCTCACTGGAGCCTGCATTCCCCTAGGTCAAGATCTGTATGCTACCCAGCCTCCAAATGTCCTTGGCTCTACCAGCTACTGTTACCTGCATATGCCTTGTTTATGACTCTGTAAGTAAAAGTAAGATGCTTAAAACTGAAGCAGGCTGAGAAAGAAGCTTTCTCAGTCATTAAAGTGATTGCCTTGCAAGCATGAAGATCTGAGCTCAATTTTCAGAACCCATGTAAAAAGATGGGCTTGGCAGATCCAGGCAGATCACCAGGACTGACTAGAAAGCCAAGCTCACATATATACAAGCTCCAAATCAATGAGTGACACAGTCTCAAAGGAGGTAGATGATGTTCTTGAGGGTGACATGTCAGGTGGTTCTGTCTTTCGAATATGTGCTACACATACATTTATCAGTGCCAACATATGAACCCACAAATTCTCTCTCTCTCTCTCTCTCTCTCTCTCTCTCTCTCTCTCTCTCTCTCTCTCTCTCTCTCTCTCTCACACACACTCATACTCACACACACACACACACACACACACACACATTTAAAAAATTAAATGTGAAATTTATTTCATTGTAGTTCCAGAAACTGAAAGTCTAAAGTTAAGTTTCTGATGATCCTCAGAAAAACCTGGTGAATAATTTGCCCCTCACTCTCTGCTAGTTTTGGAGGTGGTCAGAGATCCTCATGGGTTCTTAGCTTGTAACAGCATCATTCCAATCTCTGCCTTCATCTTCCTGTGTCCTTCATATGTCAGTGTATCTGTGATGTCTCAAGTAAACCAGACATTCCACTGAGGGCACGCCTGAACCAGGACAAGCTTGTCCCAACTCACATCTGCCAAAGCACTAACTCCACATACGGTCACATTGTGTGGTTCTGGGAGGAGATGAATTGAATGGGTCACTCGATTCATCCTTGTACCCTGTCTCTCTGTATACAGATCCCCAACCCTCTAGGCCTCCAAAATCTAAAGTAGTTCTAACATTTTTACTCCCCTGACTACTGACAGCAGGCCTAATTTCTATTTCTTGCTTTTATTTTAAGCATTTAGAAGAAGTCACTGCTGAAGTAGAAGGTCCATGTGACAGGAAGTCAATCAGCCTCCTTTCCCTGTGTCCCAGCACAGCACACAGTTCATAAAGGGTCCTCAAAGAGATCTGTCAAACAAAGGCAGGTAGCTTCGGAACCTCTTGTGAGTCCTCTATCTGACTTTGAAAGGTGCTCCATTACCTGTCATTCTATCATCTGCTCTGGTCAGCATTTACTAGGTAAAAATTAGGTGCTCTCAATAAATATTTGTTGGTTGATTGATTAACCCATCAGTCCAGTTTCCTGCTCCAAAGCATTTTTAAACATGGATCTCCAGGGGGCCAGAGTAGGGGGCATAAGAGGAGCAAAGGATAGGCATGGAGACACTTGGTCAGCAGTCCCACCTTGGAGCTTCTGGGGGCCTGCCCAAGGTTTCAATTTGGCTGGGAGTCCACTTTGGATTCTTCATATGGAGGTCAGCACAATGACTTTGAGGTTCATGAACTGTGAGGTTAAAATTCATGTCAACAGCAGATGTAACATTATCTCCTTTCTTCTCCAGAAGGGAGAGCTCCAGAAAGGGGAGCTGACCCTGAACTAGAGATGTGACAAGAACCTCTGCTGTCATATACATCACCTTGGGTCTGTAACATGATGAAAGTACATAAGCAATTTCATGTATGCCACGCATTTTAATCACACCCCACTTTTCTGTAAGTGGCAGCAGATTTTACAGAAATCTAAACAGAATTGTCCTTAGGATGGAGGCACATCCACGGGAACTCCTGGTGAACAGACTGGGCCAAAGGACACTGATGGCTGTGTGGGATTCTAGGAAAGAGGCTCTGATGCTGAGTGTGTTCATGCATGGTCCCTTTCCCTCTTATGATGTCTCCACAGGTCATTGAAGACCCCTACTTCTAGTAAGGCTATCTGAGGGAAGGGGGGAATGGAGAAGAGAAGGAAGGAACAGTAGAAGAGGGAGAGAAGGAAAGAATCAAAGAGAGAAAAGAAAGTAGAGGAAAAAGAGACAGAGAGATAGGAAAAGATAAGAAAAAGAAGAAAGTAATACACACACGTATGAAAGAGAGAGAGGAAGGAAGAGGAAGACCAGAAGACTTTAACCTTGAATTTGGTCAGTGGTCAGCTGTAACCTGAAGTAGGTCATGCATCTAGCAAGAATAACGCCATACACACTCACTATTTTCTTTTCCTGTGCTCATTTTTCCTCCTCTGGGCATCCCAAGTCACCCATCCTCTTAGCACTTACCCCTCTGGGGATTATAGTGCTAAAGCCTGCTTTAGGCTTGATCTTGTTTCAGTTCCCCTGTATCCATTTCAATCACATCACTAATGCTACTTATTTGCAGATTTTGTGTGCTTAATAGATTGGGAATATGAGGTCATGTGTTCAAGAAGATAATTATCACTTAGGGCTGTGACTGAATAGTTTTATTGTCTTCCAAATATTAGGGAAGTAAAAAGTGCTTTTGTTATGACATCACCTGAGGCACAGGAGCATGTGTGTGTGTGTGTGTGTGTGTGTGTGTGTGTGTGTGTGTGTGACAGAGAGAGGACGGGGGAAAGGGAGAGGGAGAGAAAGAGAGAGAGAGAGAGAGAGAGAGAGAGAGAGAGAGAGAGAGAGAGAGAGAGAGAGAGAGAGTTTATGCATGCAGTTCCTGAGTGATCACATAACTCAATGTGCCATTCTAAAGTAGCAGAAAGTCAACTCCTAATAGAGGCAAAATGGAATTTTACTAGGAAATAGGCCTGTGCTACGTCATAAAAAAAAAGTATCCTGCATAAGTCATCTCTGGCTTTCTAGTGAGTGGCAGTTGGCAACCTTTGACTATGAGTCACCTCAGTCATTACTTTTTGTCATATTTTGGAATTGAAAGATGAGGAGCACTTTCCTACAAATACCTGTAAGGACATAACTGATGGGCAACACTTCCTCCATAGGGCTCCTATCTACAAAGTCCCTGTGAAAGGTGATATGAACAGAGGGTTGCCAGTCATACCAAAGGACTGACACAAAGAAATCTGAGGAAAAATTTGCAGTCCAGATTCAAGGCAGGAAACAGAAAACGCTAGTGACCAGGGGCATGAAAGGAACGATGGGGAACAACTTGCCATTTCCTTCTGTGCATTTTGATTCACCAGTGCTTGCTAGTTGATAAACCCAATGTTGAAGGACCAAGAATAGCCTTTCCTGTGTGGCCAGCCAGCCTCCACACACCTCTGAATGCCCTACTGATCTAGATCTAATCCCCATTGGAATCAAGACTACCAAGCCTCTTGGACTGGATTTATGGTGCAGTCTCTACCCAATGATATTTCATGGCCTAGTCATTCTTTCTCTTCTTCAAGATCATTTCCACCCTTCACTTCTCATCAGTATCAGCATGGTCCTATCAAGATGAGCACTGTCAGTCTAAAGACTGCTGGATGTAAAGATACATCCTTATATGATCTCCCCGTCATTCATTGGCTGACTGAACATAGGCAGAAAGCTTGAGCCACAGCCCTTGTGTGCCTCAATTGCATTCTATAAAAAATATTAGTAGCAACATCCATATTGCCCACACTGGTATATTGATGTCATAACTCTGTTCCAGGGATGAGGAGGAGGATGGCTTTCTCTAGAAGACATTGTGTTCTTATGTTCGCCAGATACTATCACTGTAACAAAATACCTGAGACAAACAGCTCCTGAGGAGGAAAGATAAATCCCACCTCATGCTTGCAGAGCTTTCTGCCCATGATCAACTGGCCTCTTTGATTTGAGCCTGAGATGAGACACAACATTGGGATGAGGAGTAGGTAGTACAGGACACAGTGGAAGTGTTCATATCACATTAGACAGAAAGAAAAGAGGGAGAGAGAGGTCTCTGAGTCCCAAGGCATCTCCTAATGGCCTAAGTTCCTGCCACCAGATTCCACCTCTTCATGTTTCTGACACCTCCTAATGGTGTCATGGGCTGTCAAACAATTCACTTTGCCATTTTCATTTCAATGATAATGTAAAATATCATAAATAAGTGTAAAAACTGGTAGTGTATATCCCACATATTTAAATAATAACATACTTTTAAAAATAAGCCAGACTTGGTGCTGCAAGAACATTCAGTTAATAATGAAGTTGAGGAAGTCTAGTCATGTACATGTTCTGGATGGAAATGGTTCACCAGACTTGTATACTGAGTGCTGTATTTCCTTTAGCTGGCGATCCTGTTGGGAGTGCATTTTACACGTGAGGAAAAACATGAAGAAAAGAGAAGTAACAATGTTCCTCCATGTATTTATTCACCTTGTCTATGAGTGCCTAGTGTTCCAAGGATGTTGCACAGATTTTTTTCTCAATTTTTAATAACTACTTGAAGGCACAGGATAAAATCCACTCTTCTATGTTTCCTTGCTGCCCATAAGGACCTAGAAATCAACTCAGAAATCAGCTCAATAAACAGTTAACATAAGTTTATGAATGCCAGATGCTAAAATTAAGCTGTGTGTGTGTTTCAGGAAAAAAGGTGATCTGTCAGGGTGGGTTATCTGAAAGGTTTCACGTGGGTCGTATTTAGATTGGCAGGACTTCTAGAATGTTCCATCTCTCCCTTTTCATCCACTGTCCCTTCTGTACCTTTCAGTGGGTTTCCAGAATGTGACATTTATAGGTGATAGCAACAGTCTCTGTCACTGTCCAGCTTCTGCTTAGATTCCACCATAGAGATATTATCTTCTTGTACCATGGAACCTTGAGAAGTCTTCTTGTTTCAGAACTCATCTCCTTCTGGAAGTTTCTATGTGATTTTCATAGTCATATCATCAATAGAGCAGGATGTCCTCATATGAAATATTCCTATTCACGAGTTACTTCCTGAATAAAGTATCAGAACCACGGGGTAAGAAACAATATGTAAGAAGTGAAGGATACCCTTACTTTCAGAGATAGGATACTGAATTATACTTTCCAGGGCGAGTGCCCCAGTTTGATTTGGTTTCAGTTTTCTAAGAGGAGTTCTTGCTATTGAGCACTAACTGTACTAGAATGCACCATATAGCTTGGATGGGCTTAAAAGTTGCAATGATCCTCCTGCCTCTGACTTCTGGGATTATATATGTGACCACATCCAATGTCTAGAGTTGTTTTAAAGTGAACTTCATGGACAATGTGTTCTATATGTTTTAAGGCAGAGGCATGACCATTGGGAGTACACCTGTACCCCGATCCTAGAAAAGGGTATATAGAAAAACTGCTGAGAGAGAGAGAGAGAGAGAGAGAGAGAGAGAGAGAGAGAGAGAGCTGAGAACAGCCAGAGGAGAAGCCAAATGAAGATTTCTGCTAGTATGACTAGGGCTGTGGAGGGTGAGTTGGGCATTGGTTCTCCGACCCACTCCTTCCTGTGACTTAACTCTTCCTGTTTCAAAGGTCAGAAGTCCTCTGACAGGCAACCCCTATGTGTTAGTAGCTTCTCTATTGCTGCAATCAAATGCCTGAAAATAAACAGCCTTAGCTCATGATTTGAGATATAAGGGGGAGGCATAGTAATGGGGAGTTAGGAAGCAGAGAGAGGAAAAGAGCAGCTAGCACTCAATGTCCTCCTTCTCCCTCTCCCTTCCTTCTCCTCCCTCCCTCCCTCCCTCTCTCTCTCTCTCTCTCTCTCTCTCTCTCTCTCTCTCTCTCTCTCTCTCTCTCTCTCTCTCTCTTCTACTCTGTGATCTCAACCCATAAGATGTAATATAAACTCTAAATGAGTCTTTCCTCCTGGTAATCCTATTTAGAACATATCTAACTATGGTCTTAAGTGTTTCTTATGGAATCAGGTTGACTGTGAAAATTCACCATCACACCCTCCCTCTAGCTGCCAGTTTAAGTTCCTGTCTATTCCCCTGTAGCGCTTTCCTTGCCTTTAGAGGAAAATGGAGATGGCAGAGGGCAGGGCCAGGGACCTCCAGAAGGCAGGAGCACACTTGTGGGCAAATGAGAAGTGCATATTAATGTGAAAAGAAGTATCAACCCTGGTCACAAATGCATAACTACTGTACATGGACATTAGCAATCTGCTTTGTGTCTGACCAGAGACCAGAATTGTTAGCTCTGCAAATCCCTAATTCTAAAAAGATTGTCCCATTTCCATAGAAGAAAATGGAGCCATTGCTGTAGCTACAGGCAGCTTTACCACTAAATGGCAAGGTCAGAATGCAGCTCAGATTCTAACTTTACTTGTGTATGCACATTTGGACTTCAACCAACCTCTTGGGAATAGTCCAGGCTTCAAGCACACAAGTCTTTCTTGAGGGGACTCCAGATAGGAAAAGTATCAGATACCAGTATAGCTTTGCACACTTTAGGGTCTTTCCTGTGGCCATCCTTGATGCATTTTCTTAATCTCTTTTCTAGTCCAGGAAGCTCCTCTGCTATTCATTAGCTAAAACACTCTCCATACAGAGCCAGAACTAGGCTATATAAGTCTTCAGCCTCCTACAAGTTAATAGCTGTCCATCTTGCACCTGGCCAGTGTATGTGCCTCTGGGCTCTGAACCCTGGCCAGCTGCTATATCTGAGTTAGGGACACCTGCTCCTCAAAGAGCTAAATCTCCAAAATGAGATTGCATAAAATAATTTTGTTGTAGTTAGGCAAAGGCCTAGCGTGCTTGCAGGAAAAAAATTAGGGCTCCAGGTATACAAAGAAAGGAATATTCTGGAAAACCTGGCCTTGTGACAAGAATGTAAAAGAAAGGAAGTAATTTCTGTATCAACATAATTTATTGCATTTTTCAATGCTTTCTTTACATGTTCATTATTGAATTTTTGAGAAATAATTGTTTAGGAAAGGAAGAAAAACATAGTCTCCATCTTAGAATGATCTGGAAGCATCTTCTGTGTTTGCATTTAAATGTACACACATTATCATCACCAGAATGCACCTAAAGCCCAGGAACCACTATGGAATTTCTGGGAAAGCAAAATCTCACACCAAATGTAATTAGATCCATGCCTTTCCTGGGGCTGCTTTGTGATCTGAGGCATGTAGATTGTAAAGTCTAAGACACTGGTTATTGTTTGAAGCTAAAATGAAGGCCACAGACTCCATCTTTGGATGCTCAGTCTCCAGCTTCAGCCACTGACTGGATGGCTGTGAAGACTTTGGGAGGTGGAGCCTATCTGCAGGATGCAGATCTCTAGGGATTGGCCATGTAATACCTATCCCTTGTTCCAATATTGCTTACTCTGCTTTCCAGGCAGCTTCCATGTGGACAGTGGCAGCCTCATGCCCCCACAATTGTGACTGAGTCACTCAATTGTGTTTTCCATTCTGTGAAAACAGGAAAGGCAAGTCCTTCTTCCCTAACGTTGCTATTGTCAGGGATCCTGACATATTAACATGAACATGACTAAGGCAGTATTTAATGGCCACAACTTACAGTGTTTCATTTCTGTTGTTGTGATAAAATCCCCTGTCAAAAAGCAATTTAGCAATTTAGGAGAGTACAGTCTTTATTTCAGCTTACAATCCAGGCAGGAATGTTAAACTATCAGTCTGTGTGTGTGTGTGTGTGTGTGTGTGTGTGTGTGTGTGTGTGTGTGTATGCATGTATATATGTATATATATTTACATACACACACAAAAATACAAAACAGCATTTAAGATAAGCATGTTTTCACATAATGGCACAATGACTCTTCTTGTTTATTTTCCCCATTTCAAAAACAGTATAAATTGCTTTACAATACATTTTCTAAAACATAAATGTCCAGCAACAGCAAACATTGATATTGACAACTTCTATAAATAAGAAGATAGAGGCTCAGAGGTTACATATCTTGTCCAAGTTTCCTGGGTTTTGCAGCTCAAGCTGCAGACAGCTTGCATTGGGTGTGTTGTGCTGATGTTTTGCGTTGTATCTGCTGAACCTGGCCCCATCACTGTGGACACTGAGTGGGGCATTCTTCTCTGTTTTTTGTATGTGAGTAGTCAGAAGAGGGTAAGTTCAAGGAAGCCAAGGAGGTTACCCAATCATAGTCTTCCCAGAAGAACCACAGGCATGGGGATCCTTAGACATAGAGCCTGGCCAGGGGGCCTTGTACAAACATCCCTGGACTTTACAGGGGACAATGAGCACTGAACTGCAGGTGACCTGACCTGCTAATCACTGCCTGATTACCAGCTAATCAGTGCCTTGTTTAGGACATGAATTCCAAATTCCTTTGGACTGGGCTGGGCTCTGACAGGGCCCAGTTACCAGACTTTGTGGCAGGGGTGAGGTGGTGGGGGTGGGGTGGGGGTCATGTGTTTCAGTACAGAGTGGCCAAAGGCCACCTTCAGAGAAATGATCACGGGATCTGCCTCTCTTGGGCTGGCTCTGTTCACCTGCAGAGCTTGTTAGCAGTGTAAAAGAGAACCAAAGGAGAAGAATAATAGGCCACTCATTCTTTCTGGACTCTGAAGGAAAAAAGTTAAGCAGCCTGTACAGTCACAGAGTAAACAACAAATTCCTTTTTCAAAACATCCGAAAGAGGTCTTGACTGAGATGGTGAAGTAATATCTATCATTAATGGGCTCAGGGCTCCTTGATTAATCACCCCCACCATCATCACCATAACCATCATCACCATAGCCATCATCACCATAACCATCATCACCATAGCCATCATCACCATAGCCATCACCACCACCATCATTACCCCAACCATCACCATCATTATAATTGTTACCATCATTCCCTCTGTCATCATTACCATCAATATCAGTATCATGAATACCAACACCATCATTACCATCATCTCACCATCCCCCTAATCACAACTACCAATGTCATGATCATCACGGTTACCACCACTTCCTATGTCACCACCATTATCAGGACTTCTACCATCACCACCACCAACACCACCATCATCTCCAACTCTGCTATCACCCTCACTATCACTAACACCACAGCCACTATCACCATTACCAGCATCACCGTCAACATCACCGTTGCCACCACAACCAATATCAACACTGGCATCCCCATGATCAGCAGTAGTATTGCCATTACCCCACTATCACCAGTAATGACTACCATTTTAGGCACCACGAACAACACTAACACCAGCACTGCCACCATTATCCCACAATCACCACCACCTGCTCTACTTCTGCAGTGACTTACGTCTTCACCATGATCATGTTCACCACCTTATCACTACCAATATCATCACCACTACCTTCAACTTCTCCAAGGACAAAACAACATCACTGTGGCGACTGCCCCATGCTGCTACCACCATACCTGTCGCTGCCTTTATCACTGTTGTGTTAGAAATGCAATTTGCACTAGTGTCTCAAACACACTGATTTGAAAGTCAAGCAAACCTATTCCAAGAATACTAGTTAATTTTAGAACTTAAGTTCTCCAAACAGAAAATAGCTGGTAGCAATACCAGTTCTTCAGACTGTGGCTCATGCAGAAAATTGAAGCTCATCCTCATTATTGTGATCGCTGTCTTTATTTCCACCATACTCCAGTTCAACATACAACTCATTTTTTGTTATTATTGCTGGAAAATGGATGGTAAGAAGGCAGCTGACCCCTCAGCGCTAATGTTATGTGACTCTCTCAACTCTGGCATCCCTCAAAAGCAGGGTTCTAGCCACTGTAATCTTGATAGAAGAAAGTCTCAGTTTTTGAAGCAGTTAATTGAGTTCAAATCTAGATCTGCTTTCTAAAAGCTGACTACCCTGGAAAACTTCCCAAAGCTCCCAGCAGTTCAATCTTTTCCCTGGAAGGGTATGGGAGGAAGATATGAGATAAGCTATTAAAAACCCTGTCTATCACAGGCACAGAGCAGATAGCCAATCCACCAAGGAGAGTACATTCGTCAACATTTCATCTTTGAAAATACACAACTACCAGGCACCAGAAAACATGTGCCCTGTCTGGATAGACTTCTCACAGGGGCTTGAGCCATGGTTTCCTCATTTCCCTCTGTCTTTGAGATGAGCAGAGCTGTATACTCTGACCAGCTCTGTGGGTGTACTTCTGAGGCCTCATAAAAGTCTACCTTTGCCCAGCTGATTCAGTTCTAGGAAGCGGGTCAATGTTTGACTATCTTTCTCCAAACATGTAAAAACAGTTCATTAGGTTACTTCAGATAAATTACTGTTCCTTGGGTGATTTCCAGTCTCTGGATCTCCTTCAGAAACAGTTGAATTCTATCCTATTTTTAGGGATACAACTCCCGGTTCCAGTCTGGGACCCTTATTCACCAATGCAATTTGAACAATGTGATTGTGTCTTATAAGAAGACTCTAATCCCTCATCTCCTGCTCAGGTCCTGGATCATCTCCCAGACAAAGAGTAATAGACCAGCTTCCTTTACCTTTTTTTTTTTTTTTTTTTTTTTTTTTTTTTTTTTTTTTTTTTTTTTTTTTTTTTACAGCTCCAAGCCTTGACAGTTGCCTAACAGACATTAGTATAATTGATACTCTTAAAATATATTTTCACACTATGAGGAAATGAAAAAAAAAATTCCTTGGTGCATCTATGACTCCCATGTGTTCTGAGTGGAGTATTACTGTATCCGTGTGTGCATTGAACACTTTAACTGTTCCTGTGATAGGGTACCAGGTAAGAGGTAACCTGAAGGGAAGAAGGGCTTATTGGGCACTGGTAAAGGGTATATCTATCACAGGAAGGAAGTTCTGGCGGTAGGGTAATAGGTGTATCTTTACATCCCTTGTAAAGGAGGAGAGAATAATGGCAGATCATAATCAGCTTGATTTCTGCTTTTTATCCAGTCTGGGACCCCAACCCACAGAATGGTTCACCCACTTGATGGCCAGAAGCTAATCTAATTTAGGCAATCCTTCTATGATAAGCCCCGAGACATATCTTCTAGAGGGTTCTAAATTCTGAGAAGGTGGTAATCCCATTAACCCCCACACTCTGTGTGCTTTATGAAGCCCACCACAGTAACAGATCTCTCTGAGTAACACTTGTTTGATGTTGAAGCATAGGCTATGTATGAAGTCATGAGACTGTGGTGATAAATCCCAAAGCCATGCAAATAAACAAGAGGTCAGTTAGCATCTACATGGAGAAACACTGAGTCACCCCACCCCCACCCCCTGAGTGACATCAAGACAAGTAAACTGACAATAGAGAAGACTCCGTTAGCAACCATGTGTAAAAAAAGTAACTATAGACAAGAATAATTGACCAGTAGACAGTTTATAATTTCTTTAATAGCTTCAGATTCAGTACTCTTATTACAACCTGAAATCTTCTGTGGGCCCCTTTTATTTCATAGATACCAGTTGAAGGCATCTAACATCTTGTTTATAACCATGCTGTGTCAGAGTTTCATGATACTGTGTCAGCCTGGTTGCTTTTCTTACTGTATGCACCCACAATCCCTATTTTAAGACCTCAACTCACTGTGCCTGGTAACTCCAGGTGATCAATTCAAATGGCTTCACTACTTCATTAACCTCTCATTTCTGCAAGGAAACCCTAGCCTGTTACCTCGCTGACGCAGTAACCATAGCATAGACCCATTCTTTCACGAATCTGAGCAAGAATTCCCAGCAGATATCCCAGAACTGGAGGTAGAAAGTGGAATAGTAATTTTTGGTCAGTTTACTCTTTGGAGTTAGGCTTACATGATGAATCAAGTGTTTTCATTTTCTCTTATCCTGCTTTAACAGTGTCTATAGATGAAATCATGAACAGTGGAAGTGTATGTAGCTCACAGTTCTGGAGGCTTGAGTAGGGCTACAATTCACAAGTGTCCTTTTGCATTGTCAGAACATGGCTGGCAGACAGTTGGCTGCACATGGAAACAGAGATGATAGAGCTGTAGAGAGTAAGCTGGAGACAGACAGACAGACAGACAGACAGACAGACAGACAGACAGACAGACACACACACACACACACACACACACACACACACACACACACACACACAAAAAAAAAACACAGGAGGGGGTTTCTTCAGCAGCCATTTCATTTCCTTGATAATAACAATCTCTTCATGGAGGCAGAGCCCCCATGATCAAATCTCACACAGGACTCATCTTCTAATACTCTCACAATGGCAGTCATACTCAATAGAAATCTTAAGGGGAACCATAATGCATGTGCTCTAATAGCTTGGGTTTACATTTGCTGCATTTAATTTTCTCCTGTTGGTCATCTGATAACTTGATGACTGTTTTTCAGTGACTATCTTTGGCATCCATCTGAAGACGTGGTAAGTTCAAATGCCTCTATATTACATTGCAGTTTTGGCTCTCCTCCTCCGTGAATTGACCTTTCTCCTATGTCTGTTGGATTTGACAATCCCTTTCTTGTTAACTTGTAGGTTTATCATCACTTGTCTTCAATTAATTCTGTGTTCTGAAAGCCACAAATATTCTATTCTAATATTTTTTCTTAACCTCATCATTGATGTCTTTTATCAAAAAGAAACTCCCAATTTAGTTATCAAGCCTACCTTTTTTTTAATGGCTGTGACATTACCTATCCTGTAGAAAGTTTGTCTCTAAGCACAAACTGTTACAATTTTCTTCACCCAATTTTATAGTATTTTCCCCAGACTAATCACTCTCCCAGGAGGCACATATAGATGCTATGGCTCCCTACATTGTCATGGTCAGGTCTTCTGTGTTGCCTAGTAAATATATGAGCCATCTTTGATAGCTTTTGAGCCATCTAAATCATATTTTAAGCCTTCATTCATTCTGATTTCTGTCTCCAGGGCCTCTGCTCTGTTCTGGCTTTCTATTCTGGAGCCCATTCAGACTGATTTTGTTATGAGGGCCTTGGGATATTTTACATGTAGTCTCTCTCATCTTGCCCTCTACCATGGCTGTAGCCTTGTAATTTTCTGTCTTCATCTTTCTACAATATATCTTTGTTTCACAAAAATAGAATGAAAATGAATAAATGATGGTGGACCTTTTAGGGGGAAAGATTGGATTTGGTTTTCACTATTCAAGGCCTTTATCTTTGTGTGCATTTTAAGCAGAGCCTCATCTGGGGAGAAGTACTATCATTGTGGAACTTTTTCCTTTTTAAATCATGTGTATCTGTGTAGTGTGTATATGTCTGTGTAAAGTGTATATATGTATGTTCACCTGTGTGGTGTGGTGTGGTGTGTGTGTGTGTGTGTGTGTGTGTGTGTGTGTGTGTGTGTGTGTGTGTCTAGTGGGTTCTCAATGTATGATCAGATATGCATGTAGATGCATATGCCTGTGAGGTCATGTAGAGACCAGAAGCTGATACTGAATGTCTTCCTTTACTGTTCTTCACCCTCATTACTGACACAGGCTCTCCTGGAAGCTTGAGTTCACATTTCCAGCTAGACTATATGGCCAGTGAACCCCCAGGATTCTCATAGTTCTGTCCCCATGCTCCTACACTGAGATTACAGGCAAGTACCACCGTGTCTAGCTTTTCACATGAATTCCAGACCTGGAACTCAGGTCATTTAATCACTGAGCCATCTCTCTGGTTCTTGATTAAGATATCTGAGTTTTGCATAGGTGCATGTGGCACAATCAAGATATGACTCTCTCTTGCTATCCATCACTGTCCTAGGGAACCCAGGACAACCAGAGATCTACTGTTGGTCAATTACTACTGCTGAACCCAAATTATACTTGAAGAATGATTCTGTTCAGGAAGCTGTGTTTCAGGACTCAGATTCCACCACCACCACTCCCTCCACTTAAACTTGTGGCTTCTTGGCATAAAGCCTGTTCCCTTCCCAAAATGTTTGTTAGTACAGTGGCTTTTTATGGCACTTTGTGGAAAAACCAAGGGTGGAAGGGAGATGACTGTATTCGGTGAACCCACCCACTTTAACCTTCTCCAGTTTACTGGAATTTAAATCCTTTGCATACTTTGTTAGCAGAAATAAAAAGAGGGGGGAAAAACCCCTTCAATAATATTTTTTCCACTCAACCTTACAAGTGGGTTCTTTACCTCTTAACTCGGCCAGGACAAATGCAGCTCAGGCTCTGAAAACAGCCTGGTATTCAGAAAGACTTCAAGGCAGCCTTTGCATAACATTTATGACTGCAGTTATCTCTGAAGAATCACTAGGAGAGACCCAGGGAGACTCTGGGAGTAGAGGCCACTTCATCCTTGCAGTCTTCACCCTGTAGGCAATGTTGGGGGCCTTGGATTTAACTCTATCTTGTCTCCAAACCTCAAACCCCACATGTAAGCTGAGGGGGTCCGAAAGAAGCCTTTGCAGACAGGACCACAGTTCTGCTTCTGGCCAGGGAAATTCCCAGCTTCTGATAAAAGCTTTGCTCCGAAAAGGGTGGCATGTCAGAGGCACTGGGCACCAAACAAGGTCCTCTAGACAAATCATACTGTTGTTTGATTCTTAGAACTTAGAAGCAGAGCTCATGTTACACATAAGTTTGAGATTTTCTGTGACAATTATCGAAAATTAACTTCGGTTTCAAATGAAAATCATTTGGGGGGGTCAGATAAAAAGAGTACCTATTTTTAATATTTGTTGGGGGGGGAGAAAGAGGGTGCAACCTTTCTTTGTTATCTTTTCACAACATAAAGACTCACCATGCAGTTTCTAAGAGGAAGCCTAGGTTCTTTCTAGATGGGGCCGTACCTCCTGAAACACTAGATTTGGTACAAGTCAGAGTGTTTGTCCACAGGACTAAAGTAAGGTCAGGTGAGTCCTGGATATGACGTGGGTATTGATGTCTGCTTGAAGTGAAGAGAAGGTGGAGTTCAGCTGAAAGAGGCAGCAGATGAGGTCCCTGTGACTGAACAGACTCAGAGGAAGTGTGGAGCACAGACGGGCATAGGTGCTCCCTGCAGAGTAACTTTGGACTCTTCCTCTCTGCCCTTTCTGTAGGTGAGGAAAATAAAGCTGGCGAGGACCAGGGGCTAGGAGGAAAGCAGGGCCGAGCCCAGAATCCACACCCTTCACAGCTTTGACAAATGATCTCCTTGCTGTGGCTGTCACTCCTGGTGTGGTTCTATTCCTCACATGGTAGATGAAAAGTTGTAACAAGTGCCTGCCTGGGTGTGGTGGTACACAAACAGAATCCAAGACCCCGAAAGGCAGAGGTAGAGAAAGTCTGTGATTTTTAGGTCAGCTCAGACTACATGGTGAGAGCCTGTCACAAAAAATAACCAAATAAAAGCTATAGTAAATGGGAGGCAGGGAAATCTAAGGAAGCACGTTTTGAAGGGGGTGTCTTCAAAGGGCAAACTCCAGTAACAGCAACAATGGTCCCAATAGAAGCCACAGCTGAGTGCACCCTTGCTCTTCAATAGATGCCATGTGCATGGTAGAATTGTCATAAGATAATTAGGCAGGCAGGATATTGCGTCTATATAATTCTAGCCCTCTGGAGGCTGGAGCAGGGGGATTATAAGTTCAGAGGCAACCTGAAGTGATGATGCCACATGTGCATACTATACCAATGTCATCTGCCTGTGACTGTGCATCTCTTTTGTGTATTCTCATTTGATCTTCATAGGCACTTTACATACAAGGTCATGTAAAGGTGAAAAGCAGGGTTAGATGGTTGCCATTCTGAGCAACAGTGAAGCCAGAATTTGAACTGTGGACACAGAGACCACCCACTCCACACTACATAGGATACCCTTGCCACTGAGGCATGTTAAGTATCAGCTATTTCCAGCAGCTGTGGGCCATGTGAATGTTGTTCTTGACTTTTTGCTTCCTAGACACAGGTTGGCACAGAACATAGTGCCAAACACCAAGAGAGCCCAGTGAGAAATATTTAACTCATGTACTTCCAGACACTCTAGCATATCCTACCTTTGTTCCTGGCCAGAAGAAAATAAGTGGGGGGAAAAAGATAGTTTATGTGATTTTTGGCAACTCTAACCAATGTTCCCTGTACACTTCCAGGTTCCCAATGGAAACCAGATCTTTCCCTTAGGCATGTGTATTCTTGGGTCAAAGACTCAGGTGGTTAGGAAAACTGTACAACCCACCCCCCCCCCACACACACACATACACATACACACAATTCCCTATTTTGGAAAACCGTCCCAGTACAACAGGAAGTGGCATTGCTAATTCAAAGAGGCAGACATATTTTTTAAAGGTTGAAAGTTATGGATGATTCTAAAAGGTTTTTCACAAGATTCGTGCCCAAGGCCACATTTACAAAACCATAATCATCCCCCTCCCAAAGTTTTGTTTATCTGGCCATTTAAAAAAATTAAAACAACTGTTACTTTGAACTGTCTAACAAGATCTGTTTTTCCAGCTATGGCATCTGAAAAGGACACTGGAGGACTGCTTTGGGGTCTAATTTTTTCAGACTAGAAGGAAAGTTTCTTAGACAATGTTGCTGGGCTGAGCTGCATGCTGAGCAGTTTGTTTATCCTGCTCTATTGAACACCTGTTTGGATATGGGCTGTTTTCTGATATTTAAGCCCTACCATTTCTTGCCAATTGCTTTATCTTCAGGACCCTGTGGTTTTGCTACAAATGGTTTTTATTAAGTCATAAAAGAGTATGAGTTGCCTCATGATCACTTTTGGTGAGACCAAAATAACTTGTCACTGGCTTTTCGGGGGTTATTATTGAAGAACTAGATCCTGGAAGCAAGAAACAAGATATGGGAGTGTAGGGAAAAGTAACACAGTCATTTGGAGTTAAGTCCTTTAATAAATTAAGTCATTTTTAAAAAAAGACTTCTTCCTTATAGTGAGCTAGTATGTTTTATGGCATGGGTGATGCTGCTCTTTTAGATTTAAGTGGACCATTTACCCGCTATAGAAGTTCTGGGGTTCAGGGATGACAGTAATAGGATGTAGGTAAACAATCTGATTCCAGTTTCATAGATTTTTCTGAAACATTTAAAATCAGGATAGCACGATATGATGGTCATTTTTGGTTGTCATCTTGACTACATCGAAAATGAACTAAAATACCGGAGTAGAGGGCATTACATGTGAAGGATTTCTGTTTAATTTGAAGTGAGAAGATTTACTTCCAACCTTGATCTTTGTGGTAGGAAGACACGTCTTTAATCTAGAACTTTACTTCAGATCTAATCTTGTGGTGTTACGTTGAACACAAAAACTTCTGACTGTATCATCTCTGATTTATATCATTCTGACTATATATCATGTTGCTGAAAGCCTATATAGGGCATAAAAGAAAGCAGCCTTTTCTCTTTGCTGCTCTTTCTCACCTTAGCAGCAAGGCGTTAGAGCCTACATCCTCAAGATTCCAGTGAATACTGAAGAAGAACAGAGATATCCAACCTCATGGACTGAATAGCTCCTGGACTTTGTTTATATATGGCCATTGTTGGATTAACTGGACCACAGCCTAAAAGTCATTCTAATAAATTTCTCTCTACATAGAGAGATTCATTCTATAAGTTCCATTACTCTAGAGAACCCTCACTAATACACACAGGCTGGAAAAATAACTCAGTCAATAAAAGGCTTGTCTTGCAAACTTGAGGATTCACCTGAGTTCAATCCTTATAATTCCCATGAAAAATCTAAGAATAGGAGCATGAACCTGTGATCCCAGGTCCAGGAAGGCAGGGCCATTAGAATTTCTTGTATCATCTGCCAGCTGGCCTAGCCTACCTGTCAAGCTCCTGACAAGTGAAAGATTTTTGTCTCAGAAAAAAAATGGTAGACAGCACCTTAAGACTGACATCTGAGGTTGTTCTGTGGCCTCCAAATTCATGTTTACACACACATCCCTGCACACCCACACATAAACATGCACACAAAAAATTAAATAAGTTAAATCTGAATATCATTTGCCCTAGATGCTAAGGTAAGTAGATAACTAAGCAAAGTCTCTACATTTAAGAATCATAGTTTACGTTCTAATACATAATGGGTTTACTACAAATGTTAAGGGATTCTGAAAATGTACACATAAACTCATATACAGGTAACCAGAAGCTGATGCTAAATTTCAGGAATGTATATCTGAGTGTTACTCTTAAGAGAGGAATTTATTTCTACAACTTAAACAAACAAACAAAATCTTAGTACATTAGTCATGTATAGCTGCATAACAAAGAGCTCCTCAAATATAGTGATTTAAAACAATGAGCATCTATTTTCTCAATGTTTCTTGAAGGGATAAACGTCCCTATGGACACCAGGACCATCCAAGTAATGTTCCAGCTCAGTTCAACATGACTCAGTATTCAGAGTTGGTTCAAACTTCAGTAGTCTGACTGAATAGTTTATTTTGGGTGGATTTAAGCCCAGCACAAGTTGATGAAAAAAATTTCCTGGTGATAATTAACCCATTCCTATGTGCACAGCAGAGCTCAAGACATTACTCCATTACAACTCTTTGCAGAGTATGTGTGATCTCTTCCATGAAAATAGGTTCTATAGACTGATTGAGAAAAACAATCTTATCAGAAGGGTCTGGGAGAGGATCAGGAGAAGTGTTAGCAACACAGATAGAGCAAAGGTCATCAGAAGTACATGTTATATCTTCCATAATGGTCTGAAAGACTTGCAGAGAAAACCTAGCTCATTATAAGGGCTTGTGAGACAGTCCCATGTAGTCTGGACCACACAAGGCATTAACTGCTCCCAGCCTTCTGGGTGGAAAACAAACTATACTTCTCTCTGCTTCAAGATACAGCCCTCTCCGCTTCAGGAGATAAACAACCTTGTGTATTTAACCTTCCTGGTTCTCCTAGTGGTTATCTGTGAGGACAAGAACCTTCATGTGTCCCACAGTTTCTGTGGGGTAGATATCCCAAACATGGCTCATCTGGGTGGAAATTCTTTACTCAGCTTTCTGTTACTGCAGCATATGCCCTTCTTTAACTTAAGAAGAGGAAAAGTCTACTTTCTAGGTTTTAGTCAGTCATTAATTGATCCTAAGGCTTTGAGTCTAGAGTTAGTAGTAGAGGATTTTTAACTTCATGGCCAGGATATTATAATGAAGAGGAAAAAGCCATAAATTCCATGACCCCCTCCCTTCAAAGACACACTTCCAAAAACTGCTACTAGGCACCAACTCCTAAAGATTCCACCCTCTTAGCAGCAGGGGCTATAAACCAAGTCTTTAACACATGGGCTTTCTGGAGGCATTCCAGACCCAAACTATATAATCTCTTATATAACTGTAGTCTGTTTGCCAAACAGGATTGCAATCCCTTCTCCAGATTCAATTCAGGAAAACTTTCTGCTAAATTCCATCACAATGTTATATCAGCCATCCCTTTGTTGAGGAGTGTTGGGTTGAGGGCCTTAGATCATGGCTAACTATAGGATTGGGGACATTCCTTCAGGTTAGTGACATCAGGACTCCCCTGTAAAGCAATGAATAGGGTGGCACTAGATTCCCACAGCATGATCAACAAGAGAGCTATGGCATCTTTGGAACTTCTTGGAGGAGGCACACAAGCCTTTATACCATGCTATATTTGTCATCAGTGAGATTGAGCCCACACGTGAAAAAAACACATGAACATAGAAACTCAGAAACCACAGTGTCATCTATATCAATGGAATTCAGAATCAGTCATATCTCAGATTGAAGGGACTAGTTCTGGGGGCTCAACTGTAGGCCAGCTTTAAAATTTTCTAGAAAGGACCATCTGCAAGGCAAGTCCACTGGAACACAGAGCATTTCATAAAAATGTCTCTGCAGTTGTCCTCATGATACATGGAAATACCATTGTGTCCTATGATCAAAGACTTTGAATAAAATTAACACAAGATTGAAACCCTATGAGTTATCTCCCACTGCTCTCCCTTCAGCATAAACAGCTTTCTTATTTTCAGAAGCCTCGGTGGCTCAATGGAAATAGGAGATTACTCTCAGCTCTTGGAATCATCAAGATCAGATGACACAAGCATTGCATTGCAACTCTTAGATGCCAGGTCCTCTGCCCTCTGTCTACTCTTTCCAGCTAAAGTGTAAGAAAAACAATAGAAAAATATGCCAGTCTTCATGATTATTAGATAATTCACTGTAGAGAGAAGATTGAGTTCTATGAGCCAGTCCTATAGATGTTGGCTTTGCACACAGGTAAGGATTCTGGAGGATTATCACAGTGCCATATAGGCATGGAGAAATGAGGAGCAGTCATGAGGAAGAAAGCATCCCAGGACAGCCAAGTCTTGGCACCAAGGTCTCAAAGCAATGGCTAAGCACCAACAACTACAAACACACTGCATTTCAACATTTAAACAGGTATAAACACTGAGCACTATATGGCTTAATCATTGCAACTGGAAGTGAGAAAAGACACTAGAAAAATTCAGAGTAGGATAACCTGGATGACCTAAAGGGGCCTGGGAAACATGCTTTCATATACTCAGAAGATACAGGAGAGGAGAGTATACAAGGCCAAGGGAACAGCATGTGCAAAGACTTTCAAGCTGAGAGGGCATGAGGCCCTCAGAAGTCCCGGGAAAGCATGACAGCACTCAAGTGGAGAGAACCAGGGAGCACCTGAAGTCATCAAAGTTTGGGTAAAGGGTAAGACTTTAATAGGTAGATTCAGAAGCAGAGGAACAATGGCAGCAATTTAATCAAAGGCTTGAAGGTCTCAGACTCCCATTGTAAATGGGCATTCTTGATGGAGACATCAGGATGTCATCAGCCCATATGTCAAAACAGATTTTCTTGTGTTCCTCATGCTGTAATATACCCCAGAGTGAAGGTTGCTTCAAGAATGCACTCTGGTTGCCTGTCTTCCTGAGGAATATTGGTAAAACTCCTAGATATTTAGATTCAACCCTTCAGAATCAGCTAGGCTGCACAGATACGTCCCCTACCAACATGGCTTTGAGATAGGAAAAGTTTTAAAGATGCTATAGAGCATAATAGCATTTATAGGAGATTTAAAATATGAACGTAGATGCTTGACATGGCATCAGTAAAGATGGGACAAAGACCCTACGGTTCTTTTGTTTATTTAAATTGTACTTATGTATTTATTCATTTGTGAGGTGGTTTGTGCGTGCATGTACATATGTGTGTATGTGTATATGTGTCTGTGTGACAGAGAGAGAGGGAGAGAGAGAGAGAGACACCAGGTACCAGGTATGCAGGCACTATGGTGCATGTGTAGAGAGAGGACAGAGGACAATTTTTGGGAGTCAGCTCTTTCCTTCCACCTTCTTATGAATTTAGGGGAATCAACTCGAGATGCTAGGCTTATGTGTTCAATGATGTTTTTTAACTGTGGTGCCACTGGCCCAGAATCTAGTGTATCTTTAATCCCATAATCTTTGTCTGGGAATAGTACTATTGGCTGAGCTGCTAAGAGAACAGTGAATGAGCACAGTGAGATAACAAAATCCAACCATGAAGCTCCCTGAGGAAAGTTACTCCAAAACTCATTTTTCTGTTCAGAATGGAAGTCACTTAAATGACATAGGTATGTATCAAGTTTTCCATTAACATTTGGTAGCTCTTTGATCTGGGATGCTACTCTCTACCTTAAACAGTATTGCTTAGCAACTCTACCCCCTCATACTAGATGCAACAAAATGTAACCTAGGTGTGAAAACTAAAATATTTACTGGTATTGCCAAGTGCCCAATGGGGAAAAAAATCAACCTTATTGAGATCCGTTGTTACTTATTAAGCAATTCCAATAATATGTATACATATAGATCTACTAACCACAGTCCATTCCACTCTGATTTTACATTGCCTAACTGAAGTCATATGGTCAGACTCAATGTAAAGTGGGTGATAGCATGCAAGGATCCAAAAATCCTTTTCAGAGAGAAGAGAAAGTGTGGAAAGCAACAAAATTAAAATAAGCTTAATTATTACCTGGACTGCTACAGAAGAGGTGAGTGCCTAAAAATGAAATCAAGGCAAACTAGACAAATTAGATGAGAAGGGACATGTGCAATATAGGGAATTTTAAAATGAGACATATAATAAGCCATCATTAACAAAGTAAATGACAGAATTCTAAGAATAGTGGTTCAGGTAGGAAATGTCTTCAATAGACTTGAGTGTTTAAATAACAGTTCCTGTACTGTTGATGCTGTGTTATGAGATAATGGAATTTTTAAGAGGTGGGACCTCACTGGAACAAGCATTTCACTGATTGGCTTTCAAAGGTTAAAATATGGCTCCTGATCCTTGTGTTTTATTGGTTCTTGGTCCACCATGACATAAGGAGTTTCTTCCACACAATCCCAGTGCCATGAACGTCACCATTGTTTCCCCACTGCAGTGAACTGAAACCCTCTGTACCATGATCTAAATTGCAGAAATTCAAAAGCAACTGGTACATGGAAGGACCAGCATGTATATGGAAAGATGTCAGGCACCCTTGATGACTCCCCTTAAAAGCTCCAATTATCATCAATGAAGTATAAAATAGCCATTGTTGGTCATGATCACTGTAGAGCAGCCATTCTGATGTAAAACATGTACAATCTTTGCCATTTGCTGTCTGCATAGTTGGGAAGAGGAAACCCATCATAAAAACGGCAGCCATGAAGATGCTCCTGGAAGAAGAACCAGAAAGTGGATACCTAGAAGACTGGAAACTGGCTTGGAACTCAGAGGAGGGATTACACAGAGATTTAGTGTACCTTCAAGGATGAGTGGGGACTAGAATGGCAAGATGATGGCAATGTTCTTAGTGTGAAAGGCAGAAATGCTAAGGTGAAGAAACATGGTCAGAAATAAACCTGTGAGGAATCTGTAGTAGGAGGGAAATTTGAATAAGAGCATCACCCATTTTTCTCTTTGCATGCCAACCTAAATTTAGGAGTTAACATAAGCAAATGGGCTAGTCAATCAAGAAGAGAGAAGATTAGTAGAGGGAACATGAGAGTGTCGTCCAGGATTCTGCTTCTCGAGTGACATTCATGGACCACTAGTCTTTCAATGATCTGAAAGCATGTTGCATTATAGATCTGGAACTGCTGGGTGGAGTTTAATGTTTGTGATAGCTTTAAAAGTATTGCTACAGAAAGATCACCCTGAATAAATTAAAACAAGGCAAAGATGAGCATAGTGGTGTCTGCCTGTCATCTTGGAGGATATCAATGTGAAAACTTGCCTGGTCTACAAAACTAGGGTAACTTACTGAAGGCCTATCTCAGAATACAAAAGTCGGAAATGTAGTTCAGTGGTAGAGTGCTCACCTAACAAGACCCTGGGTTCAATGTCCTCTATCTTAACAATAGTAGTAAGATCAATAATAGCAATAATAATAATAGTCATATACTAATTGAAGAAATTGAAAATAGGAGGTAAATTAAAAATCCTTTGCAAATTTCTAGTATGAATTTCTAAAGACTTTACATGTAGTTACAGGAGATACAAGAAGAAGCAAACATTTAATATTTAAAAAAAGGGGGGGCATGGCAGTTACTTGTTTGCCAATGATAATACACAATAAAATAGTAGTTGGAGCAGTCAGAGAACACTGGTGCCATGGTTACAGGTAAGTTAGAAGATAGGTAAGACAGTTTCTGTGAGGAGGAATTTGAATCTCCAGCACTACATAACGTTGGATAGTCAAGTGATAGCCCGAAAGGCTTAGAGTGAAGAGCTGAAGACACAGTCCACCAAAGGAAGCATTCTTGGTTTTCAGTTTTCAGTTCTGAGAGAAGTGGATGTGTGGAGTTTATGCTTGGAGGATATATTAAGGAACAAGCTTGGGCCATTTCACAGAAGTACCAGTCACAGCTATTAGATAAGGCTGATTCTGCAGGAATGGGAATTATAGAGCAATTTTCTTGGGGGAGATGGCACAGGTGTCACCAGGACTGGGGAGAGACATACTATCTTAAGCCACCTACTAGTTCTCACTTCCTCATGGTGACTCTAAACTTATATCAGGCTGTCTAAGGCAGCAGTTCTCAACCCATAGGTTGCAACCTCTTTGAGGTTGAATGACTCTTCAACAGGAGTTGCTTAAGATAATTGGGAAATATACAGATATTTACATTTTCATTACATTTTATAACAGTAGCCAAATTATGGTTATGAAGTAGCAATGGAAATAATTCAAAGTTGGTAGTTTATCACAGTATTAGGTGCTGCATTAAAGGGTGGCAGCATTAAGAAGGCTGAAAACCACTGGTCTAAACCATAATGTGTTTTCAAATCTGCTGACTTGGATATCAAGACAGAGAATTACAAGACGATTAGGACCATGGTAGATGATGGACAGTGTCCTCCATCTGGAGACAGGGACCACAAACTGGAGACAGAAACTCAGTGAAAACAAATGTGGGCAAAAGTGACCATTATCTTTCAGGAACATCCCTCCTATCCCTCCTTAATATACCAATCTTCCTGTGCTCACCTCTGCGAAGGTTCTCTAGAACCAGTAACCTGTGTAGAAACCATCAAAAAGAGACTCTCTGGAATGCCTTGCAGAAGAGGCCTTGGTACTCCAGCAGTGGTCACTTCTAATCTAGAGAAGTAGAAGAGTCAGTAGGTTCCCAGTCTGAGAAAATGATATCTCGGTAGTATAGACCCCAGGTTGAAGGCCATGAAGCACCCTGGAGAGTTAGAATTGTTGAGTCCAGGGTGAAAAGCTGAAAAGTCTTGGTTCTGATACTCACAGATGCCCACAGCAATGATGATAATGATGACACTCACTCAAGAAGAAATGGTGTTTGCACGTGAAAGATGTTATCTATCTCCTCTTTCAAAGTCCTTCAGTCTTCACAAAACTTTGGTGTGGAGACACTAATTTAAAAGCACTTTGTGTGCATCACTTTCTGGTCACATCATATGCTTCCCAGTCCCTGACCTGTGCTCTGTAGTTTTAAAGGTTAATAATAATACAAAGATGTCTTCCCTCCTATTCTACCAAAGAGCAGGCATCTTGGAGAGTAATGCACCTGACACTGGGGTGGGTGCATTCTGCTGGTGCAGAAGCTTGGGGAGTCATAAAGATCTCTCTTCAAATCCCAGTTCCCTTTCTCATGACCCTTGTGAACACAGAGAAACTATGAAGCTTTTTAACATCAATAGTTTTTGTTTTTTTTTTATTTGTTCAAAATACGCTAGTGATAGAGTGGTCCAACTTATCTTTGGGTCTACTTTCTACAGTTTCAGTTACCCAGGGTCAGCCATGGTCTGAAAATATTACATGGGAAATTCCAGAAACATCATGAATTTTAATTCATTCACTGTTCTGAGAAGCATAGTGAAGTCTCACAATATCCTATGTGACCCATCCACCTGACAAACACGAAGCATTAAATGTAGAACTTATCCATGTGGTATACCCACTCCCACATTAGTTACTTAGTTAATGTTTTAATTCCCCAGTAAAATGTCAAGAGTACCATCGTGGCTGAATTCAAATTAAGATTAGTGATGTTCACCATTCTAATGTGCTCAGTATGCCAAAGAGGAGCCAAAGAGTACTGCCCTTATATAGAAATCAACTTAAGAAGCAAAGAAGATATAATAATAGTAATAATAATAATGTGCTGAGGTTGCTGAGAACTACAGTAAGAACAAATCCATCGCCCAAATTTTGAGAGCAGAAAGACATTCCTGCTGTTTTTGCCATGTAACCTCAAACTGCAGAAGTCACAGTCACAATAATTGTGATACAATCTTACAGAGATGGAAATTAAATGATAGTCTTCAAGACTAGTTCTGGTTTGAGGCATACAAAGTATCTCTGTGGACAAGGGGACAGATGTAATTAATCAATAAGAAATTGTATGATTTCAGGGACCAAGGAGGAAGAAAAAGCCGTGTTTGTGTGTGTGGAGGGGTCACTTAAGTGAATAACTGAACAGTCACATCCCCTAGTTTTTAAACATTTGGATTCATTTACCTATTGCCACCTATGTGTTATACAAGTATAGGGCATAATGGGAGTCTCTCCTGTCTCCTAGAGAGGATCCCTCTAGCTCCCATTCTAGGGGTGGGTGATGCAGGGAACAGATAAGGAACACATAAGCTAAAGTTCATGGTGAAATGAAACATATGGAGAAAAATATTCTTTATTTCTTTTTTCTCTCCTTTCATTTCCTCCCCTCAATCTCCCACCACTCCCAATCTACTTCTCCTCTGTTAAAAAAAAAGGGGGGGGGCAGGAGTCCCATGAGTGTTGACAAATTATGTCATATCAATACAAGCTCCTTTTCTTACATTAAGGCTGGGCAAGGCAGTGAAATATGAAGACTATGTTCCAAAAGCCAGTTGAAGTATTAGGGACAGGCCCCTGCTAGGAATCCCATACCAAGCAGACCAAGCTACACAACTGTTACGCAGACGTAGAGAGTCTAGGTTGGTTCCATGCAGGCTCCCTGGCTGCTGGTCTAGGGACTGTGAGCTCCTATGAGCTCAGGTAGTTGTTTCCATGGGTTTCCTTGTGACGCCCTGGACCTCCCTCCCTCAGACCTCGCCTTCTTCCCTCTCTACAGTAGGATTCCCTGAGCTTGGCCCAAAGCTTGGCTGTGCGTCTCTGCGTCTTCATCAGTTACAAGAGGAAGCATGTCTGATGACAACTGGGATGGACACCAATCTCATCCTGGATGATAAGATCTTTATATGATTCCATGAAAAACCGAGGCTCACAATTAGACTCTGGGTTTTTGTTATTATTATTATTTTTAATGAAATGCTCTATTTGTTACTTAGAACAGAAATTATTACAAGCCAAGATATATAAAAAAATAGACGATTTACATTTATTTGCTAGTATATCAGCTCTAGATAGGAGAGAATAAATAAATAGAGAATTCAGGGTGAGGACAAGAAGAGAGGGGAAAAGGAGAAAGAATGAAAGAAAGAAGAAGAAAATGGACAGAGAGATGCTGGAAAGAGAAGACTAGCAGGAGAGGTGGAGAGGAGATGGGAGACTTATACTGATGTCTTTAGAAGGTCCAATACTTAGGGCCCATATTTTTATAAGTTCAGAGAAATGTTCAGATTTTTACTTTCTTTATGTAACAAGAAGAATAAAGTATATAATTGTAATCTATAAGTATCTACAGTGCAATGGGCTTGCTGCTAATTGTCAGGTTTCTCTTTTCCCCTTGTAGTCAAAGACACCATAGCAACAGATGTGTGGAGCCTTAAAGTCATCACAGTCTTAGAGGCAAGGGGATGGTGTATTAGGAGTGCAAACTGAAGGTGACAAAGCCAACCCAGATAGATGAAGACAGGCTGTACCTGCAAGATTAGTGCCCAGTGATGATAATGAAGGAATTTCAAGGTAGCCCAGCATATCATTCGCTTGGAGGACCCATGTGGAGACTGAGAGGCAATTGCTATAAATTTTACACTAACATTCCAATGATCATGAATACAGTGGAAAATGATGTACAAAGGCAAATAACTCACTTTAAATCCCTAAGGTTTTCTCAGTGACTGTAGCGCATTAGTGGGTTTAATTTTCAAGTCATATTTGTGGTCAGTAGACTTAAGGGGAGAGAGAAAGCAAAGGTCCCTTGTCTATGGTTACAAGAAGCCCTCACAAGCACACCCAGATAAATATCTCCTAGGAGACTCCAAATCTCTTCAAGTTGACAATCAACATTGATCAAAAAAAAAAAAAAAATCACTAATCCCATGGCTTAAGATCTAAATATGATCAGCAAGACTAAAAATTTACCATTTGACCCAGTTCTTTGTTAAATTACTGTGATAAAAAAAAAAAAAGACTTTTCAGCTACTATCAAAATATATGTGCTCTCAAGGAAGTTACCACTCAGTTTAGCTTCATTAGGATGAAGACACCATTCACTTTGGTTTTAGGACACAGAGAAATCAAGGTGACAATGAACCAGAAGTTTCCATCATCCTGTGGGTTCAATGTGCTGAAAGGTGCTATGGGAGAGGCTTAGGAAGAAAAGTCATCAACAGTCACTCTCAGCTGTGGATTCTGCACGCCACAATGCTGGCCCACTGGAGAAGATGCTCCCGCAAGTATAACAGTGCCGTGACTTTTATGGGGGCAATCCAGCACTCTTACTAGCTAACTGACATTTAGACTGACTCTATAGGAGAGAATTTACATTTGGAACTATAAATTGACCCTAGGTCACAGACCCTGGGAGAGAATACACTATACTACGGTATTTTATTTAAAAGAAATGCTGTAAAAAATGCTTTCTTATATATGTTTATACCCAGGTACAAGTGTACCTGTCTTTAGCCACCTCACATACCTCCATGACCAGCAGTTAATGCAGACATTGACAACTTCCAAAATTCTGAGTAAATGACCCTTGAGTGCACAGCTCTGAAGAGGACATCTATGTCACCTCCTTGAAGGCCTAAGGAACATCTCAGAAGACAGGGTAGAAATAATGTCAGAGGCAGAGAATGAGGACAGGGATTATGAAATGCTATCTTCTGGCCATGACACAGTCACTGTAATCGTGAAACCACAGCTGTGAGTACCTGAAGAAGTCCATTAATGTTACATCATGGACTGGGGAAATAGTCGTGAAGCTTCCTCCAGGAGCTATGGTCAATTTGTGGGCTGCTGGGGGAGGGCTGTCATTTTCCTCAGTGGTAGATACTGGCAGTAAGTCTCCAAAAGTCCAATAATTAGTCTGCCATCCAGGTTCATGCAAACAGTCTCATCAAACTTGGTAGACCACACACAAAGACACAAAAGTAGGAAAGGATGTAGTTGAACTGAAGATTTCAATGGAGAGGAAGAAGCATGAGTCAGGAATCCAATCAAAATTTATTCTATGCATACACGAAATTGTCAAAAACGGATTGCATACTTGCATGAAGATGTTTGACACAGCATCAAATCTTTCACTAAATATTTGTACTTATATCCATAGACAATTGCCACTCACAATCTTAATCAAATAAACTTCTCCTTGCCATGAACAGCACTGCAAAGACTTTCAACTGTTCCAGGTACTGAGAACAAATGACAGTTTAGTGCTCATCCCTGACAAAGTCATTTTTGCCCCCTCCACCCACCGAAGCCCAGAGAACATCACGGAAGAGGAAGAAGGTAAGAGCTGGAAGATGGATGGAGGGCTGTGAAATAGCATTTTCTAGGAATGATTTGGCCATTGCGATCATGAACTCACTGCAGTTAGCTGTATTGCAGTCCAGTTACCTGCACTAGCCAAGACAAGACTAGCCCTGTCTATAATCAGTCATAGGTCAGGGAGGGACATATAGACCTCCCTGCTTAACTATTAGCTGCTGATGTTCAGGGACAGGGCTTAGAACCTTTAGTTGTGTGCCCTTGCTGAGCCCATTAAGCTCCAGTATCTGCTTTCAAACCTGTAAACCTGTGGTCACACAGGCAGCCCTCGTTAAACGCAGTGGGTCACAAAGTAAAACAAAAACATATGAATGTGGGAGAAGAATTTGTAGGGAAGAGGGAAAGTTGACATGGGTTGGAGAAAGGTAAGAAATAGTGGGTGTTCAGAGTAACCAGAAAGCAATGTGTGTGTGTGTGTGTATGTGTGTGTGTGTGTGTGTGTGTGTGTGTGTGTGTGTGTGTGTAAGATTGCCAATAAGTGTAATTAATAAATCAATGTATGAAATAAAATATTTCAAGTGCTTTATTCCTTTCAATTCTTATGCAATTTGGAAATGAGTTAATTTTCTAACAAAAATAAATACATGTTGGAAAATTCTACACCAAACTTTTTAAAGTCAAACAGAAAGAACCACAGCTTTCAAAAGAATTGGTTCCCACAATATCTTACATTCAATAAGGAAATGGTAAAGAAGAATATAAAATAAAAATATACATAAATAGGAAAAATACAGAAGAGAAAACCCTAAAGGTTAGTCAATGAGTAACAAGATGTCATATATATGTATATGTAATATACATATATTAAATAAACCAACACTAAAAGATAGTGTTTGAACTGAAAAGTCTAGCAATGTTAAGTGTTGGCAAGAATACAGAATGAAACAATTTCTGGGACTTGCCTGATAGAAATATAAATGTTTGTAGTCTTGTTAGAGAGTAGTTCTTCAAAAATACAAAGAAATTAAGTGGGAGCCTGAAGGAGACGTATCAGTTACTCCTGGAACTATGAACGAGGGCTGGAGAAAGCTTTGCACATATGATCATATTGTGCATGTTCTAGAATGTTCACTATTACTATAATGAGAAGCCACCAAAAAAAAAAAATTACCCATCAGTAGGTGAAATAAAATACTCCTAGAAAGGCAAAATTGATGAGCCAGAGACAGAAGATTCAAAATGAACTATCCTAGGGGCTCAGGATATAGCTCAGTGCAGAATCACTGGCCTAGCATGCACAAGACCCTACCTTCAGTCCTCAGTACTGAAATTATCATCAACGACAACTTCCAGAAACATTATTACACACGAGAAAAGGAAGTTGCACAACTTTATTGGATATGTTAAAAATAATACATTCTATTTATGAATATTTATATCCTGAATATAAGTAAGAATACATGTAGTTGACTGACAAGCGTATTCAGCATAGTTACTTCTGGGAAAATAGAATGGGGGAAGTTCAGGGAATTATAACTAATCTTGTAATAACGCATTACTTAGAGAAAATTCAGTGTGAATGTAGTCAAATAAAAAGTTTTTAAGAAATGAGTAATGCCTGCACTGAGTTATATTATTATTTGCATTTATGTACATGCTTGAAGCACAGCACAGTGTTGGCACATATTTATATTGTGCAGATTATGAGAAATTCCCATTTCAATAGTCGTTAGAGAAATAAAACCGTTTGTTCACAATCTCACCAAATGAAAAGCACATTGATAGAGAAAAGCTTGGGGGCAAAACAGCTTTCAGGAAGAGAAATGCTAAGTGAAAAAGAACTTTTAGTTCTTGGTCAATATCCTTGGGGCTCCTCTCATTAAATTTTGAGTAATTTGCACAAGTATCACAATATAGGGAAACCTAGGACCTCAGAAATGACCAGGCCTCATAGGAGCCAATTGAGAAATAAATTTCTGTTTCCCTGACTGCCACCTACATCCTATGCAAAATAAAAGCATAAGGACCAGGACCAGCATCAGGAAGAGATGCTGGTGGAAGATGACAAATAGATAAAGTGTTCTTTCTACGACCTCCAGGGAACTTGGCCCTCAATTTCTCTGAAGTTAAAACAGGATGAGACACAGATCTGTTTCAGACTCTGCAGAGTGTTAAAGAGACAGCTGTGTGATTAACAGCACACTTTTCTTGCAGAGAATTAGTTTCCAACACTCAGTTTTGGACTGCGGTCAGTTCAAAACAACCTGTAACTCTAGCTCCAGGGGAGCTGTCTTCTACTAACCTCCTGAAAGACCCTTCTTAGCATAGTATATGGCAAGAACTGACTCTGAAATTTTATCTTCTTGCCTCCCCATCTGCCATGACACCTACTAGCTGGTTTATGTGTATGTAGTCAAGCACACATAATGATAGTAATAGTAATGCTGATGACAGTGATGATAATAATAATATCAAAATGTTTTTAAGAGAAGTTCAGCTTCACATTGGAACCTACAAGAAAATTCTCCCCCATAGATAGATCTATGGGAATCAAAGCCAGTGACATCTGCCCTCCACACTGCTTGTATAGTGAGGACAGACTGTCTTGGCCATGTGCACAGCTCACAAACACACAGAAGTTAGTGTTCATATTAACCTCATAACTTTCCTACTCTGTTCTCTCACTGAGGACTTCAGCATGATGAGTAACTCCCCCCACAAAGATGGTTCATTATAGGCAATTCCCCCAAAGATTAGTCAGCCATCCCCTTAAAGTACCACCAGGGACTGTTGGACATCAGATCCCATCTGTTTCTCTGAATTCTTGTTTCTCCCAGTTCTTGATCTGGAAAAAGCATACCACAGGTCTGTCTATACTGAGTACTGAGCACCTTCCTCAGCCTCATATCTCATTAATGACAGTAACATCTGGCAAGCTGCAAGTCCTAAAGATCGTGTGTTTGGAAGCCATGGAAGCATCTCTAAATGCTTAGTACTAATGTGGCTCCCATTTCACAGATGAGAAAACTGAAGCTCAGAGAGATGAATCTACCCAGTTTCGCGTAGGGAACAACTTAGGACTTGTGTTGCATCCCAGCATCTTTGATGACTTCGTTCTAAGCTTTATTCCTTTTGTTTTGGAAAACTTGTGGCTCCCTCCTCAAAATACACACAGTGGGAGGGAGGTCTGGAGATGGTGTGGATTCTGAAGCTCATCCAGATCTCCATTAAGGAAGCCTGGCCATCTTTCCCTGTTGGAAAAGGGCTCCTGAGATCTACATCTTAAGCCTGTAGAGGCATGGTGATTGTGACTAAGCAACAACCCTAACCTCCTTTTACACTAGTCTTTTCTCCCACCCTACCCTAAGAAGAGAGGGTAGTCAAGTCCTCCAGACCTCAGAGTTCCTGCTCTTAAGGCAGTTTGGGGTCATGGAGTCAGCTGGGGATCATTAGCAGGTGGGGCTGTGGTAGTGGCCATGGGCTGAGACCCACACAGGAGCCTGGAGTGCTTTGCAATCAGTGGGGAGTGATTACACATTGTTTCCCATACATTGACACAAGGGAGCCCTGACGGGATAATGAGATGCAGCTGACTGAAAATCACAGCTGACAGTCACCAGAGAGAGGAGGCTGTGCAGCCCTCCAGTGTAGCAATGGAGTCCTTTCCAAAGCCAGGAGTAAATCCATGGACTTTGAGTGCAAAGTCACCAGGCAGTGGCCAGGGAAACATGCTGGAAGGTCAAACACTAGATAATTGGTAAGAATGGGATCTTGGGGCTCCTCCTTTTCAAACAACAGTCCTGCCAGGCTAGTGCTTCAAGCAGCTTTCCTGGAAGGAGGGAGTTCTGGAATGGCAGGCTAAAGAAAGTACTAGAACAAGAGGCTACAGACATGGAGGCTATTGTCCTATTGGCCTGAGAGAATTGAGTTCCTTGGATTCAGTGAAGGGCTCCAGATGCAGAGTCTCTCACACTGTGTTCACTGAGAGGATCTGTTTACACTCCTTCTTTGCATGGATCAGTTCGTTAAGGGCCGACTGGAGCCCGGTTACCCTGCTGTTGTGTCGAAAAAGCAGCTGCTTGCTTAAATTGAGGTCTCCTTCTTTCTTGACAGTCATTACCGCCTCCGAAGTAAGAGGTAATGGGCTTGAATTCCCAAGTCCATGGGGTGTTGCTCAAGTCCTGACTCCCTGCCAAAGCCACTCCCCATCTGGAGTCAAGTTCTGTAGGTTCTGTCTGACTCAGTCTCCTTCCTTATTTCCATTCTTGTGGACATGCAAAGAGAACCCTAATATATCTATCAGCTTACTATGAATAAATTGCTAACTCCTTGATCTTAAACCCAGTGTTATTCTTGACCCTTCATTCCCATCTTCTACATTCAGACCATGCTGCCCCTAAGTAACTTGGACTCCATCATAATCAGGTGGTAGGAGCTAGCCAATCAATAATTACCAAAGTGTGGGGTGGGGGCAAGGTAAATGTTGAAGTGAGTCAACTTGAATCTCGTGTTTTAGTTTTTAGCCAGCTTATAATTATTAATTTTGTCAATAAACATGTATTTTGACAAAACTTTAGGTTGGGGCAGCTGTATAAAATGACACAAAGAGCTGTCATATATGCTTTTACTCAGTTGCATCTAATGATAGCACTTGCAAATTGTAGATATCTCAGCAAAGGTATTGAGAGTGATAAAATCCATGAGACATGACTCATCAGTTCTATGTGTTTTGTCACATGGGCTGGCCATAACTTGTGTTCGGCATCACAGTCAATATATGGAAGACTTTGCCATAGCATTGCATTTCACTACACTTTGTTAATGCCCCCAAACCATCAATCTCCATCCATTTCTCTAACTGCCTTATCTAAAGAATGTTGTATAAGTGGAATCGTGCTGCATGGTGGTTTAAATGAGAAATGTCCTTCATGGGCTCATGTATTGGAACACTTGTTCTCAAGATGATGGTGCTATTTGTGGAGTTTATGGAACCTCTAGGAGGTAGAGTCTGGCTGTGGGAATTCCATCCCTGGAGGTGGGCTTTAAAAAGTTGTAGCCTCTTCCTACTTGGAGTTTGGTCCTTCAGCTTCCTGTGCAACGACGTATCATCAGCCAGGTTCCTGCTCTGGATACCTGCTGACCTGCTTTCCTCTCCATGGATGCCCTCCTGCAGAGCTATAACCTGCAAAGCTATAAGCCCAAAGAGTTTCATTCTCTTATAAGTTGATTTGATCATGGTATTTTATCATAGCAAAGAAAAGTAACCCATATACTGGGACATGTAACTTTCAAGGATTGGTACTTTCCCATCCTCCATAATTATCTGTATTGCTACAGTTGTTGCATGTATCCATAGTTCCTTTCTTTCTACTGCTGAATAGTATTCCATAGCATGGGTGTGCAACAGTTTAATAACTCCCCTGTTGGGAGACATCTGAGCCATCTGTTTGAATGAAGTTGTCTTTGGTGTTTTCATGTAGAAATTAGTGCAAAAGACTATTTCTAAAGTATAACGGCTGGTTCATATGAAAATCACATATCTAGGGTAGATACTATACCATTTTATATCCCTACCACAAATGATCAAGTTTATCCTCATCCTCAATAGCTTTTGACACTATCATTTTTACTGTTTTAGGCATTTTGATAAGAGTCCATTGGTATTTTTATTGACCTAATTGCTGGTGACAACATGCTTTCCTGTGTTACTATGACATCTATTTCTCATCTGCAAAATGTATATTCATTATTTGCCCATTTTTTGTATTTTTAAAAACATTTTATTTTGATGTTTAATAACATGTATAAGTTTGTGTATATATAACTAGGTGTATATGTGAAGCTAGAGCAGGAAGTTAGATCCCTTGACCTGGAGTTACTGTGGGTTGTAGGCTACTATGTGGGTACTGGGAACCAAACTCAAATCCTGTGCAAGAGCAGCAAGATCTCTTAACTACCGAATCATCTCTATCCACATCTTCATCCATTTTCTGATGGGATGGGGGCTGTTAAGAGAGAGCTCTATACATTTCATAGAACAGATATATGCTTTTAAATCTTGTGCTCCCTCTCTGTGGCTTGCCTTTCCATATTCTTCATGGAGTCTCTCATGGAGCACAAGGTCTTAATTTAAGGTTGATGAGACTCAATATGCTGGTTTAAAGGATGGAACTCTGGTACCAAGCCTTAGTTCTCTTTGAGTGAACCTGTATTCTAAAGAATTGCTTGCTACTTTTTCAGAAGTTTTATATATTATCTTTAGCATTTGCAGCCATGATCCACTTTAAGTTAATTTGGTCATGAAGCATAAAGTTGTGTGTGTGTGTGTGTGTGTGTGTGTGTGTGTGTGTGTGTGTGTGTGTCCTCATCCTATGTCCACAAGCTCCCAGAGGCCAGAAAAGGATTTCAGATCCTTCAGAATCCAGCACCATTTAAAAAGTTCATCTTTTCCTCCATTAAATTTCATACACCTCTTTGTTAAGAAGCAGATGAGTAGGTGTCTGTGGGTAAAATAGCTATGGGAGAGAATGTGAAGTGCCACTTTCATTTTTATCTAATAACAATACAGAGGCCAGAACACTGGTGGGCATATCCTATATATGATGATTGCTTCTGGTTTGAGATTCAGGATTTTTCAGTTATAAGTTTAAAGTTAAGAGCTAGTTAGTTGGTTCTTTTTCAAGTGACAATTGCTGTTTGGTATTTTATATCTAATTAATATATCATTTTAGAAAAAAGGATGATGGTTGTGCTTGCTAAATGATTATAAACTCTCAGACAGATGTGCACTGTGAATCAGTCAATTGCCACAATAACTCTGTGTCTTATTTTCACTGGTCATTCTTCTGGATGCAAATTGTCTATCATGTGCTCCATGTGTGATGGTAGGAGCTGTGGAGCCATTGGAGATGGCCTAGCTGAAGGAAGAGGTTCACTAGGGGCAGAGTAATTTGTAGTTTTGCCTGTTTCCTGCCCTGTCTCTGCTTCTTGGTGTGTAGAAATGGGAGAAAGCGATAACATCCACACCAGCAACCACATCCCGCTGTGATGAATATCCTCAAACCAACTCAAAATAAACCTTGCCTCCATTCTGCTGCTTCTTGCCTGGTGTTTGGTTCCATCAAAGAGAAAAATAACAAACACATCCACACATTACTTTAAGGTAAGAGAGTCAAGGCCACATCTGACACCACTAACAGCCATTTGACTCCTACAAGACACTGTCTACTTGGATGTCTTTTGAATCACCTCATGACTTTCATAGTCACAAAAGAAAAAGCTGCTTTAAGTGATATTAAATCCTATAGAAGAGTTGCACTCTTTCCTGGACCAGTACATTTGCAAAATCAGCTCATCATTTGTGGGACCTATGAAATCTCTGCTTGTAGAACCTTTAACTCTAAGCATACTGACTACCAAAGATTCCAGACTATTCAAATGCCATACAATTACTAAAAAGAAATCATTATATTTTATAAATCTTCATCTAGCATGCATGTGTGTATGTATTTGTTTCTCTCTCTCTCTCTCTCTCTCTCTTTCTCTCTCTCTCTGTGTGTGTGTGTGTGTGTGTGTGTGTGTGTGTGTGTGTGTGTGTGTGTGTGCATGCTCAGAAGTCAAAGGACTACTTGAAAAAGGTGAGTCTCTCATTGTACTATATGTGCACTAAGGATTGAAATCAGGTCATAAGACTTGGCCCCAAGTGCTTTTACCCTCTGGGCCATCTTAACAGCCCCAGAAAGCATTTTTTAAAGAATCAATTTCTTTCTCTAGTATTTGTATGTGGTTGTTTTCAGATAGGTCTTGAGAATTAAATGGTCTTTACAAGCTCTCCTCTACTCTCCAAGTAAACAACCCAGAAAGCTCTGAGGCAGTACCAACCCAAACATTCAGATCTTTATGGCTCAAAGTCACCTACCCAGAATGCTCTCAAAGGCAAACAGAGCATTCTTTACATGTTTCTAGTAAAGAAAACAAAAACAAAAGAAAGACAACTTTGAGTGCATTCATTTAAACATTAAATATTTTCTATATTCAGAACACCCCAATAACCCCAGTAAGGAAGGAAGAAGGAATGGCAAGATTCCAGAATGTGTGTGCATGCCATCTCTGTTCTCTCTCTCTCTCTCTCTCTCTCTCTCTCTCTCTCTCTCTCTCTCTCTCTCTCTCTCTCCCTCCCCTCTCTATGTGTGTGTGTGTGTATGTCTTTCTTTTTATCTGTCTGTCTCTCTACCAATCTCTTCTTATTCTAGGATTTTCTGCTAATAACACTGGAGAGGTAGAGACAGAGATCTAGGGCTCATTGGTACATGCGCACACACCTCTCCCCACATCCACTAATAAAAAAGCACTTTGGTCATCATTTCCATTATTTGTATAGCTATAGATCGGATATTCTTCTGCCATTACTAAGGCCTTTCTGTCTACTGACATCTCTGTTTTGTACTAGTTACCTAACCTGCTACTCCAGACTCCACTATCTTCAATCATCTATGCTGGTTAGTTTTACCTGTCCATTTGACACAACTGAGGATTACCCAGAAAGAAATTCCCCAATGAGGAACTACCTAGATTAGGTTGTCCTGTAGGATTGACTGTAAGGAATTTACTTAGTTGGGTTAATTGACTAATTGACGTATAAAGACCCACTCTGAATATGGATGGCATCATTTCATAGACGGCCCTGGACTCAAGATTAAGGAAAAGTAGCTTAGTACCTTTTAAGGCAAGTGAGTGGAGACCCATGCATTTCTTCTCTGTTCTTTTGACTATCAATATGGTACTTTAAGCTCAAGCCTTGACTTCCCCACAGTGATAGTCTTTAACACAGTGCATGAGCTCTTCTCCTCCCATATGTTGATTTTGCTCAGGGTGTTTCATCACAACAACAGACAGGAAAATGGACCACTATATTTTCAGATATGTATCAGAAAGAACCAGTTTTGTGATTCCACTTACTCACAGACCTTCAGTGGCTCCCTGCTGTCTGCTGATGCCAGCACAGATTCTGAATTTGGGCCATCAAGAATATCCATAAAGTCTTCCTTGTTAACTTTGTCCCTGTCCCTTCTTCTATCACCAACCTTGCTGGGGGAAGTACACTGTGGGAGAACATTGAGAGGTATAGCTTTACCCCACTACCAGGTCACTCTCTGCTTCCTGCTTGCATTTGAAAATGTGATCTCCCAGCCACTACGCCAGTCACGTTCAGTCACACCTCCCTGCCATGATTGACTCTTATCACTCTGGAAACATAAGCCAAAACAAACTCTTTCTCCCATAAATTGCTTTTTACTGTGATGGTTTATCACAGGACAAAAAAGTAACTGATTCACTAAATTTTAGCAGGCAGCCTACAAAAAATCCAGGCAATTTAATAAGTAGCTCGCACATATCAGCACAAGCCCTTGGCAATCACACTAGACTAAGGAATCAATGACATTTTCTAAAAAAGAAACTGTTCTTTATCTAGTCAACATATAAATATATTGGTTGAATGAAAAACAAAACAACAAATGAATATATGGCCCAGTTATTTTAACAGCTCAATAGGCTTCATAGATGCTCAACAATCTTGCCTTTCACCTCATCCAGCTGTTCAAAAAGAAAGCAGACCTATAAATGTAGGCAAAAGACTAGGGATGGTCTGCCTCTTAGTAGAGAAACACCAGGGCTAGCTTCTTCAACTGCACACTGAGAAGCTGATCCGGATCTCTGACCTGGACCAGTCCCTGAACTCTCAGACTCTACATGGAAATATGTGATGTAAAGAGACTTATAGAGTACCTGGGAAATGTCCTCTGTGAACTCCAGAGTATTTCTTTGTAGAGACCCATAATGGAGATAAGAAAGATTTCTCTGCTTCTCTATAGTTACCTACATGTGTCACTAAAACATTAAAGAATCTCTTACATCAGGACAGTATAACCCATGAAATGCTTATTCTTGAACATCACACCTGAGGCTGCACAGAATATCATCACCTTTCTGCCTTGGTGTACTCTTCTGTAATGGAGAATGTCTGAGTAGATTGATATACAAATTCAGGGTCCTGGTGGTGGTTTTTAATGTCACAAAGCTGTGCATAAATTAAATACCAACCCAAGATAGGTCAATATATTTTAATGGGACAGAATGTGAAAGGTTATTAATATGGTTTCTCCGAGAGAAGACCTTTGTTGAATTGTGATATGGTATAAAAGGAAACACTAAATAATTACATTAAAAAATTGCTTAAATACTTCCACTTCAAGTTCAGTATCTCAGGGAAGCAGGGTTTCCTATGTGTGTTCCAAATGAGATATAAGAATTGACCTGCCTTCTAAGACAGGCACAATTGACATTTGCATGGGTGTAGAATGAGACCATAGTTGTTTTCCATGGGTGATGGGTTTATTGTTATGACTAAGTAAATTACTTTTAAATTATCATTCTGTTTACACTTCTATTCAAATAAAATGCACATGACAGATTTACAAGGTCACTTCTCTAAGATTGTCTGCCAATGGTAATGGTTACTGGAGAATCCTGACTGACCTTAAAAGAAGCATGGGAAATACTCTGATCAACGGATAATGAACTCAGAGCCTAATGGGAAAATGCTGTCTTCATTGGGACTCTCTTAAGAAAAAAAATAGAAAATTTAAACCCTTGAAGTTTAGCATCCATAAAACCCAACATCCAGTCAATAAATGACTAGACATAAAAAGAAGCAGAAAAATATGATTAATGTTCAAGAAAACATTCCTCCACAGAAACAGATACATATGAGTTAGCATGTAAAAATCATTACTAAAATGTCGGCAAAACCAAAATATTTTGTATTTTGTAATTTTTTGGTTATACATGACTGATTTAAGAGAAATGGAACATAAGGGCTAAGGCAATGAGTCAGTCAATAAAGTACTTGCTTTGCAAGCATAAGAATCTGAGCTAAGCCCACTAGACCCGTCACTAAATGAAAAGCTGTCACAGTGGTGCACTGTTGTAATCATAGTTCTGGGGAATTGGAGACAGGTGGAAATCTACAGCCTGCTGGACATCCAGCCTAAGCTACATGACGAACTCCAGGCATGACAGAGACTGACTCAAAAACAGGGTGGATAGCATGTAAGAAATGACAGCTGAAGTTGTCCTCTGGCTTCCAGATGCATGCACACTCATACACATACAGACACCGAAAAGAAAAAAAAAAAAAAAGAATTAGAGGATGATAGTCAATCCCAAGGCTTCCTTCTTGAAGCACAACAATGACTATAATAAAACTGCAAGATGGATCAGTAGGTAGTCACACTTGCCACCAAGTCTGATGACCTGAGATTCATTCCTGGAGTTACATGGAGGAAGGAGGGCATCGGTTCCTTTGAGTTGGTTTCTGACCTTCACACACACACACACACACACACACACACACACACACACACACACACACACACACACACAAAGGGCAGGGGAGGAAAGAATGAGCAAATAAACTGATTAAAATGCAATAAGTTTTTTAAAGAAATAAAAAATGAAAACAACCCCAAAATTTCTTAAGCAGTACTCAATAGAAAGCCCTTAACATAACATAGTCTCTCTCTCTCTCTCTCTCTCTCTCTCTCTCTCTCTCTCTCTCTCTCTCTCTCTCTCTCTCTCTCTCTCTCTCTCACACACACACACACACACACACACACACACACACACAAACACTCCATGAACTTCCGACATATGATCCCTACTTAGCCTTCTCCTTCTCTGAGATGCAAAAATTTGATTTCCCCCCCCCTCTGATAGCATATAATCCTGTGTGCTCAAGAATGTGAACTGTAAATCAATAGCCACAACTTAAAGGTGACATTCTGACAACTGTACATCCTGGAGCCACTCAGGATCTCAGGATCATTTTGTTCCTGTCAAATGTCTCACTTCTAAATAATTTATAGCATCCAGTTCTACATCTTCCAATACAGGACGCGCTGTCTTCATTTTATGCAGGTGTGTTGCTATTCAAACATCCAGTGATGCACCCAATGAATGAATATAACAAAATCCACAGCTTCCAGGCTGATGAGATGGCTCAGCATGTAAAAGAATCTGCTTGCAAACCTACTGAGTGCTATTCCAAGGAACCACACAGTATAAAAGCAACAACCAAAATTATTTTCAGACCTCTACACATGTGCTGTAACACCCCACCTCCAAATACAATACAGAATTTATTTAAAAACCATCACCCCTAAAGGGACATACCTATTATATAGGTACATGCTTTATTTTATGGAATGTTATTATTTTGAGTTAGCAATTAATGAGAACTCATATCTTGAAACTATACTAAGAGTTTTATACTTATTTTGGCACAATCTATATTTCTATCCCATAACAAGGGATATTAATACATATTTTCTAAAGTGAAAAGTAGGAATTAAGAGAGTCAGCAGTCAAGGTTACCCATGGTGTAGGTGAAAGAGAGAGGGAAAATGTGATCCTCAGGCTTCCTGATGTCATCACCTGACTCTACACTACTGTTCCTCTTTATTGGTTAATATCATCCTTTTTACTCCCATATTGCTTATTTGAGACACTCTAGGATTCTTTCATACACAGACAAGAATCCTTTCCCTGAAGGGGGCTTCAATATTCCATTGGGTGTCTCTCTAATGTTATGAATGAGTGTTATGGTTCAATGGCAAATCTCTATCACAAGGTGACTCAGGTGTTGAAAGGTTTATTCCTGGTCTACTATGCTGAGAGGTTCCGGGAACTTTCGGAGATGTGACCTAGTTGGAAGAAACAAGCCATGAGCAGTGTGTCCTTGGAAAGTCATGCCAGGTCCTTAGGCTCCTCTTCTTTCATTGCTTCTTGTGATCATATGGTAATCAAGCTTCCTGATGCAAAAGTGAGCTGCCATGTTTCTGCCTCACATGAGCACAGAAGTATGGATCTAGGAGACAGAGACCAAAGACTTTGAATAATGAAGTTCATTACTTTTAGGTGTTTTCCTGAGCTATGTTGTCACAACTAGGAGAAGTGTGATACCCACATGCTGAGGGGTATATGGGGTCTCTCAACACAGAGTGAGTGTATTGGTTGGTTTTTTTGTTTGTTTGTTTGTTTGTTTTTAACAATCATCTTGATAAAATCACCCTGAAAGACAGTCTTAATGGAGAATTATCTGAATTGGATTAAGTTATGAGACTGTCCTGATTATTAATTGATATTAAGGGTATATACCATTATGGGTGGCACCATTCGCTAGGAAGAGCCCTCAGTTATGTAAGAGTAGGAAAGCTAGCCGCCAAGGAAGAATCCATGCATTGGTGCTCTCTGCTCTTGACTGTGGATGCAATGCTATCAGTTTGCGTCTTGACTTCTTTATAGTGGTGGACTTTAGTCTGGAATCATAAGGCAAATATACCCTATTTTCCTTAAGTTATTTTTGCTGGGGTATCTGCCATGCCAATGCAATGGGCCTAGAACACAGGGCAAGTGATTAGAAAACTTCCTATTCCCCAGACAAGCAAGCACACTATTTCCAGCTCCTTCATGGTCTTCACTGACTTAGAGATTTGGAGCATGGTAAACTTGTGGAGAGCCTGTGGAAAGTTTAGCAAAGCAAAACAAGTCTTCAGCACTTTATTGTTCACAGAGAAAATGTCAAAATGAAGTTGGGAAGAGGTGGACAAACTCTACCCTATGATGTTGTACAGCCCTCCACTCCTTGTCTAAGGGAAGGAAGAAATGTCGCCTCATGTGCATTTCACATGCAGCTGTTTTTAACTTGTTCTTATAAAGCTTAACTGTTCATACATTCTGGGGGAAAAATGTTGTCTGGTAGGACCAGAAAGATCTGGTGGTCACATAGATAAGAAAACATCATTTTGTGGGCTATTAATGAATAGCCCTCCAACAGGAGAACACTGGGCAAGTTAAGATTTCCACACCAGAAATTCATATTATTTATCCTTCACACCGGCTTGTGAAAGGCAGTGAAAGTTACCTACAAGACTACTTCATTATCTTCTTATGTAGAACTGAGTGTAATTGAATACATAGCCATCGCAGATTTGGGAACTATTAAAATGTCTTAGCAAATCTTGGCAAAGAAGCTGCTGTGCTGATCCCTGCTGGGAACAGTCTCCTCTGGGTTAAAGGAGGCAGATTTGGCAAGAGTCAACTGTAAGTCTCAAGAGAGACTCCTCACATCTCCCTAAACAACAACAGGGGTGGTCTCTGTGGCAAATGTGGGTATTTGGAAAGGGTAAGTTCTGTCAGATAAAGACTTGGTTACATTAGCAGATATCTTCCCTTTGAGTGATCCAATCAATGCTCTCTGGATACACCTGGGAGGAAATTCTGCTTTCTGTGCTGTAATTGAATTGATTTAATATTTTTAAGATAAAGAACATTAGCTTTTACAAGGCTGAAAGGAAATCTCTGCAGGCACCCTGATGCATGTCTCTCTTGTAAGCACTTCCTCCATGAGGGGTAAGATATGACTTCATTCCTGCTATGGCATTATGTCTCCCACCACACAGTGAGCAGGAAGTTCTCCCAAGAAAGGCACTTTTGTCTTCTCCACCATAGAAAACAGCTGCCAAAGCCCAAAAGCTATGAAGATATCTTTTTATTAAAAAGCCAGGGTGATGGGGAAATGGTTCCATATATAAAGTGCTTGCCACACATGAATTAGGACCTGAGTTTGCTTCCCCAGAATCAAAATAAAAAGCCAGGTACCAATATGCATACCTGAAACTCCAGTGCTGTGAAGGTGGAAAAGAGAAGATCCCAAGGCAGCCTAGTCTAAGCGCCAAGCTCCAGATTCAAAGGGGGGAGACCTTGTCTCAAAATAGAAGGGTAGAGGTGCTTGCCCCAAGCTTGACAAACTAAATTTAATCAGAGGAATCCACATAATAGAATGATAGAACTGACTCTCACAGGCTGTTCTCAGAACACACAAACACACACACACACACACATAATTTTCAAAATGTAATAAAAACTTAAATATGAAAAATGAAGAGTTAAATACTGAAAAGGTAGAACACACTAGACATTGACCTCTGCTTCCACTAAAATACATGTATGCACACACAGGAATATATATACACACACGTATACATGAATTATTTTTAATGTAATAACATTTTTAAGATTGAAAATGATTGATGAAGGCAACTGACATCAACCTTTGCCATCATAGACCTAGGCATACATCTGTACATACACAACAACTAGAAACACACACATACACACAAGGGAATATTGTGGTGTGAGGAATTTGCTTCTGTCCCCATCATTTTGCTTTATGTGACAGTAGTCAAGTTTGACAGCACCTCTAAACCTCAGTTTCCTGTGGCTGCTAACTGTTTCAAGGTGACACGGCTGTAAAATGTTGTCCCTACAAGATTGCGATGTGATTGACGTGTTCTCTAGAAGTGAGAATCCCATAATTATCCTCCCCCTTTACAAAAGACAAAGGGTGATACTTGGCTGTGTGTATCACTCCCTAAATTATAACAGCTCCCCTGACATCAGCCAAGATCTTGTGGAAACTTAAAAGCACAGAGATTCAACTGAGGTTTGAGAAAGTCTCTGAAGAGAAATAAGAGACAATCAGTGATGCCTGCCAGGGATTTGCCAGAATTGGTACAGGAGATCTCCACTGCATCATGTGGCTTGCTTGCACAATAGCCAAACTTGAATTTGACAGACAGAATGAGTATTTTGGTCTGTGGTAGGTCAGAGAACAGCAGAACAGCAGAAGGCCTGGAAGGGGATTTAATACTGGGCAAATCTCTTGACCTCCTCTGATAAGTGCTTTCGGCCTTGAAAGAAACTGCCCATGGTAATGTCTGAGCTTTCAAGGACCCTCATTCACTTGACACCTTCGGATGTTAATAAGCCCCATTGTGTTTATTTTGGATGTGGTAATAAGTGCGAACAGAACGAGGCCTTCCCTGGATTCTTCAACATAATTGCTTCTTAGATTTTGCTCAATTGAGGACTGAAGTTTTCTTTGAATCTAGGAGTCAGATAATGAGGTCACAGCCTCATAATGAGAGCTTCTTGGGGCCAGAAATAAGGGCTAGAAACTCTTTAACTTAGATTTAACACATGGAGAGGAGAGGAAAAGCCTCACACATAACAAATATACTTTATTAACACCTAGGAGTCTTCTGCTGCTCCTACTTTCTCCCCCTGGTTTTTCTATGTGCCCTCAAAATACCTGCAGTAAGTCACCCTGATAATGGAGATGGACACGGGTGGGGCCTGGGGGCTCTGCATGCCTATGGCCCCATGGTGAGGAAGAAAGTGTTTCTACAGGATTTTTCTGCGTCTCAACTCCACAGAATCACATAAAGGTGCCATCAAGAAGATCAAGTGCAGAGACAAGAGTGACAGCCCTAAGAGTACCTTTGTGAGGGAATCCTGGGACAGCAGAGGATGGTACCATCCTCACTTGCAGTCACTCTCATCATCTCTAATTGTCATCACCATCTGACACAGGAGGACAAGAGAAGGTAGCTGGAGGTAATGGAGAGAGGATTTACTGCACAGTGGGTAAGAGCATGTTTTGTAGAAATGCAAAGAAGAGTTGGATTCAGTGGTTGCCTCCTAAGAGCTCAGGCAGAAGCAGGGCAGTGACACACACCTGTAATCCTAAAACTTGGGAAGTTGAGGCAGGAGGATTGCTTCAAGTTTGAGACCACCTTGGGCCACTTAAAGAGAATGGGCTTTCAGAGCTTCATAGCAAGATCCTATCACAAAACCAACCAAAGAAACAAACATGCAAACACATCATGGGCCACATAGACACATCGTGAACCAGGGAAAGGAATGGGGATAAAAAATTCACAGGAAGTGGCCAGGAAGAAGGAAGGTTAAATGATGTGAAAAACATGTGAAAAGGGACTGGAGCAATGGAAGGCAGAAAGTGAGGATCCAAGTCGGAGGATGGAAGTGCAGGCCAATGAGAACAGGACAGTCTTGTGGCCTCAGCTGGAGAAATTAGCCTACACATGTTAGGGTGTAAACATAATGCTGCAGAATGGTTGGGTTCAAGTTCAGAATAGCCTTTCTGACGATAGAACTTATGGTTGTGACCAGAGGATGTAAAGTCTACTTAGAGAAAGACTGGAATAGTCAAGGAGAATGTGAGGAGTGAGCACTCTAACAGGGTGAATTCTTTGGGCTTCAATCAGCAAAATTTGAAAATGAATAGAGGTTGATTAAACATGGAGAGGAGTTAGAGGATTGTGAGAAATCCTGACAACATAGCCATTTGGATATCAGACAGTTCTGAGACCATTCCACGGTCCAGTAGAATTCTGCAAAGTCGGGGAAGAGTCAAACCCACACTGCTCCTGTCCTGTCGCACCTGAGCTTCCTGTGTGCTATTGAATCCTGATTTCTCATCAACTGACAGAGAACCTGGACCCCATGGATTAGAATGAAGCTTTATTCTCTGCCCTTGGGCTTGTTCCACCAAGGATCCAGTGTGATGAACAAACTTCTAATGACTTTTATACTCAGAGAAGTCAGACCAGGCATCATCTCTTTTTAGGAAACTGCCTTCTTTTACACCTGTGACATTCCAGGTTCTAGTGGGACAGTCTGTGGACAGTCAAGTCAGACGTCACCAGCATAAGGGGGCTATACCAAACACTTCCATGGTATCAAGGAATAACTCATGTTCTGTCTGATTCCTGCCTGTCACTAACAATGATATATTGAAGTGGGATTCAGGACCCATTTTTTACCCTTCCCTATTTATGGGGGACTAGTTTTTTGGTTTGTCTCTGGATTAGACTGGATAGAAGATTTCTTGTTTTTGATTGCTCTTGAGACTGATGTCATATGTGTCAAATCCTCCTAAGATAACTTCTCAGCCCTTGAGTTCATCCCTAATCACTCTGAAGAGAGCTGGTTTGGTGGTCACCTTCAACATAAGTAGACTGGACTGCTATTTAGAATATCCTTAATAACCGTGTGTGTGTGCGTGTGTGTGTGTGTGTGGTGTGGTGTAGTGTGTGTTCACAAACATGTACATGAAGGGCAGAGATGAGCATTGGGTGTCTTCTCTTACTCTCTACCTTGTTTTTTATGACAAGGTTTTTTTACTGGCACAGAGCTCAACAAATTGGCTAGACTGGCTAGCTAACAAGCTTCAGGGACCCATTCTGAGTCATGATCTCCTCAACTATTACAATTTTGGTTCCACAGTTTTCCCCAGCACATGTAGACACCACCATACCTGGATTTTAGTGTGAGTCATAGGGATCTGAACTCAGGTCCCCAAATTTTCAAAGCAAGGACTTTACCACACAATCCATCTCTCCAATACCCTTCCTTATCTACCGTTTGTAATCCTAGGGAAACCCAAATAATTTTATAAGAGTGGATGCCTGTCATCTTCTTTCTCCCCTGCAGACAAATTCTCATGAAGAAGGAGCTCCCCAGTGATGCCTCGTCACAGGAAGCAGACTTTGAACATGGACCACTCTCACTTTGAACTAGTAAAACAACTTGCAGCCATAGAAGCTACACTAAGCTACTCTGTAGTTCATGCACAGATCTTCAGATAGCAAACATAGGTAAAACAGGCATGTGCCAGCCCAACTCAGTGGCTCTCCAATAGATGGTTTGAAAATGTCTGGAGTTTTCTTGCTGTCTAGGTTGAAACCTCAATGCAAGATTTCTGGTTTATACTCTCTCTCTCTTCTCCTATCCTGTATATATGCTTCTTGCTGGCTAGCCATGTCCATCCTTCTAAGCTAAGCTTACACAGAATTTCTTGGGAGTATTATTCTCTGACAACTCTATACTGCTGTAGACTCTTCTGTGTGGCTTTCCTGTGCATGGTTCTGTCCTCACAATGTTTACTATGTATTACGACTGTTTTACCATCCTTTGTGATTAAATATTAAACTTAGGGCCATGACTTTGATCTCAGTATGACCAGGAGTTTTCATAGTATATTTATGTGTCTCTTACTATGTACAGTAGGCAATTAATTAAATAAAGAAACAGGAGGTGCCCAAACTCCTACATTCCCAGTCATTGGAGGCTGAGAGGAGGGTGTGGCCACTCTTGCAAGGCCTAAACTAAAGCATTTTTTATCTACTATGATCATTCTAGCAAAAATTATATCCAGAAAACACTCCTTCACCTGGATTGGGCTCTTCTTTGTCCCTCAAGACCATAATTCTTCAGGTTACTTTACCTGAGAAGGAAGACAGAGCTGTAGTTGGATGTTAGTGAGACTAGTCCTCCATGAATTCTCAGGGTCACTCCTTTTCACACTGGAAGTTCTTTCAAGGTCCAGATCTGGGAGGGGAAGAGAAGCATTCTTGTCTCTGGTAATGCTCTGTGCTTAACTACCATGGGCCAATTACTCATTTTGTCATACCTCACAGTGTGGCTGAGCTGATTAGGGCGATCCTAAACTTCATCAGTGGGGCTTTCTCCATCTCCACTTGTGACTTCTAGTGTACTACAGGACCAGTGACAACTCTGGGAATAAGGCAGATATAGTCAGATTTAGGTCTGCCTATCCATCATTCACTGGAGCCTCTAAACCATCACTTGGTAGGATTATTTTCCTTGTGTTTTTCTAGATCACATCTCTCATCTCTCTCTTCCCCTGACTGATGCAGCAGGAGTGACACCCACCTTTCCAAGGCATCTATTCTACTTTCATTCTGTTCCTATGACAAATACCATGATCAAAAGCCAACTTATGGGAAGAAGGAAACAGAATACACAGATTACAGTCCATCAGGGCAGTAACAGAACAGAATTGGAGCTTCAAGCAGAAAACATGGAGGCACACTGCTTGCTATCGTTCTTGTGCAGGCCAGGTCCACCTGCCCAGTGAATGGCACTGCCCACAATGATCTGGCTCCTCCTACATAAATTAACAATCAAGACAGACTCCACAAATACATTCAAGTCTAGTGTGTCCTGGGAAATCCCTCAACTTAAATATTTTCTCAAGTGACTGTAGGCTTTGTCAAGTTAACAGTTACAGCTAAGTAAGACAGTACTTAAAATACTTGTTCTTCAGTTGGACCCACCGATAGGCTTCATTATAGTAACAATATCACACTTACAGGGCAAGAACCCTCCCTTCCTATGCATTGTCTTTGGAATGTAAAGCAAATCTTATCTTCATCGTCATTCTGAGAATTATAAATAATTGGTTGTGTTTTGGAAATAGATGAAACTAAGTGATTTGGAACGAATTAATACATTAAATAAACCATGGTTTTGTATTCTGCCCACAGACAAAAGTATATAGAATAGAAAAAATGAAAAAGTAAAGCATCTGAGAAACAGAACTACATTTGAAAGTAGCACAAAGAATGGATACCAAAGAAAGCAAGGCATTCACCAAGCATTGCTGCGGATTGGGTGGGAAGTGTCCCTAAAAAAAGGCTATCTGTTCAAGTTGTTCAATGACTGATGCAGAAGAGATTGAATTAGTAGGATTCTAACCTTCCTCAAGGACCAATCAATTGGTGAACTCATGGTTTGATGACAGTATTGATAATGTTAGAAGTCAGGGGTTGGTTCCTAGTTGGAAAAAATGGCCAGAAGGGTGTGCTTTGGAAGAGTCTAGCTTGTCCTTAGAACCTTCTCATGATCTCTGCTTCCTATCTGTCTTGAAGGAAGCAGTATTGCTCTATATGTGTATCTCCCCTGAGCTACTTCACACAAACAATGGAGCCAAGGGACCATGAACTAAACCATCTAAAATAAGAGCCAAACAAAACTTTTCTTTTATGTTGAAAAATAAAATCGATAGATTTCTAATCAGGATTTTTATTATCTTTTATTCGTTAAACTAGTTTTGATATTAATATATATTTGATTTGCTGTGAAACAAAGCAGAAGAAATAAAAACATAGATAGAAACCATTGTTGTCTGTGATATACACACATGAACTACCACAGAGGAAAGTTGTATCAAGTGATGGACAGGGTGTAGGGCCATTGGCACTTTCAGACCTATCTGGAAAGAGTATAAAACATGCCAAACATCCGGGAAGACTGATCATTTCCAAAAAAAACTTGAGTGTGCAACTACTGACTTAGCGGCGCTTCTTCTACGCACGTCACTAAGAGCAACAAGAACAGTATACACTGACAAAAAGCCTTGTATAGGAATGTTCACAACCCTCTTCCTTCTAGATATCAAACATGGGCCAGAGACCAAGTGTCTATCAACTCAAAGTGGAAAATCCAAACGAAACGTACGTATGCAATGAGATATTACTCAACAAAATAATGGGACAAACTACACTCATGATACAATCCCAGGGCCATTTCAAAAGCAGCAGCCTAGCAAAGGAAGCCAGGCCTAGATGTGCACACTGCACAATTCTGGGGACATGGTATCTTAAAGCACACAAAACTAACCTTCGATGACAGAAATCAAATCAGCGGTTTGTTCTGGGTGGAGAGTTGACTGGAAGGACATTTTGTGGCGGTGAAAACATTCTGTGTCTTGGTTAGGATGAGGTTACATGGCATAATACGCATTTGTGAAGACTGAGTCAACAGCACACTGGAGTGCGCCATTGTGTATAAATGATACCTCAAAGAAACCCATTTTGAAGTCTTTGTTTCTTAAATGTTGAGTCAAGAGATTCCTGGATTTAAGGGCACAGGAGAGCCAGGAAAGTCAGATGGCTTCTCTCAGTGTGTAGATGGAAAACAAAGTCAAAGAAGAAATACCATTTAAGATTATAGGGGCTGGGAGGCTGCAGAGAGGCAAGAACTCAAGGCTCCTTCTATAGAGGAGAGTTGGGAGTTAGTTACACTGGGTGACCACTATAATGGTAACAGTCAAAGCCCCTTTAACACTGAACTCTCCCGGCTTAATATTGTCACTTAATTGGCCATTGAATATAGGTTTGTGGAGTGCCCTGTGGCCTCCCAGTTCCATCTTATGAAAGGCTTATTATGCATGATAGTCCCTGAAGATGTGATGGATCCCTTGCTCCATTACTTCTGAATAAAGCACAGGTCAACACTGGCCAGTCATGTTGCTCAAGAACAAGATGTGAATTCTTAGCAAAGTATCAAATGGAAACTCATCTTGAGATTCAGTGCAAACCCAGAGGAAGTGCTGACTGATTTTATTCTCAGCTACTTGTAAACAGGAGCATATTTACACCTATCTACACAATGGAATTAGGCACAGTCATTCTTATTGAAGGATTTGCCAATATATTGTGCTCCTACTTGAAGGTTCTGTCTTGAGGGGAAGAAAGCTGGCTATGAGCTACATATAACTCTGTGGCATCTGGAGTCCATCTCTTAATCAGTGTTAAACACACTCAAAAGATGCTTTAGGTACATGTTAGTTGGGTGAGCCATGAGTGAATATTTGCAGTTTAAGACCAGTGGCATCATTTTATTTCACTGTATTCTGAAGAAAAAACCAACTTGAGCTTCTATTTAAGGGCATGTTTTGCCATGCTTTGCATGAATGTATTGTCTGTGATCTTGGAACCTCTGTTTGCTAATTCTCCACATGGAGAAATAATCCATAAATGTAAGCAAGCAATATATTCATGAATTATTAAAGAAATGTTTGTGTTTGTTATTTAAAATTTTTAATTTATTGTTATTAGTGTGTATGTGACATATCCTGTGGGGCATAAAAAACATGTACAGACCAGAAGACAACTTTATGGAATGGGTCTCCTACCCTCATGTGGTTTCTTGGGATTGAACTCGGGTCATCAGGCTTGTGTGGCAAGTATCTTTACTCACTGAGCCATCTCGTCAACCCCTTAAAAAGCTTTTAAGTTAAATATGATTTTTAGTACATATGTATTTTATAAAAAAGTAAATTTAATATTTTCATCCAATTCTTTAACTACATCAACGATTTTTAAAGAAGAAAAAAAGAAGAATGAGAAAAAAGGAAAGGGTTCTTTCTGGCTTAACTTTTTATGTAGAGAGAGATCACACACACTAGGGCCTAATAAAGTAAGAACCTGCTGTATCTGCTTTGTTATTCTCTGGTGCAGTGGAAGAGACTTCTGGGTCCTGGAACAGACTGTTTGTGTATCTGCAGTTTTTATAATATGCCATTTGTGTGGCTACTGTTTCATCCTAACCCCTCCTTCTCTGTCTCTATCTTCTTATGTGTGACATGAAAACTGTTCTTGGTGTTCACCCAAGCCTTGGATATGTTATCATCCTGGCCTGGGTTCTTCCCTTGGACCATAGGTATGCAATACAGATTGTCACCCATCTGTCTGATTGGGTGCTTTACCTCTGAGAGGGCCAAAGAGAGTAGGCTCTGCTTTGTACCTCCAAGTGGACTGAAGTCAAATATAGTGGTGGGGAAAAAAGATTCTGGAATCTGGGGTGGAATAAACATCTTGGGATTGCACAGGGACCATGGGGATTGTTCTTAGAAATGGAAGATAGGATCTAGTTACGAAGGAAAGAAACAGAGGCTAGAGAGTAAGTAAGAGCCACACTTCCACTGTCTCCCAGATCCACAACCATCTAAGGAAGAAAAGTATCAGACAAACCAATGATTTGAAAGGCTGAAAAGAAAAGAACTCCTAGGGGTCTCTTTCTTCCTAGTTTGCTTTTAGGGGCACTGATGTTTTCTCTTAGAAATTCTCATTCCGTCTTTGTGCGTCTCTCTCTCTATCTCTATCTCTGTCCCTCCATAAGCCTCAGACAAGGACATTCAAACCTTTCTCTTGGTAGCTCTGAGAAGAGGAAACAATGATGTGAAACATTCTTCCCAATCTACCATTGTGATAAAGGTCGTATATGGGTATCTCAGAGAATTAGCCAAATGTTGAAGCAAGAATGGGACCTAGCTGGTTACTTAATTTAAGGCAGATTTGGGGATTTTAAGAAATAAAAGAAATCGATATTTCAAAATTAGAAGTAGGTATTGAAAAAGTAGATATTTCAGAGCAACAGAGGTAAGATCTTGTCTGACTCTTCAATGATCATTCTGAGTGGAAAGAATTGCCAAAATGGAAGGGGTTCAGCAGAACATCTCACGGCAGAAGTAAAGAATCCGGGGGAAACAGAAATGAATTTATAAGACACAGAAGGTCCTGACATGCATTCAGGTCCTGATCCTTCAAGAGCTTCAAGCATCCACTTAGTGACCACATTGGACCGGAATATATTTGATGACAAATTGCTGCCCTGATTGGCAGTGTCCTCTGTTTCTTCCAGGATGCTGTTATTAGTCTATCTTCCTGTACCCTTGAAGAGAATGGATGAGAAACGGTGGCCATTTGATATCTCTTATTGTGTTAAAGTAAGTTTAGTCCTTAGTAATCTTTCCAGATGCCAGAGATTCCTGGGGAGTCAAGAGCTGTGATGAGTTCTTCACCATACAAAGAGTCATTGGGTGGCTATCTCCTGCAATAAATTGCCCTACTTTAAAGACAGAAAATGGACCCTTCTACAATTGTGAGGTGAAGGGTGAAGTTATCCTAACTGCTACCATGATAGTCTGATTCCCATCTTACATAGATCTGGCAGGTTCAACTAATTTTATATTTGTACTGTAAAGCATAGTCTTGGGCCTCAAGAATGTCTCACCCATTTTGGACATGCTCTAGAGTCTCTTGGCTTTGCGCCCAGACTTTGCTTTTCCTTTCTGTTATATTATGGGTTTTCCTGGAATAAATACAGGTTAATAACCCTTGTTCAGGATAGTCCAACTTAAACACATCCCTCACCTCTTAAGCTTCCTAGTGCTAAAGCCCCCCATGCAGCTTTTCGTTCTGAGTGAGCAATCGCTCTCTAAGTAGAATTACAGCTGTTGACAACTGTGTCCTCTCTCTTGTACAGTAAATTTATTCAGAATCTCCTTCCTTTATCATTTTAATTCATTTCCTTCTGTGCATGTGTATTTTTTTGTCATATGAAATATTTGTGTTATGTGGCATGTTTCTTATATGGTGTGTTGATGTGTTTATGGTGTGTGGGGAGGTGTAGTGAACATGAATATGTGTGTTTATGCACCCATATGGTCCCTTGCTGAAGTCAGAGCAGGATATTAGTGTCTCTTCACTTCATTCCCTTGAGATAGGGAGTCTAAAACATAAGCTTGACATTTCTGCCAGGCTGGCTGACCGTTGAGATAGGTACACGCACCTATGCCTGGATTCCATGTGGATGCTCAGGACTTGAACCCAAGACCTCCTGCATGCATAGCAGATATTCCACCCCACCAAGCCATTTCCTGAGTTCTCATGAAAATTTAAATCAATTTGTTTAAACTTCTTAGGAGAGCAAGAAAGGCGGGGAGCTGATAGGACATTGGAATCAAAGAACCAGTGAGTCTGTGAAGGATATCTCCTGATTCTTCATAAACCACATCTCTGCCATTTGTTTTCAATTCTCTCCCTCTCTGCTTTTCTCCTCTCTCTTTCTCTGTATCTCTCTCTGTCTCTATCCCTTCCCCTGTCTCTCTCTTCCTCTCTCTTTTAGCCATTCACTGTACACTTATCAGTGCTCAGGGTGTGCCACATATGGTGCAGAGAACCCAGAGAAGAGCGTATTCAAAGTCTTGCTAAGAGCATATCATGAAGTGCAGGAGACACACAAACGTCTGTTATAATGGAATTCAGTCTTGGATTCATGTAGTCAAAGGGGCAGTGAGTAGACAGTGTGCACCATCCACATGCCAGGCACACTGAGATTTTTACAAGCTAGGGCATCAAAATCTGCATTGTCAGAGGTGGTACATTGTAGGATATAGAAGACATGATAACTGAACAAATTTTTTTCATGTATTTTCCAGGCCATCTGGTGATATCACAGATAAATATGCTTCAGAGAATGAGGGAGGGAAGGGGGCAAAGGGTTCATTGCAATATTAAAAGGATTGGTCAAGGCAAGTATTACTGAGGAGGTGGTGTTAGAGATGACAGGTGAGGTATCAAGGAAATCTAAAGTAAGAGTCTTTTAATCATCGGGGATAGAAAATGCCAAGACTCCGATTGTGAAGTTACCAGCTTAGGAAATAATGCCTCTCAAGCCTGGCCATGTGGAAGTTGCTAGAAGGACCAGGCACTAAGTCTCAGCTGTACTCTGGTCTTTTGTTATTGCCATGTGACCTTGTCATCTACAAAGTTTACACTGAAAATGTGTTAGAGTCAATTAATTAATAAATTTCAGCATAGCTTAAGAAGGTCTGCAATTTTGTGTTGGGCTATAGCCAAAGCTATCCTGACAGTCTCAACTGGTCCTTATTCACTACCTAATCAGGAGTTCTCATGCCTGCTTGGTAATTCCGGATGTTTCTGTGGTTCATTCTTAAGATTCCCCCAATAATGTCCTTATCATAATCCCAGAACCTAGACTGTCTTCTGACATGCCCACAGGGTCTTTGAAGGTGTGGCTGCAAATATATTCATGGAGAGCTCAGCATGAACCATCCTGGTGACCCCAGAATTACTATAAGAGGCCTTGCAAAAAAAAAAAAAAAAAAAAAAAGAGGCAGAACAGTCAGAGTCAGAAGGAAAGGTGCTATGGAGGAAGCAGAGTTTGGAATGACGTGAGGCAGCAAGCCAAGGAAAGTTGAGAGTTGTAGTAGGAGGTTTCTGGCTGGGACTTTTGGGCCTAACCACAAGGTTTAGGACCCACAGACCCACAGTCCCACAGAGACACACAGATGCTTTCAATAGTTTTCAGCTGATCAGTCTAAGGCCCAGGCATATAACTTGCTAGCTCTCTACCCTTCATCTAACCCATGACTCTTATCCTGTTCAGCCATGGGGCTCGGTACCTTTTCTTAGAGCAGCATAGTTGTCCTCTGCTTCTTCTGGCTTCTCTCTGGCGTTCTGCTCTGTTCTTCCTGTTCTCAGAGTTTTCTTAGTCTGGTAGCCCCACCCACACTTCCTGTCTGCCTTTGGCCAATCAGTGCTTTTTATTAAACCAGTGGGTGGGATCATTATTCATATGAAGCAACACAATCTCCCACAGAGAGAGCTCTAAAAACTGAAGAAAAAGACAAAAAAAAAAAAACAACAAAAAAAAAACTTTTCATCTCCCACATGCTCCATAGCCTCTAGAGCCAATGCAGCCTAGCCCAGCTTTGACTACAACTCCAGAAGACACTTAAACCTCTGGCTTCCAGAAAGATAAAATTGCATTATTTTAAGCTACTAACTGTAATAATCTGTTACAGTAGCAAAAGAAGACAGAACAATTTCAAAATGACTATATGTTATTTTTAAAATATGCATTCTGCTTACATAGCTCTGGGCCCCTTTTCACATACTCGGCAATCATTTAACCCCCCCTCCCCCCAGGAATTGAGAATGACTCAAGACAATGTTGATAATGTCTTCTTCCATATGGGTACACCAAGCAGTCAGAACGTCAGGTAATAGAAAAGAACAAATGATTTGAGGATGTGGGCAGAAGGGACACCCCCCTTACACATTGATGGTTGGGTTGTAAACTGATCTAACCAGCATGGAAGTCAACACAGAGGGGTACTTAAAAACTAAAAATATTTGACCCAGCCTTGGGTGTTTACCTGAAGGACTTTAACTCAATCTGACCTAGAGATATCTGGATACCAGTGTTTACTGCAGCACTTTATACTATGGCTAAGCCGCAAAACCAACCTCAGTGTCCACCAATGAGGGAATAGGTAAACAAAGGTGGTATATGTAGACAGTGAAAATTTTTCCCTGCGAACAGAATGAAATTATGCTATTTGCAGGTAATCAACTGCAGCTGGAGATCATGTTAAGCACATTAAGCCAGTCTCAGAAAGACAGACACTGTGTGCTTTCCTTCATTTATACTTCCTCGATTTTACATAAATGCACAAGAGCATATATATATATACATACATACATACATACATACATACATACATACATACATACATATACACACATACATACATACATAAATACATATACATACATGCACAGGACATAAGAGGAGATGTGTTGTTTTAACTATGTGTCTGTGTGGGAACATGTGTGTGAATGCAGTTTCACTTTTAGTTCAGAAATGGGTGTTGGATTCTCTGCAGCTGGACTTAAAGGTGCTAGTGGTAGATGGATAATGTGGGTGCTGGGAACAGAACTCTGGTCCTCTGGATCTAGTTCCCTGGAAGAGCAGTGAGAGCTCTTAGCTACAAAACCATCTATCCAGAACCTAGTATAAGTAGAGATGAAGCTAACTGTGGGAAGAAGGAGTGCAAACAGAAAGAGTGAGGTGAGGGAGCATGCTAAATGTATAATACATGCTGGTATGAAAGCACTTCACAAGTAATTTTTTGAGACAGTATCTAGCTACGTAGGAAGGCCAGGCTAGCCTGGAACTTTCTTATAGGAGTTCTGCCTTCCTATGCCCATTGAGTGTTGGGTTTAAAAAATTGTGCCACTTAGCCCAGCCTTGCCAAAGTAATTATCCATTCAGTATCTGAAGTGGCCAGGTAAAAGCTGTTTTCGTGGCCCCAGATTACAATAGCTCTCCAAAGTCTGATTTTCCTGTGCCGGCTTTTGTGGGCTTCCTAAGACCCTTCCTGTCTTATCATTCTGTTGGTGGGCACTCCTCACTCTTCCCTCACACATACAACCTCTGAAGACACTCATCTAGTTTTGCTTCACATGAATTTGCCTAGTCTGGAAATTTCATATGAAGGAAGGAAGGAAGGAAGGAAGGAAGGAAGGAAGGAAGGAAGGAAGGAAGGAAGGAAGGAAGGAAGGAAGGAAGGAAGGAAGGAAGGATAAAAGAGACAGGCACTGTCACCTGTGCCTAATGAACATGCTTGAGGGACAAACTGGCCCCCGAAACTATTGAGTTTCATGCCATTGCAGTGTTCAGTGTCTCTTTCTTCCTCCTACGACTGTTTTGTACTTATCTTATTGTTCCCTTTGCATACCTTTGTAAATGGCTTCAAATCCTATGGGAATCAAACGGCACATTTTTTAAAAATGATTTCAAATCTTTCTTTTTTAATCAAGCAGCAACACACACACACATTGTTTCTCAAATAAATACATTGTGCAAATTATGGCTGACTTATTTTACTTGGTATTGTGGTTTCCAAGTTTATTCATACCTTAACAAGCATCAACTGATCATTAGTTTATATAAGTAAATAATATTCCATTTAACACATGTGTCATGAATGCATTTACCAACTAATGGATATTTGGTTTGCCTCTATCTTTTGGCAATTACAAATGATGCTGCTGAGGACACTCATGTATCAATGTCATCACACTTGATCAAAATGGGTTTTAGACAGCATTGTAGCTTTCAGAGCTCTGCCAGAATAAGGCATGCATACAAGCTTATAGGCCAAGTCCAGCAATGAGATGTTGCCCCCTAAACCCATAATTCTCAGGGGATCTGGTGGGGTGTGCAAGCAGGAGCAACTGGTCTGTGTGGAAGGGTCAAGTGTCATGCTCTTTACTGAGGAACAAGTATTAGACTCCCACCTGATTAACCAAAAAGGCCTCACAAAATAGAGGAGCACATACTTACTGAGGGGAAAGACATCCAAGTTCAATGCCAGCCTGATTTTCAAAGACATTTTATTTACTGCTTGAGATAAGGTCTCATGTAACTCAAAGTAGCAAAGATAACCTTGAACTTCTGGTCCTCCTGCCTCTACTTCCTAAGGACTGTGATCACAGGTGTGTGTTGCAATACCCTACTTTTCCATGGTTATTTTGATGCTAAAAGCACAGAAATGCACTGTGTTGCACTCATGTATAATAAATGACTATAGGGATTGACTGTGAAAGTACACAGAAATATTCCAAATGTAGTATGATGTAATTATATATGTATTTCCCCCAACATTTACTGTAAATGGAATAACACAACCCTACTCTGAACAGGTTGGAGAGAAAGGAGTCTCAGTAACAAAAGCTCTGTAAAAAGTCATAAGAAAGAGTGGTGTTAAAAGCTTTAAAAAATATGAATAAGGGAAAGCTGGCCGGCAGATGGTCACAAAGAATCTATGAAGTAAACTTGTCGTCTGAAAGGAGCATGCACTCCACTGCTTCCTGTGAAGTGCAGTTTCAGGAGTGAGACCTCACCTCCTGCCTCAACTCAGCATGTTCTAAAGACATGCCACCCAGAAAACATGCTCAAAGACAGTAGCAGTGGCATATGCTCTAACCATTGCAAGAATACACAGCTCTCCCTCCAAATAGAGTAGAGGGTGACAGGGAGACCAGGCCTTTTCCCGCCCAATGACACAAGGTAAAAAATACAGCCTGCTTCTTCTGCTAAGTCCCATCTTAGCCTTGCACATTTAAAAATACTCCCATCAGTGCCTCTGTGTTTGAAAATGTATTTTGCATCTGATAATTATGATACATTTAAAGGGCAAAATTAGAAAGCACAAAATTAGGCTGGCAGGCTTAATTAGCCCATTCTTTTTTTTTTTTCTTTAATGGATGGAATTTGGGTAACTGTCTGCTCTGGGGGTACAAAGACCCCTAATGGGAATAGTGGAAATATACTGGCTTCTTTCTGGTCCCAGTTACTCAGTGAGTCAGAGCTGAGGACCAACAGTGAAATGAGCAATGTCAGACACCTGAAGCAAAAGCTCAGGATGTTCTCTTCAAGAAGATCCCAGGAGCTGGGTCACAAAGTAATCTGTCAGTATAAGGCTTCTCAGAGGTCTGATGCAGTCCCTTTAGTAACTTGGTTTTCAGTATAAAGAGATAGGTAATAGCTCTGGCAACTAAGACCAATGTGTTTACCAAGAGAATTGTCACTAGTGTCTGTGTGCCCCTGAGGATACATTTCCCCAATCAGCTCTGCTTCTGCACAGTGATAGTGATGTCTTCTTTTGTACACTGAAGCTATTTGCTTCTCCCAAAGACTTGGGGGATGAAAGAGAACCCTAAGCTGCCCAGGCCATAAAAGGCAACTTCCCATCATCTTTTTCTTGCTGCTGACTGGAATCCAATTCTGTGATGCTGATAAAGTTATCTTGATGACTGCTGGCAAGAAGTTTTGCCTCTGGATCCAGACGGGTGGATTCATCCCCAACACAGCATGCAAGAGAGAGTTTTCTTTTTTCAAGTCTCTTCACAGCTCTTTGCAAGCTCTGACAGGCTTCAGGAAGCCCAGTTGAGGCACAATAATCCCAGGTATGAGTCATTCGATGAGTCAGATATGGCCCTCTGCTTTCTTCAAACTGTGGTTTGCCTCTCGACAGAGGGCTATGTTGTTCTTTGCCCAACCAAGCTGTGAAGTCCTCTATACTCTTGGAAAGGAAACCTTACTGTGTTGGGTGCACCAGATAGAACACAGAATGGGCAGCCTTGGCTCCAGCTGCATGGACTGTTCTTAAACAATCATGGGGTACAGGGTAGTAGAGGGGCCTGAGAGATAAACTTGATCACAGAATAAGAACTGAGTTGTCCCTTACCGGATATACCACCTCAGCAAGGTAACATCTCCAAGTTGCAAGACACTATAAAATATTAATTTATTCAAAGAGAGCTATATATGTAACCAGAAGCATTCTCCTGCAGGGATACAAGGCAATGTTTGAAGTCACATTTAATTGTTACAAAGTGTCAACTTTAGCACTGTCCGTGTGACAACTTGTTATAACAGAAAAATCCTTTGTAAGAAAGGGTCAAAAATTCTGGTATTTTGAACATTTAAAAATCTTCATTTAAAAGTTGGTCTAATTTCTAACTAGAGAACAGATAACTAGAGAGGGTGGTGGCAGTTTCATTTTAAAATCAGCTTTGAGTGGAATGCCCAGAGTGCATCAGGATAACAAAATAGTAACCGTGGTGAAAGCGGGGGGGGGGGGGGGGGGGGGGGGGGGGGGGGGGGGGGGGGGGGGGGGGGGGGGAGGTCGAGAAGGAAAGGATTATCTAGAGAGACCACATATAAATATATTAATATATAAACCACACCACATGTCAGAATATGAAGTAAAACAACTACAGGAAAGTCTGAGGAGAAACCTTTTAGAGCATCTGGGCTCCCCACTTGTGGACCCTCCCTTATAGAAAACATGGCTTCCTACCCTTGTATCTCGAGAAAAAAAGAGAGAAGAAACTGAGCAAACATTTTCCGTGCTGTAAGCTGTGCCTGCCACTGCTGCCAAGCTTGGCACACATGGTGTTATAGAGCCTGCGTTTGACCCCTCCCACCAACATGCATGCTAAGAACGGGGCTGGGGGCTGAGAGCCCAAACAGGGGAGGTGGGGGGAGGAGAAACAGGGAGGAAGAGGGCTGCTTGCAGACTAGACTGTTAAATTGACTTGGACGAGGTCCCTTCCATTCCTCCTGCATAAAATAGTTGTCTATTTCAGATGGATCACCACAAACTCCCAGATAGAGCCCTTAAGTGCTGTTTACACAGTGTGCTAATTGCAGTAATGGAACTCACCCCTAGCTGTCCCTCAGCTTCGGCCCCGTCTCCCCCATGAGCTTCGTTACTAGTCCTATTTGTGGCTCTTTCACTCAGCCCCCCAACAATGAGCTAAGTGGGAAATATGTAATTATTCATTTTATTGCTATTGATGCTGCTGATGCTAACTGGCCATTGCCAATTGGGATTTTTCGACATGCCATCCAAGAAGAGTTGATCTGTCTGGAGTCGTCGGGTGACCTTTCAGGACTGGCTTGGTATTCGCTGCCACCATGGCCTTGTCTACAGATGACCTAGAAGGCCGAGTTCACACTGAAGAGCATATCTCTTTGACATCAAAGCTGTCGTCTCATTGGTTCCTGATAGACTTGGTTTGGGATTTCCCCCAAATGAGCAGCAGGAATAGCCCAGCAGTTCTCACAAGTAATTGTCTACAGCTTGATCAAATGCAAGTAAGTCAAGGTCAGTGGGCTACTCAGCATGCTTGAGCCATGACCATGAACTCCTTGTGAATGTTCGGCGGTGACTTATTCACGATGCATCTCATTTAATAGCCTTTATCCCTTATGCACCTTGAGTCTTTTAGGTTTCTGTCTGGATTCTAATTGAAGACAAGATCAGTTCCAGTTTCTCCTGACCCAAGACTTTGGCACTGTCCCCGTTTCTAGTTGCTTTTTGTAAGCAGCCTGTCTCCAATTTAGCAGCTTAAACCAACCCAAACTCACTTTCTCTCAATGTTGGATGTCCCAGTTCCCACATGTGTCTCACTGGGATAAACGCAAGTGTTGGCAGACCCGTGTTCTCAAGAAAATCATCACCATATTTCTCTTTCAGCTTCTAGAAACTTCTTGCATGCTTTCCATCCTGGCCCAATCCTCTGTCTTCATAGTCAGTGAGGGTGGGGCTAGTTGGCCTTCTATTACAGCACTGAGACTTTTCCCTTCTGCCCTGCCTTGCACTTTTAAGCACTCTCCTGATTACACTGTACCCACCCAGGTAATCCAGGATAATCCAACCTTCTTAAAGTCAGGTAATTAGCCACCTTAATTCCTTCTGTGACCTTAATTCCCATCCATGGTCCATGTAACTTAGGTACTAGAGCGTAGGAGGTGGACATCTCTAGGTTCATTATTTTGTAGTAGCTTCTCTTTGGGATCTCAGTGTTCATAGATAGAAAATACTACACACATATGTCTATGTGAATTCTGATGGACATACTACCAATGCCTATCTTATGAAATAAACCCAAACAAAAATATATTAAAATTGAGCTCTTCATATTGCAAGCACTCATCAAGTGTTTCTATTTAGTCAATCCACCAATAAGAAGGTTAAGTTCTAACCCAGGGATGCCGTAACTATATCATGCCTGGACTCCAGAGGCAGACAAGCTTGATTTCTTGCCTAGCTTCACTGTCATTTCATGGTACTCTTAGTGAGACACAGACACCTCATATCTTAAACAAAAATAGATTTTTACACCAAAGGGCTGCCAGAGTCTGAGCATATGCTTCAAATGTGGTTTAGGGCAGTGGTTCTCAACCTGTGGGTGATGATTCCTTTGGGGGGGGGTTGCATATCAGATATTTACATGAGGATTCATGGGATTCATAGCACTAGCAAAGTTACAATTATGAAGTAGTATCAGTGAAATAAGTTGATGATTGGGGGTCACCACAACATGAAAAACTGTATTAAAGTGTCATGAAATTAGGGAGGTTGAGGACCACTATCCTAGGGTATAATGATTCTCAAAATCATAAGCCCATGTTACCCCTTATCTTGAGGTTAGCAGATTATACAGGAAAATAAGGGCCCTCGGCATTACAGCTATTTTGAAGGAGCCCTGTTTGAATCCTTAATTGAATTCATAGAAGAGCTACTTCCAGGAGATACTGAATACAAGTGAAATATATTATAATGGAACTATGTATACTGCAAACATTCAATAAATACAAGTGAAAATGTATGTATTTGATAAATAAAATGTGTCAAAAAGATGAGGAGGAGGCATTCTTGTAGAGGGAAAGACGTGTAGAGGTCAGAGGCGTAAGTTAAAGTGGTTCACTTGGGGTCTATAAGCAGTTTCATGAGGTTGGGTGAAGTGGAAGAATGATCTAGGCAAGGGCCTGCAGGCTGGGGCTGAGGATGTCTCAAGCGGTCAGCATAGACATACTTCCCAGTTTGAGCTTCTCCATTCACTCAGCAAGATAAGGCCCAATTCAGACACATATAAAAATGACATATTCCTGGGGCATGTGCACTGATTGGATGCGTGCATTACATACCATGAGGATGACACATATGTTTTGTACCTACATTTATAAAAGCATACATTCACAATCCAAGTCTACACAGATATAGGCCTGAACATGCACATATAGAAACAATACATCATTAACTGCATAGCCAAACATACCAACATACAGAGAGAAGCTTATGTGTACTTATGTATATGCAATATGTATGTTTACTATGTGTTTAAAAATACACATTTATTCTTCCAACACACATTCATAGTGCTAAGAATTAAAGTAACATTAAAAAAAATACCCACCACACTCACCATCTGTGGTTATATACAGAACACTGAACTGCATATACTTTCCAACACGCTTACTAAACATACACATTCAAATATATAGTACACCTGCACTCTCAACATTTATATGCACAGGAAATTTTATACATACTCACACATCCATAGAGAACATTGGCAGTATATTATGCCAAGACACTCACACACACACACACACACACACACACACACACACACACACACACACACACAGTAACCAAGCATACAAACTTCTTTCTGGAATGTGTGTTTGGATTCTGAGGCAGGCATTTGTTTGGCCTCAGGGAGACTGGAAGAATTCTCTCAGCTACAGCAGGCAGAGCAGCTCTGAGACCTGTTTGCATTACACAGCTCAGCTCTCCCTCCCTCCCCAGAAGAAGAGTAACTCAGAAGCAACACCTTGATTGTCCCTAAATACCCATCTTACATCTTATTTCCAACCCAGCCCCACTGATGTCTCCAGAGCTTGTGACAATGCGATGTCATACAGAAGCATTGCTGGGTCTTTTGCAAGAGTCGTCCATGTGAGACTGCCCATCCCCACCCTCCCTTCCAAAGGAACTGGCAGGAGGCCAGACCAGCCCAGAGGGAGTGGGCAGAGCCATTCACTGGGGTGCTTCTGGCACTGTGAGAGCCTCATCAGTGTGCTCCCAGGGGCCCTGTTTGGGTGATGAGCCCAGGCTGCACTTGAGCTCAGCAGTGAGGAGGCCCGCACAACATCTGCTGGGCCTATCTGGGGTTAGTCAAGCACATCTTCCTCTTCTGCCGGGGCTCATCTAGGAATTGTGTTCCAATGAGCTGGAACCCTATGCTCTAGCCTGAAGTTTTGACATGTTATTTCCCAGCAGCTGCCTGCATGGAGCTGTGACCTCCATCTGGGTTAATGAGTGCAAGACTCACCACGTGCTTGCTGTGCAGCTTCAGTTCATTGTCCTGCTCCAAGGAACTCATAAACAAGGGCATGCTTCGTCCTAGGTGGATGGCCTCCTCATTCTCACAAGGAGCCTCAGAAGATGAGGCCTAGGACCCTGGTCTTTGTTGCAGGAAGAAGAAAAAGAGATCCTATCCACAGAGCAAGCTAGTGGAGGGTTGTTTGTAATGTGTGTCAGATGTTAACACACAAGGCTCTCTCTCCTAAGACATTTATGGGAAATTACTCCAAACCTTAATCCCATAAACTTACAAGAACGAAGAGCTAACTGAGAATCACTGTCAATCCCAGACATTTATTTCCTCATATTTCTCTTGGCTTCTAAATGCACAAAGTACCTGCACATGATTTTACTCTACCACCATCAAAAGTAGTAAAGACCCCATTTCTTGGGCTAGAGAAACGGTTTTGTTTAAGAGTACTGAATGCTCTTCCAGAAGCCCCAGGTTTGATCCTTAGCATTCTTAGCCACCTGCACTCCAATACCAGGGGCTCTGATGCCCCACCTTCTAGCTTCCAAGTGAACCTGGCATGCAAATGAGGCAAAGGCATCCATGCAGACAAAACACTCATATACATAAAGATTTTTTTAAAACCCATTTCTTAAAACATTTTACAAATAAAACTTGTCTATATTAACTGGAGTTTAATGATTTTACTCCAAGTTTCTTGGCCATAGGAAGAGCCTATAACCAGATTCTAAGTACCTCATAGGCTTCCGCCCTACACATAGTACCATATTCTTTTTCCTTTTCTCTTATGAGTAGTACACTGCCTTAGATAAACCTGCACAAACTTCTACTCAGGAAAATTAGTTGCCATCACCTGTCCCTAAGAGACATTTTTTTAATTACTTTTTATCTCCAAAGTGTGGGTGTCTACTTATAAGAAATTCTCATGACAGCTGCCAAAAAAAGGAAAAAAAATATTTCTTACAGTGTGACATCATCAAGCCGAGTCTCATCAGAAACTCCTGGATATAGGAAGACGGACGTCACTGAAGTAACGTGGAGCCATTACTAAAGAGGAAGGAAAAGCAAAAGGTGGAGTCTGATTCTTGGGCTAAATCTGGCCTTGGGGAGACAGATGAAGCTGGACTGAACAGCTAATAAGTCAGGTAGACACCTCGCAGACTCCAGGAACTCAGTCTTCCTCTGATTGGTTTGAGCATGCCAAATGTGTCCCCAGGAGTTCCCAGAGCCCAGCATCTTTGTTCCATGCTGATAACAAAGGCCTGAGTCCCATCTGTCCACACACATTTCTCAGTCACTGGTTTCTCCAGGCCAAGCTAGTCAAGCCAGGAGTAAGTTTGCAGAATTCCTTGGAAGTGTTGACTAGGGGCCATTCATGCACAAAACTGGCCCCTTCTAATAAAGTTTGCTTGCTTCCCTTCCAAGGTCTGGGGATGCTATTCCAGGCCAGAATGACTCATTGGCTCTAATAACACTGATCCACCCTACTCCAACTTCTGCAAAGTAGCCATCCTCTGGCTCCAAGCCAATGCTGGTTCTGTATAGAAAGCTTGAGGAAGGTAACCTGGACAAGATTCTGTATGTGAGTCTTTGGGCCCCAATCCTAGCGTAGAGTTCCATATGAAGAAGGTGTGCTGAATTCCACCAAGAATTCAAATGCCATCCATCTAAATTGGAATCTGGGCCTTTTCCAGCAGACCACCCCTTTGAGAATCTCTAATAGCATTTACCAACTTTGAATTTTTTAAAAAATATGTGGAGCATTGCACTAAATGGTTTGGGCAACTTCCTTTCTAGAAAAAAAAAACAACTTTTGTTCATGTAAAAAATGCATTTAAAAAATTCCATCAATTGAGGACTCCAGAAAGTATTTTTATTTATTTAAAACAAAAATGAAGAAAGAAGCTATCCATGGATAGGGAGATGGCTCAGTTGATTTAAAAAAAAAAAATGCTTGCTATTCATGCATAGGAACCTTAGTTAACCCTAGCACCATGTAAATCTTGCTACAATAGCATGTGTCTGAGAAGGCAGAGACAGGAGGCTTGCCAGCTAGCCAGTCTAGCCAATCTGGGACTACTGGATCAGTGAGAAGTTCTGTCTCCAAAAATAAAGCAGGTGACTGGAAAGATTGCTCAGTGGTTAAGAACACTTGCTACTCTTGTGTTACATTGGAGTTCAGTTCCCAGCACCCATATAAGATGGGTCACAACTGCCTCTAAGTCCAGTACCAGGGTATCTGCATCCTCTCTGGTTCTCCTCAAGTCTTCACATGCATGGTCCCATACATGTACACAGATACACAGGCACTTCACACACACACACACACACACACACACACACACACACACACACACACACAAATTTAAAACATAAATAAATATTTAGAAGTGAATGAGATAGAGAGAGATTGAGAAAGGTACCCAGTGCTGAACTCCATGTCCCTGTGCAAACAAAGCCATCAAGTTGTCCCAACTGATGTTCCCCAAGGATTGTGAATCCTGTGAAATTATACTATTTACTGGCTTCATGGAACAGTTGTGGGTATTAAATAAGGTAATTATAATTACAAAGCCGGCACTTTCTAAGGCATCACCTGTCTCCTCCTTCTCAGAGCTTAGGGAGCAAGAGCATCTGCACAGACGTCTTGAAAAAAACTAAGCAGAGAGCAGCTAAATGGCTCAAGTTCACACAGCTAATAAAAATCATATTATGAGGCAAATTAATAAGGCAATAAGATCACAAAAGGTGAACACTCAACCAACTTAGAGGCACAAAATGTTTTAGTGGTTTAAAAGCACTTTGGAAAACATGTGTACTAATTGGGGATATGTGGGGTAATGAAGAAGCTAGTATATCTATTCAGCAAGAAGCCTGCCCATGGACCTTTCACTGTATCACTCCCCAGTGAGACTTCTTCCTGAGACAGAAGGTCAGGCACCTGCAGATGACCTTGATGTGATCTTGTGTTTCCTCCAGGAAGGAGATGTCACTTATTTGTTCAACAAATATATTGATTTATCTCCTCTCTGGGGCAGTGCAGTCAGTTGGAGCTAAAATTGATACATGAAAGAAATTTGGAGTTGGGAGAGTAGTCAATTATGACACTTGCCTAGCATGTAGAAAGCCCATACTAGGGTTCAATTATTAGTATGCATACACAGAGAGAGAGAAGAGATAGAGAGAGACAGAGAAAGAGAGGGGAGGGGAGAGGAGAGGAGGGGAGGGTAATGGAGGGAAACAGAGAGGAGAGTCTTGTGTAGACCAAGGCAGGAGATCATGGTTGTTTATCATTGCTCAGGTGTTAGCAATGTTCAGAACCAAGTGGCTCTTTCTGGATTCTTGCTTTATTCATTATACACTTGCTAGCATCCTTGACCTCTTCCCATTAGATTCCAGTAGTGCTCCCAAGATGTCACAAGCAGTAAGTGTCCAGCCTTGCCAAATACCTCAGAAATAAGAGCAACTTGAACTGGTGATTGTGCTATGGAGAAAAGATGAAGTCATTAATCTGAGATAGTTATTAGTCCAAGGACTCAGATGACTTGCCTTGAACACACTTTCTGGTGGAGGAAACATTTAGGTGGAGACAAAGACCTTGGAAGGGCTGATTGCTCAGAAGCATCATTTGGAAGTTAAGGGAGATTGACTTTGGAGACATATGAGAGACAGAGGGAACAGTGCGAGCCAAGAAGTGAGTGGAAGCTGAGGTCGGATTCTGGTTTGGTGTTGTCCATCATTCACACAAGTATTCTGGATAAAAAAAAAAAACTAGTAAGCAGTTGTCAAAATGGAAGTGGGGGGGGGAGACTCTACCCTTCAGAAGGCTTGAGTGACGGGTCCAAATTGTAGTACAGTAGGAGAAGGAAGATAAAGGGATAAAGGAAAGGAAGACTTGCCAATAGAGTCCCTGTACCCAGAGTCCTCCAGGGTGAACACCAGGGGATTTTAAAGGCCTTGGGTGGCATAAGCACTTCCCATACTCGTTTTCGTGCGCATACACCGGACTTGGTGAAGCACAGATTCTTGGTTGCACCCCCAGAGGTTATCTAGTTACCCACTTCTGAGAGCCATCCTTGGTTTCCAGAGAGGTCAAAAGCCATAGGTCACTTAATAGAGATATTGCATCCAGAGTAGAAATGTAAAACCATCTATGTTGTTTTGACAGCTGGTGTTCTAGGAAAAATGCTAGCCATTCTATGTTGAGGGATTCTGGGGACCTTCGCAAGGTGTCCAGTGAGAGGTGAGAACCTAAAATGTGAAGAAAGAGAAAAACTGGCCAAGAAAAGGGAAGTTATGAGAAAAAATTGAAGTGTTGCCTTCAAATAGCAAAGAGACTGTGTTGTGGGGGCAAGGAGCGGTTTTAATTCAGGTTTCTTCCCCAAAGTCAATTACAGTTTAAGATAAAGTCAAATGTCGTGTGACACTATTCCAGAGGGGGATAAAAACAAAATTCATCCTGCTCCAGATAGGGAACAGATAACAGACCAAAGTAAGGACACCTCTCCAAGCAAAGTCAAACATGAATCATTGAGTCTTCTGGAGTTAGCTGCATGAATATTTATTGAACAAATCCTATTTAGTATATAATAAAACCCAGAGCCAGATATTGAGGAAAAGCTGAAATATCAGAGAGAGGAAACAGACCACAGTCAATTCTCACACAGCCATCTCCTCAAGCTGAATGGGGTAGGTCTTATCTCCAGAGCCCTCAGAATGACTGGGCTCGAAGATAAAGGGAAAAAATTCTGCCTTCTCCTGCCTCATCTTTTTTTCCCCACCCAGCTATTTCAATTCCCAGATCAACTTTCCTAGTGCTAGGATTAAAGGTGTATGCCATCACCCACCACCTGGCTTTGCTTAGCCTTGTACTTACAGAGATCCAAAAGATTTCTGTGAATGATGGTATGAAAGGTATGGGTCACCACTCCCTGATCTTCATGGGTTGGCTCTGTGAGTGTCTCAGTCCTCTGATATTCCAGGCTTTTTAATTAAATATACAATATATCACCACAGATGTGAATCAGGGATTACTTACAGGAGCAGAATGAGTCAAAGATGGCTATCTCACCAAAGGCCCATTCCAAAATGAGTGACAGCTTATGAAAGGTGGAAAACTAAAGCATAGCATACTACCTGCAGGACCTCAACAGATTGGAGTGTGTTTTCCAGATAGCTCAGCTATCTGAGCCTCTTCCAGGCACCTTGACATGTTTGAGAATGTGTCTCAGTGGTCTTGACTGCTTATGTATGCTTGATGAGGGAGGGACTTAGTGAATTTTGTCAGTTTCAGGGACTTCCTGAAACCTTGAATTGCTTACTTTCTGAATTTAATAATCTTTCTTGTGAGTATAGACTATTTCACCTCCCTTAGAACATCCTACACTTCAGTAAGGTTCTATTTTGGTGGCAATGTCAAGGATACAGGTTGTGATTTACAGAGTAAAGTCTTGTACCCACTACAGATCCAGCTGCAGAGTTCTGGTAAAATCTATGTATGTCATTTAAAATAAGCCATCAGCCATACTATAAAAAGCCCCCCCAAAGACACTAATTTGAATAAATATGATTTACCCTAATATATCTAAAATGGAGCCCTTTGTGATGTGATCACTAGGAAAGCATAAATAAGGGTTGAAGTTTTGCATACATACCAAATCTATCTATATGGGTCACCTAACATGTGGCTTGTAGTTCTTGTGTTGGACAGCTAAGCACTAGCATTACTTATCAGGAAGTGAATAATACCCAATTTTTGTCACACTGTCATCATCCTTAATAACATTTATATCTCAATTATTTATTCCTCTCTTAAATGAAAATGAATGCATTAGTAATTTTATATATATATCCCAAGAATTTCATGACAGCCTTTAAGGTATGTAGAGGCAGCCTGAGGCATCCTAAACAGAAGTGCCACCAGGACTAGGGAGATTCCATTCAGCTCAACTTAGCCTAAGAACATCCCCCCCCAAATGACTGACTGGCTCACACTTTGGGAAACGCAATGATGATATTGCCCTCTGGCATGTTTGGATATTTTAACTGTAATCATGTGACCAGGGTCTGTTCCAATGGCCCCAGATTTACTTACCTCAGAGAGGCCTTTATGCTTTTCCTGGATCTGCCTGAATTAGAGATATGGCTCCTGTAAGCATTAGTGTTAAGGCATCCTTAGAGTGAGAAATCCCCTAAGGCAAACTCATCTTTTCCAAGAATTCCCATACACACTAGAGCCAAGGCTGATTGTTTTGGATCAGCAGGGCATGCTTGTCACAGAGTCCGCATGCTGCATGGCCTGCATTTAGTCTGAGCTGAGTCAACCTGGGAGCCAGAACAGCAAATCAGTCCTAAACATGTTCACACCTCAAGAATAGCTTTCCAAGTCCACATGGGTATCATGAAAAGTGCTGCATCTCTGAGGTGGGCAGCTGAGTAGAAGCCATCTGACCATTATGTCCAAGATTAAGGCAAATGCCTCTGGAAAAGGTCATGGTGGTCTTTGTGGAGGACAGTTGAGCTCTAAACATTAGTGTTAAGGCTATAATATGAGCCTTTGTTTGCTTCTGAGCAATGTGCTTAAGAAGCCTTGTCTTGGGGCTGGTAAGAAAATGTAGTCAGTAAAGTGCTTGCCATACAAGTATGAAGATATGAGTTTGATCCCCAGAACTCACAAAAAAAAATCAGATATGATATTTTATACCTGCAATCCCAGCACTGGAGAGGCAGAGACTTGAGCAGCCAGCCTGGCCTACTTGGTGAGTTCCAGGCCAGTGTGAGACCAATCTCAAAATAAGGTAGAGAGTGCCTAAAGAAGAATGCCTGAGGCTGTTCTCTACCAACCATTACATGTGCATACAAATACACACATGCACACGCACACACACACATACATTGCATGCACTCACACATGCACATGCAAGTATATACATGCACAAGTACCCATATGCAGACATACGCACCTGCACACTCACATATACAAACATGCACACATGCACACTTGCACTCATGACTGCATGCATGAGATTTTTCCCATGTGGCTGAATTTTGGGAACATTCTGACATTGGAAAGAGGCACCAGAGTTTAAATTCTTAAGAGTTAAATTCCTGAGAAATATTTGATCTGACTGTGCTGTAATCTCTTTACTTGGTGACTGTACACCCATGATGGTGACAGGCCCCACACACATCACAGATGCAAAAATCCAAGAGAAACAAAAATCCGATATCTGCAGATACATGGACAGTCAAAACACAAAGACCACACTTTACCTGATCTCCAAGCTTTGCCTGCAGCCTCTATCCTGTTGTACATTCCAGTTAACCCAGGAACTTCCTCTGAGAGATTTTCCTCCCTAGAATTCATGCTTTCTCTGTCCAGGTGTAGCCAAGTGTTTGAAACACTCAGCATTCTAGACAGAACCATTACTTGGTGTCTGGAAAGGGGCTTGAGGAAGTAGTGGTGGTCTCCTTCAGAGACTGATTAAACTACAGAATGTTTACGAATAAGTGGCCGTTAGTTGTGTGAAATGATTGTTTATCTCAAAGTAAAGAGTAACTTAGAAAGAACAGGAACCCAGAGTATTACACGCTGTGGCAATTTCACCCTATAAGGCACCAAGGTTCTTTGTCTAATTTGTGGGCTTCTGCTCATCCCTCAAGAGTCCCAAAACCAAGATTCCCAAAATCGACATGGATATTTCTGTGTTCTTACAACTTCAAGTTCTGGTGCTGAGGTGAGGCTGGGGAGGCTGAGGTGGAGTGGGAGGAGGGCGTCTATGACTTAATAGATTCAGACAATCCTAGATTCAAAACTCAGCTCTGTCATTTCTGATGCACTATATCCAGAGAGTCTGTAAATGTGTTTAATGTCCACTTGGAGTCCACTTTACAGATAACAGTGGGAACCTGAAACTTTAAAAACATTCTGAGTAAAGAGAAAGGCTGGATTTCTGTTTTTGACAAATATTTCAATGAGAACCTGTATCAGTCGGCTATGTTAATATTGCAGATATGGGGATATTAATACTATATTTAGGTAAGTCAATGCTGTATATACAAGTATTTTAACATTATATCTATAAATATGTTAATAACATATGTACATGTATTTTAATATTGCATATGCAAGTATGTAGATAGAGTCTTTCCTAAGTTTCTAATGTCCAGAAAAGATGGCTGGTAAGTCTTGATTTTTGATGTTGTTGTTATTGATTTATTCCAGTGATTTATTTCATTTATTCAATGAAAGCCTACTGGACAACACACACACTTCTTCTCCCTATGTGTGTATATGCATATATGTGTGTGGCTCTCCACTTCTTACGTTTAAAATTTGTTGGATTACAACTTTAGCTTTAAATTTTTATTTTATTGTGTTTATTATTGTTATATATACATGGTGTTTCTATGAATGTGTACACATGCAGAAGACAAAGGACAACTCTAAGAAATTTGGTCCCCGTCTTCTACCTCCTTGTGGACTAAATGTGTGGTACTCGGGTCATCAGGCTTGGGAGAAAAGTGCTTTTAACCACAGAGCCATCTCAAAACCAAGTTACTTTAAAAAAAAAAAATGTGTGGTGGTGGTGTGTGCATATGTGTGTTACATTTCTATTGTTGTGATAAAATACCATGGCAAGGGCAGTTTATAAATGGAAGGGATTATTTAGGCATATGGACTAAGAGGCCATCATGGCTGGGAAGCATGGCAGCATACAATGTCATAGCTACTGGAGCAGGATGCTGAGGACTCACGTCTTAAATCACAAACTGGAAGCAAAGAGTAAACTAGCAGCAAAAGTCTTTAAACTCAAAGCCATACTAATGACACACTTCCTCCAAGAAGGCCACATAGCCTAAGCTTTCTTAAATAGTACCACCGACTGGGGACCAAGGGTCAAATTTGTTACCTGAGTCTATGGGAGAAATCCCATTCAAACAATCGTCTCTCTCTCTCTCTCTGTCTCTCTCTCTCTCTGTCTCTCTGTCTCTCTCTGTCTCTCTCTGTCTCTCTCTCTCTCTCTCTCTCTCTCTCTCTCTCTCTCTCTCTCTCTCTGTGTGTGTGTGTGTGTGTGTGTGTTAATTTGTTTAAAAATCCCTCTTCCCTGTGAGACACTGATTTCCCCTAGTGCAGGGACATTGACATATAAAAATCTTCATCTCAATCCAAAATGTGAAGAAATGCATGTTTTTGAAGTAATAATATGAAAAAAATAAACAAAGAGGCAAAGATGAAGAGATATACTCAGCCCATCTGCAGGGGACTTTGGCCCCTAAATAACAATATTGCATTGAAGCCATTTGCAGTCAGCTGCATGCTCAGCCCCTCATGAGGCTGGAATATGGGTTTCAGACCCTGCCATATGATTAGTTATTTTAACAATGGCTCTTATACCTTCTCACATCGCATAAGCAAACTTAAAAGTATTTCTAAGCAGAAAATGTCTGCTTGAAAATCATACTATGTGTATTGAAGGTCCTAAATCATACGAAAATCTACTTTCCAAGTCAAGAAGACTCCCCATATTCTGGTGTTGAGATTGAGAATCTGCTTGTCTCTTTCAGCACCGAAGCAGTGCCAAGCTTGTTGCCTGTTGGCCCTTTAACTAAAATAAAGTACAGACTCAGACTCATCTCAAGGCAGTCCCCCACATGACCTCATTTCTGCCACCTGAAACCTGAAAACTGGAGTCAGGAAGTGATCAAAGGCAGGCCCCCAGCATTACCTCTTAGCCCCTGCTGAATCAGAAGCAGTCAGGCTGGGCAAACTCCCTTATTAAAAGAAGGCTCCCTCCCATTTGGACCCACCAGCCCTTTTCAGCAAAGGAAGTTAATCTCATCCTAACCTTGTTTTGTAAATACAAAGCCTGGCTCCCAAGTTCTAGGGAGAGCACATTTCCCAATAAAGAGGGAAGTAGCATTTACAGGAAGGTCTGAAAGGCCCCTTCAGCAGCCTGCATTTTTGTAAGCCCTGTATGAAACCTCCATGTGGGTATGACTAATGGATTCACCTAATTAAATTTTTACAGCATTCCAGGGCTGGAGTGTCAAATGTTTGCTTCCAGCTTGTCTCCTTGTAACACTGTCAAGTAAGTCTCCCATTCCACCCCCTCCTACACATACCTTTTTAAAGGAGGTAGGCCACATTCCAGTGTGGTATGAAACCAGAATTTGACATTTGGGAAGATAGAATTTGAAAAGGCAGGTTGGCCTCATGACTCCTATGGACTTTGGGGAAAGGGCCTTCATGAGGGTACACTGTATAACTTACTTTCCTATCCCTATCCCTTAATGTTTAGCTAGCTTCCATAAAATAAGAGGGCATGTGATTCAACTGTGTGTCTGTCTCCTCACGGAAAGGAGAAGGTGTATCACAAGATGGATAGACGGTTTAAGGATGTATTGAACACTGTTCAGCAAACAGAGAACAGCTTCAAAAGTTTGGGGTTATATTTCAGAGTCTGGGCAGTGGCCTCCTCACTGATATGATGAAGTGTCTTATAAGAAATAGATGCTTAAGTTTGACACATGTCAATCAATCTCTTATGCTTTCTAAGTTAGAGATTCTCCAGAAACTGTCCATGTATCACAAACAGTAGGATCACCTGGGGAGCTTGTTAATATGCATGTTCCTGGACTGGACATCAAATCATTTCAACCAGAATTTGCAAATGGAGCCAGGGAGTTTAGAAGATCGATTCCTGTGGACCCACTAAAGTTCTCATCTTCAAAAGAGTCCAAAGGTGCTTCTTAAAGAGTGAGACTTATAAGAATCCATCACAGTTCCCTGCCCTTTTCCCAAGCCAGCCCACCTCTTCTACACAGTGTTATGAACACGTGTATATAAATACTCAAGTAAACCCACATGAACAGGGAGTATGTACTTATTTATACATACTTGGGCCTAGCAAACACTCTCATTTGGCAGTAAACCCTGATTCCCACATTTTCTTTATATATATATATATATATGACCTCATCTCTGGTTGAAACAAGCATTCAACCCATCAAAGATTTCTTTCTAGTTCATCTTAAGGAAAAATAACTAGCCGCAATCATCTCAGAAAGCCATCTTGCTCCCAGCTCTTCATCCTAATGGATTAACCTCCTCCTGCCATGAAAAAGAAATGGTTGACTAGAGTCAAAAATATATGGTGCAATAGCGTAGATTCCTTGACAGCCATTCTTCCTGGCCCTGGTCTGAGGACATGTGAACTCATCGCCATACTGAACCAAGTAAATGTACTTTATAACCATTGGGGCCTCAGAATTGGGAGCTCCCCACAGTGTCTACAGAAAGCTATCTCCTTTAGACAAGTTGCACAACCCGACTGCAACCAAAGCTTCTCTTCCATAAGTTGAAAGTCTATGGAGATGAAATGAGCCCATGTAGGATATGGCCAAGGTCAAGGTATATGAACAGCCAATAATAAGCAGCCATGGACCAATGATTTGCTTGGCAGAACATGTCTCTCCAACACACTAAAAGTTCTCCCTCTGCATCTTGCCCCTTCCAGCTATTGCCCGGGAAATTCCATGTCCTTTGCTTAACCTCTCAGAACACCAAGCTCTTCACAGCATAAAAGCAACACTACCTCTGGACTCAGAACTCTTGGGACAAATTTCATATGTTATAAGAAACTGGGCACAAGCTTCTCTGAAAATAGAATACCTCTTTTAAAGAAAAGTCAAAGCTGATGCTTCTCCTCTAGGGGAAACTTCAAAGAAAGAGAAGGGACCAGGGTAAAGACATTACTGTTAGAGAAGAGTTCTTGTCCCATAAATCTGGATTCTGTGGGATCTTTTAGCAAAAAAGCAGGATTCTGTGTTCCATGTCCTCTGAGTTGAAGGAAACCTCATTCTGCCTAAAGAACTCTTGGGATTTGACATACACCATACAAAAGGAAAGGGCTATTTTCTCCTTGAACTTGAGCCAATTCTTTTTGAGAGGTTTTTCTTTCTTCGGTAACAACCTTTGAAATTGGTAACATGGCTTCAAATACACATGTTGAAACAACATAGGTCTTTGGACCTAGAAAGTCTGTTTTCTTAACTTTGTGTTCTTGGAAAGGTGGCTTAATCTCTCTGAATTCCTGCTCGTTCCTTAAAAATACATAAGTATCAACAAGCAAACAAATAAGTAAATAAAAAGAAAGGCAGAAGAGACCGCTCAGTAGATAGAAGGGCTTGCTGCTCAAACCTGAGGACCACCATTTAAATCTCCAGAACCTGTGGCTTTGTTCTGTTTTTATTTTTTTAGGAGAAGCTGGATGTTAAGTCATTGGTAACTGAGCTACAAACCATACAATCACAGAGGTTAGGTATAGAGTAAGGAACTAGGGGAGGGGGAATAGAGCTGGGGAGTCTTGAATGAGACGATCAAACACCAAGGGGGGCAAAGGAGAAAGTACAAGAAGGCACAGCTAAAGCTTAGGGCCGTATAAGGGATCATATAGAAGCCTTGTATAGTAGAAACATCATATTTATTGAATGACAAAGGGGTTATGGCTAATCAATTTCTTGATCAAGGAGTCTCACAGGAACACCCAATGAACCCAGGCTATTATTAAGGATATTCTTGCTCTCCGAAAACTGACAATAATGCCCTCTTCCGAAGATGATACCTACACAGCTTACTGAACACAGAGTTTCTGCCTATACAGGAGCCTTCACCCCTATGGATAGTGTCTGTATTACTGGAAGGTACTCTGCCAGGTACCAAAGGAGAAAGGAACATGCTAAGTCAAGTAAGTACAAACCTTCGAGGTACAATAGAGACCTGACTGCAAGATATGCTGATATAGTAGTATCACAGAGCTTGTGTGAGTAACCAACGAATATCACAAAATGGAACGTACACCTGATGCTGTTTGGGTGTTCAAAAACTTGAGACTAGATAGACCAGAGACCTAGATAAAAAGCAAATACTGCTGCTCTGCTAAAGGAATATAGCAATGAAATGACTCCAAACAACATTCTGCTAGACTCATAGAGCAGTACCTGAGAAGTTTTCCTCCTATTGCAAACAGAAACAAATACAATGACTCACTGAGAGAAACTATGCAGAGAGCAAACTAACTCAAAACAGTCAACACTAAATGGGATGTTTTTATCATCTTCCTCACTCGGGGAACTCTGAAGAAAAGGAAATGGGAAGATTTTTAAGAGCCTGAGGGGACAGAGGCGTCTAAATACAGCACAACCCACATACATATAAATTCAGAGACTGGGCCCTCATGAACAGGACGTGCATGGCTCTGTACCAGAAGGGGCTCTGGAACCAAAAGGAGAAGTAGACACATGGAAAAGTGGTTTTCTCCATGGGAAACAAGCTACTCTTAAGGCTAAGCCTTATACCCAGCAGGACATGGCCAATAGCAAATGAACTCAATGGAATCTTTAGAGGCTCTTTGTCTCATAATGTTGACCTAGTGAGTTCTTTTTTTCTTATTTTTTTTTAACGTCACAGGTCCTTTGCATACATGATCCTTTCATGGCTTTCATCTTTATGTTTTTATGGGATTCCTGTACATATGAGCTGTGTGTCTATGCATTTATATGTGTTCCTAATGCTTTTTCCTTTGGCTCTTTTTCCTCTCTATATTTTTCCTATTCATATTTGTTTGTTTTCATTTTGTTATTGTACTTTATTTCATTATTAACCCTTAGATACCTGTTTGTTTTCTAAGGAGAGACAAAAAGGGTACCCCGTTCTGGATAAGAAGGGTGATAAGGAGGAACTGGGAGGAGTAGAGGGAGGGGGAATCATAATGAGAATATATTGCATTTTTAAAAATCTATTTTCAGTTTAAAAAATAAGCTTGGAATGGCTGAAAATGTCCATAATACCAGCACTGAAGGGAGAAGACCACCTTCTGGAAGCTCACTGGCCAGCTAGCCCAGCCCAAATAGTGAGCTTTGGGTTCAGTGAAAGAAGAGTGTCTCAGGAGAGTCGGGCACACATACAGGTGTATTCCTGCACACACACACACACACACACACACACACACACACACACACACACACACCAATAATAATAATAATAATAATAATAATAATAATAATAATGATAATAATAATAATAATAGTATCTGTTCCATGAATGTCTTTATGGAATTACAAACATAATGCTTTCTTGTGTGTCTAGCTAACTGTTCCAATTAAGGAGGAATGGGGCTTCCTAGGGCCTCCAGCCTCTGTATCTTTCTCATTCCCATACAGAAGGTAGCACTGTCTCCAGAAGTGACCCCTGGCTTAACTGTTGGGTAGAGAATGTGCTTACTGATTGGACACCAAGGCTGGTTGAAAAATAGTAACCTTAAAATATTCACAATTGCTCAAAAAGTTAAACATAGCATAACCACATGAGCCAGCAATTCTATTTCTAGATATACACTCCTGAGAAACAAAAACAGGGCTTCAAACAAACACTTGTATGTAACCATTTGCAACAGCATTATTCATAGTATTCCAAATGTTAGGAGAGTACAAACAGCCACCAACACACGAAGAGATAAACAAAATGTGGTGTACATCCATCCCATAAAACAGTATCTGGTCAATGAAAGAATAATCAGCATATACTACAACATGGCTGGCTCTGAAATCACTAAGTTTAAGAAAGAAGACACAAGCATTCACATTCATAAGATCTCATTTCTAGAAAATGCTCAAAATAGGTAAATCCACGCAGAGAAAAAAAAAGTAATTGCCCGAACAGTCATGAAATGCATGCAGATTGCCTGGTGGCTTTGGGTTTTCATGAAAGTGTCTTGGAAGTAGATCAGGGTTATGACTTCACACTACAAATGTTCCAAATAGCACTGAACTGGACATCTTAGAATGCCAGTTCAATAGTATGTGAATTTCACCTCAATTAAAAGAAAAAAAAAAAAACCCTGAAGTCAACCTGTGAGCATTTGGATACCTAATGAAGGAAATAGAAAACAAAGCAATGGTTATTAGCCCAGAGTACAGACTTGCACTTTGAGACGGGAGAGTCTCTTAAATCTCTTTAATTAAGACAAAGAAGACAACAGCAAAGAGAGCCAGCAGTTCAACAGACAAATGGAGCTGCCAGCCGATGGCGTCTCTGGAACAGTCAGTGACCAGAGCGGCTGAGTTTTTAAAGTCAAGTTAACATGTTAAGCGTGCAAACAACACTGGCATTCTTTTGTTTGTGCTCTCTCCGACCCTCTCCATCAGTTCCCCAGCTTGGCACCAATCCTGGTTTCTGTGTGGCAGCTGTGCACAGTTGAATAGGAAATCAAACATCCTAAAAACCTGTTGTTTTTACACAATGTCTGATTTCCCAGATATTTCATTTCTGGTTTTCTAGCCAACACCCCTTGTCTCAGGACAGGGATGGCAGTCAACACATTCAGGTATAAGCTCTTGGCTTTCTTACTTAGAGGGAATTTGTGGGGAATTGACAGGGTAAATTTCAGGCTGATCTAGAATGTCCTTGGGAACATGTTGTCAGCAAACAGACTTCGACAGGAAGGCATTGGGTAGTCAAGAGTTTTGTGGGAACACATGTTGCCAAGGTGAACAGGAAGTTTCCAAGGATACTGGCTCCCTACAGCTTGGTTTTGTAAGCCATTCTGCTGAAAGTGGTTGCCAGGAACCCTCAGAGTAGGCTAAATTAGATCCAAAGGCACTGTTTGAAGTAGAGGGAATATAGTTTTCCCCTAGAAAGAGCAAAAAGATGGGAAAATATTATCTTGAAGGGGCATTGCTCCTCAGTGATCTCGCACACAAGATTACACACACACACACACACACACACACACACACACACACACATATCCCATATAGGTGCCCCAACTCTGTCTTAGGCAGAATGACTCAGTCAGGGCATTTGGCTCATTCTTTGTTAGGGTAGGAAAGTTGTATATAAGGCTCAGAAAAGTAATATAAGTCAACAAGATGGCACAGTTCCTAAGTCCAGAGCTGATCACATATTTTGTTCTGTCTCCCGTGTATTGTCATAAAGTGAACACTTTTAACTCACAGATATGTATTAATTATCTCTAGGATGCCCCTATTCCAGGAAGAAGGGTACAGAAGCCACTGTCTTCTCGTTGTAGAGACAGAAATAAAATATGAGCCAGAGTTGCTTAGTGTTGATGACAAGTGAGTAGCTACTGTTCTGAGCTTGTTAGATGATCACAAATATTCTTGGACTTTTATGAGTTCTAATAGTATCCTCCAATTGTAGCAGATAAAAACACCTCCAACAATACCAGAACACCTTCAGTTGAGAGCCCCTGATGTAAGACAATGTTAGCAAATTAGCTTTAAAATAGAATGGAATATTCTCATGGAAGGTGGAAGCTTTGCTATGGAGAACTTGCCTTCCATAGGCGACCTTCTTCTGGTTGGAAATACACAGAGGTATGAATTCCTGGGGTAGGAGTAACCAAGTATAGGTGAGAAGGAAAACAGCTTTGGGCTGATTATTTAATCAGTTGTTTATTAATAATATCCTTGCATTGCTAGGGCCTTCAGCTGATCTGAATCATTGTAGTACTTCAGAACCTTGAATGGTACTGGATGCAAAGTCCTGGAGCAGAATGAGAGATGGATAAGTCTGGGCTGGATGAGATGGCTCAGTTGGTAAAGTTCTTACTATGCAGACATAAAGACCTGAGTTAAATCCTCAGAATCCCTGTAAAATGTCAGAAGTGAGTATGCTTATAATCCCATCCCTGTGGTGGCAGAGGCAGAAGGATCCTTAAGTTCATTGGCCAACCAATCTAGCCTAATTAGTGAGCTTCAGACCAAGGAGACACCTTGTCCTGAAGTATGACACCCAACACTAACATCTGGGCTCCACAAACACACAGTCACGTGAACACACACACAGAGAGAGAAAAAGACAAAAAGTAAACTAATCTATTCCTAATGATCACTTTAGGGTAAAGCCATTGTTATCCTTGATTCCTCCATCCTTTTTATAGACTCTTCTCTTCGGCTTTATGGTCTTTTCTCTTTTCCCATCTACACCCAAACAAGCCATGCACAAAGGTTAGTATGCCAAATATTCCCATTGTTAGGTCCATCTATCCCGCACACTCACCACAAGCCAGAAGATTCTTCTACATAAGAACTCAGACTTGGTATCAGATCAGTATTCTAAGAGATAAAACTCATCTAAACTTAACCACAAGTCCCAGAATATATAGTGCAGTGGGTTGACAAGCCTAGGAACCTGGACTTGAGGTCTCCAGAAGTTCTGAATATGAGCCAAGAAACTGGGTGATTCTTAGTAATTGAAGGCCTGCACATTTGCAGTGAGAAATAACATTGAAAGTCCACTCTTCTCTGCCTCCCAAAGAGTCAGCCTTCTGCGGTTATGCAGCCTGTAGCATGCAGCCTCTGGTTCTTGGCAAAGATGGCGTGACTCTGCCCAAGTGGGCAGACATGCAGTTTCAGGGCTATCATTGTTTATGTACTCAGATAAACTTGATACTTTCTATATAAATTTGAGGGTATTTGGCCAAACACTTTACATGTTATACTATACCCCAAAGACCATAACTGTGTCTTTTCATGGGAAAGAATGATTGGGAAATGGCAAACCAGACAAATAAATAAATTATATGTATTTATTTTTCAACATGCTTTTCTAGGCTATAGGCCTTTCTTGGGTCACACATGCTTGAAAACCTAAGGAGCAAAGTGGTCCTTTGGTCTGATAGAATTAAACTCCTATTTCTTTTCCTCCTGGGTGGCAGCAAATACTTTCTCTTCTTGTGTTCCTCTTGATGAAGAGAGACCATTCAAACCCCACAGTCCCAGCATCTATAGTTACCATTCCCAGTCAAGGCCTCCACTTCTTTCTCCAAAAGCTATACACAGGAGCTACCAAAAATTTGCATGTGAAGTCCTAAGAAGACACCAATGAAAATGTCAAGCCACATGCGGACAGAAGGGAGAACCGCAATCTCCATGGAAACCTCACAAGCCCTTCATACAGCAGGATGTCTAAAGTAACAGTATACTTGAGAATCTTCCTGGGTGCTGGCTGACCCCTTGTGATCAGACTTCCTGAGTTCTGGTGTTTGCAGGAAAGGTAGCTTGATGTCATCTTTCCAGACTTCTCTGATCATCTCAATATCTGAATACTTAGTTACATTATGGTTTGACCACAAAATGTCCTCCACAAAGTCATGTGTTTGAACACTCCATCTCTGGCTTGTGTTGCTGCTTTGGAAAGTTGAGTATCCCTTAAAAACTGGGCCTTAGATGTGGGACAGTGGTAGCTGGGACTGGCTCTTGCTGACCACAGTCTAAAATGTAACCAGTGGACTTCTGCTCCCACTGCGATGCCTTCTCAGCCATGATGGCTTGGGTCCTCTCAACCTGTGAACCAAAACAAAAAGCCAATCCTCCTTTCAGTATTTATGCCCCAAAGAAAGTAGCTCATACAGTGTGTGTTAGGAACATTGTATTGACTGTTTATTCTGGTTTTAAACATCCATCTACCTAAACAAGTCTCTGGGATACTACCCTGAGGGCTGAGCTGAACTCCCTTCAGCCAATCAGATGAATGTGTTTCCTTTTCCTCTAACAGTGAAAACTTTAAGTGACACAGAAGAAAGAAACTGGAGAAGATATGAGAAGATGGAAGTCTCTTCCGTAATCAAGGGTCATAACTGATCTTATAAAATGGCCCTTCTAACAAAAGTAATCTACAGAGTCAGTATAGTCCTGACTCAAATTTCAGAGCCATTTTTCATAGCCAGGAATAAAAAGGCATTGTGGCACCAAAAGGAAGGAGGGGAAGGAAGGGGAGGGGGAGGGGAGAATCAGCTAAAGCAGTTTTCAATAAAACAATGTTGTGGGAAGTTTTCATTCTATCTGATTTCAAATTACACTACAGAACCATCATAATCAAAACAGCACGACACTGGCTCTCTTGCTCAGTTGCATTCTGGCCCTTGAACTACTTGGGATAAGTTTTTGTTTAAGTTATTGCATAAACCATTGAAGCAGAGCTTCTGCCTCCAGGTTGATTACCCACTACCAAGTATGTTTCTTGAAGTACCCATCTGAATATGTTTACCCTGCCCCCACACTTTCCCTGGATTCCAATTCTAGCTGACCTCTGAACCTTCTTTACAGTGAGGCTTTATCCTAACTGTGCAGGGACTTTGTCCACCATCCCTCTATCATCAGTTTCATTTCTGCTTTATCAGTGCTGCAACAATGGAGGCCACCTTAATCTGTCACTCCTCCATAATTCTCCCTCACTGCACAGCATCCTTTACTCAGAATGCCTTCCACTGTAGTGAAGCATTAACCATGTATTCTCTTTGGTCCACGTCCTTATCCTTGTTATCCATGAGTCGACAGTCACAAATATCATCTTAGCTCTGAGGAGCATGAATAGAAGGTCCCCTTGGAGTTATACTGAGCCCACCTGCTGAGAAGTGGATCTCAGGCGGATTTTACCTTCCCAGAGTTTCCTTGCGAAGCAGTGGTTGTAAGATGTGGTTTATAGCCTGTTTATCTGAAATCAAAAGGTAGACTTTTACCAGCATCCCTGTGTGAGCTGGAAGAAGAGGTCCGGGAGCCCCAGTATCCTTTACAATGTCAGCGTCACACTGGCTACTTAAGCTGGTGTATTTTGCACCAGCTTACAAATGCTTTTGCATCTGGGCTATGCCTCTTCAGGACAAGCATTTCACAGCCAGCTGTGGCATTTAGCGCTCCTTTATGGTTGTAACAAATCTGAGAGGGCATTAATTTCCTGTTGTACCCAGGATTGCTACCTGGTATAAGACAGTGTGACAATAAATGGTTGTTGATGAGTTGAATGGAATGAATCAGAGGCTAGGTGAGCCATTCCCTCCTTTGTCCCTTATTAATCAATCCACCTAGGTCAAATTTTAAAACTCTATGTCTCTTTATCCATGCTCAGAACTAAGATAATGCCCTATTCCTGTGCTCATAAGACATTGTTTATCAAAGGTGAGCAGGTATATGGATAGATAAGTGGATGGATGGATGGATAGATGGATGGATGGATGGATGGATGGATGGATGGATGGATGGGTAGAGGGAGGGAGGGAGGGAGGGATGGATGCTTCAATGATAAATATATGGGTAGGTAGATGAATATTCACAATGGTGAATTAGACTAAATTTGCTCAAATAATGTCACAACATAACTAAGAGAGATGTACATTACTACCCCAAACTACCACCCATTCACAAACTAAATAAAGTGGTCCAAGCTCAAAGCCATCCCACAGAAAGCAGCTGAAACCAATCACTTTCAGCCCTAGGGATGTTCTCAAGGCTCCCTCTAGGCCACTACATACTCTATCCCAAAAAGAAAGGGAAGTAGAGAGGGGTGCCCAATCGTGAGAAGCAAAGGAAAGCAGAGGGCTGAGAAAAGTACAAACACACAGAGAATTAACTTAAAGCTGAATCCTTGACCTTTGCAAAAGTTACCATTTCACCTTAATTGGCTGAATCCGCCGCCCGCCCCCAAAACCTCCCCAGAAGCAGCCTGGAGACCTGAGGTTTTGCTTTGCTGAAGGTGGTACAGACAAGATCTCTAACTCCCTCCCCATCACTCAGCTTTTAAGATAACCTGTCATCTCTGTAGCAGGGTAGCTCTCAGGTTCAGCGGCAGCTAGTTGGACAAGTGTTACTGCAGAAAGAGCACATGGCAAGGTTTCTGTCTCTAACCCACCAGCGCTCATCTCTATCCCACCAGTATCTCTCACCTGGGGATAAAAGGCTTGTTTAACCCACCTTGAAAACCCTGGTCTTCCTTTTCAGGAGGTTCTCTGTGGACCCCTGAGACTTCAGCCCCTCCCAGGCACCTCATATCGACTGAGTAATCTCTCCCAAGCATTTTGACACACAGCTGTGAGAGACAAGGCCCCGCAGTGTTGATAGATGAAACTTTGGATAAGATTGCATGGTTTTGAATATCTTGATGACATATTTGTATGAAAAGTCTTTTAGAGGAGGGCCTAATATAAATGCACGGAAACGCTTCTAATGATGAGCATTTGTCTGCAGACTTGTTGGAGAAATTAGCATTCATGTGTCTCGGATGTCATTTGCATTTGTATGTGGGGACCAACTTTTGAATAATCATTTCTTCCAGCCCAGAAGAATTAACCATTTATTCTGAACACCATGCAGGATGCCTTCCTTCACAGGCGATCTGGCTGGCTCTGTGATGTCCAGAAATGGGCAACGATGTTCTGGATTTCTATCTCACCACCCCAGCTCTGCTGGGATTTCCTAGGTAGTCTTCAGGAAAAGTCAACTTTTCTGACAACTGCTTGCTTGGTATTTTTCCTCCGTGTCCTCATCAACCTCATTGAGAACATTTCATTTGCTCCTGTTAATTTCAGTTCTTTCTATTGGTATGGACCCACTCAAGGATGAAGCCTGAGACATAAGTGGTTAAAAGTGTACTTAGAATTCTTTTTATAAAGACATGAAGTCCACCAAAAATAACACTCATGAGAAACACTAGTATAGAAGTAGTATAGATCTTATTCATGCCAAACTCTCCAAAAGGTCCTAAGGTTTCTGAAAGGCTGAATTCCAGTGCAATTATCCTGATCCAACCTTAAGTTAGATAGAAGGAGGGATAAAATCCAGATATAGAGCAGCAGAGTTAAGCACAGCTCCTACATGTCCTGTAGTGCCCAGAAAGTAAGCTGGCCTCTGCAGGCATCCATGCTTCAGCTATAATGCGTTGGGGGGGGGGGGGAGTGTGATTTCTCCAATGATGAGTAGCTCCAGCATTATCTGCAGATGTATCCCTGTCTTCCACCATGTCCTAGTGGCCTACCAAAGCTCCTGGAAATGCATCTTTGAATCGCTAAGGCTGATGGAGTGCCCTTGGGTTTGAGGCTTTTGGAGGTTTGTAGAGGGAGAATTTGTTCACTATTGAGCACCCAGGAATTTTGGGATTTCTTCACTTGGGATCACACGACTCCAGGAAATGTCTGTCCATCTTCATTCTGGGAGGTTCTACATCCATTTTAGGTCAAGCTTGACTGCTCTAATAGAGACAGAAGGTTCAAGGTCAAGAGAGATAGGCTCTGTTCTGGAACCTCAAGTATACACAGGCATGTGGTTAATACCCTAGAAATGAATTGGAGTGAGGATGTGGAGTCATGATATCATTCATCATAGGAGAAGCAAGGACACTCTGTGTATAAAGAGTCAAGCACTAAGAACAAAGACAGGGATAAGAGGAGAGCCCTGACTCTAGCAGAGTGCCATGTGGCTCCACATCACCTCAGCAAACGGCAGACTCACTACTACTAGATACTGACTCACAAGAGCTTGGTGTGGAGAGAAGAGAGAATGTTTGGAGCCCTCGGGACCTTAAGCCGAGGATGCTAATATTCAGGCACCTATATCTTTCATTACTCTCCTACCTATCTCCTTTCTTTGTAGTTTGGGTAGCTCAATTAAGTCAGGACTTTACAGAAGTTCCCTCTGCAAGCCAGCCCCCGTATTTAGAGAAGGAGGCTTCAATGTGAGTCTAAAAGGGTTCAGGCCTTTAGACTCCTTAAGACATGGAAGAGAGAAGATGAGGGTCACCTGACATGTAATTAAAAATGGAAATGTCAGACTGGAAGAAAAGTCAGAGTCCAGGCTAGCTGAGCTTTTCCCACGATACTAACTGTGATTTGTGCTTCAATTTGCTGTCAACAGAAATACTTTCTGGAGGGGAAGCAGATGCTCTGTTGATATCTCCAGCTCGTATCTCTCTGGCTGTGATGCAACTTGGCACTAGTCCTGGGGCATCCTGTACTTGCTCCTGTCGCTGGGCCTGTGGCTCTACACTGCAATCACAGGTTTATGTTTGTAACTGAAGCTCAGAGACTGGAATTCGGGGTACAGTGAGACACAAAGGAATGTCTCAGCTAGTGTATGTGGGATGCATGGACTTGCCATTAAAGAATAGTTAATATTTCCCAGAGGTCTACTCCTCACAGTCAATTGAGTGTTCTCTCTCTCTCTCTCTCTCTCTCTCTCTCTCTCTCTCTCTCTCTCTCTCTCTCTCTCTCTCTCTCTCCCAACTCTCTTTCTCTGTCTCCTTGGCAAGCCATAAGGGAGGGAGGATTATTACCTGATCTGTCGGAAATTCTTTTATTTGTTTCCATCTTCCTGCTGAACACCCAGAGAGCATGAGCGGGCCCATCAAGTTCTCTGCCGCCATGTTAATATCTCCAATGATGCTATCTGATGCTTCTGTCTCCTGCCAGAGCCAACGCCTGCTCCCAGAGAGTTCCAGGACACGTCCCACCCTCTTTATGTCTGTTAAGGCAGGTTGGGAAAGGCAAAACTGATCCTCCTTGAAAAATTTTTTTTTTTCAGTTAGTATACCTTGAGAACATTTTTATGAGTCTTTTATCAAACCTGAAAGTCAGTGTTAGTATTACTGGTGATACTTCAAAAAGCAGAGCCTGGCGCATCATAAGAGCAGAACCCATTCCTGTCAATCCGATCACCAAGTGGCACAAAGGACCATGTCTAGTTCTCAGGACAGGAGCATCTCTCTGTGTAGAGTCTTCTGGAATCACTTTGTACTGCTTTTGTAATAGAAACAAATTACTGTGGTGCTTTGATTTCTTAGTTTGATGGAGTTCATTATTCAATCAGGGCAAGCAAGTCATTAAATGGACATGCTCAAGTGAATACATGCAATTTACACATGTGTAGTTTATGCCTGGTTATATTTTCCCCGTCACCCTGACAGTAACCATTTGTTTTAAGTACTACTAAACCTTTGAAAATTATTGTTCTGTGATTTCGGGAATGCATGGATTTTAAATGAAGGAAAAATGTGTGAGTGTGCTCCCTAATTCAACCCACCTGTAAGATTTATGCTCTTACAATTTGGATCATATGACTTATTGATAGAATACATGTATAAAGCTGACTAAAGTCACTCAGATCTACCTCTCTGAAGGACACTGTAAAAAGACAGCACA